>CM068318.1:34385955-34393455 GCA_034766995.1 Acanthacorydalis orientalis | reverse complement strand
TTGATCACTTCTACTTATATATATTTTTTACATCTGACATCACTTTTTACATTTTCTTGCTTAATTACTTTTAGTTCATAATACCATATATAACAATTTTAATTTATTAAACACAAATATATACTTTAAATGGATATATGATATACTATACGATAGAAACATCTTATCAAATATTTACTTTTCTTACTGCTTGAAAAAATATAATCTACCGTTCGTTATATAAATATATACATATGTTTTACAAATTCAAATAAGTGGACAATTTCGATATAAGTATTTTTTTATACCTCTGATTATTTTTTGTGACAATTTCAATTCCATATCATTCAGTAATATTTTTAATATAATTCTAACATTGAACAGGGAAATAATTTCTCATTTTTTCAATTCAATCGTAACTAGTCCAGTATCTTACATATAACCATATTTGTAAAACAAAGAAAGGCTCTGTAATATTCTCTCTATTATAACACTTTTTTATGTCGTGCATGATAAATGATCGAAAAATAAGTTAGAACAATAAGACACTAGATTTTTCTATACTCTAACACTCTGAGCACGATGGCATCGCCATGGAAATGCGAATAAGGAATAACTAAAAATTATCAATAATCCATTAATTTTTAAAATTATTTTTGTTTAGAAACAAATTTTATAGTTTGTGGGACATGTAAAACAAACATTCGTGAATCTTTATTTTATAGATTTTAAAACATGAAAATGATGATTCCTTCACAGATGATATTTACTTTATATTGGTAATAACAACGTTAAACATACAAATCAATAAAATAATTTTCTTTTTGAACAATTGAAATATACATCAGATCAAATTTACTTGGAAATTACACTTTATAAGCTGAAAAGACTTAATGACGTTATTAAATGAAAAGAATTGAAAACTAAAGACCACTTTTTTTCAAATTTAATTAAATAAAAGGAGTGCTTTTCTCAGATTGAAGTATATTATTGTTTTTAATTTGGATAAATTATATTATTAACTATTTAATTATGTATACTTTCAAAATTTACATTTATTTTTAAAATCGTCAAATAATACTACAAAAACATCCACGTGTATGAATATATATATATATATATATATATATATATATATATATATATATATATATATATATATATATATATATATATATACATATTTAGACAGAGATACTGATATTTTCAGTCTAAAAACTTCAAATAGAAAATTAAGCGTAATGTAAATATTTTTTACTATAAATCTATCGCCATTAGGGTGTAAACAAATACAAAAAGATAGCAATACAAAATGTAATGTTTATTAATAATGAATTATCTATATCAAACTGCTCTTAAACATTTTAGTTATTGCGTGTAAGATAAATGAGAGCAAATTAAATATTTTAATGTGTTAGAGTAATTCCAAATGAAACAGTACCAATAAAAAAATACAATTTTTGTTGATAAGCGGAATGGAAATGTGACCTAATCTCGTTTTCTGTCTTAAGTAAACTGTGTATATTTGTATCTTCTTCAATTTTTATTCCTGATAAATATATTTATATCGACATTAAATAGAAACAGATGACATTAAATAGAAACAGCACTTCGAAATGTAAAAATTATGTTCAAGAATTAATTATTTACTTTTATTATCATTTTTTTACATTTATACTCTAAATCATGTGCACATAACTTTAAAGTATATTTTGTTTTTACTAATCTTCTATTCAAAAAAAAAATATATTCTTATATTTGATATTATTAATCTATACTTATTATGTCTATATACAAAAATAATTTCATTATTACTGTTCAGTGCCGAAAAAATGTTTTATAGAACACATTGGAAAACAATTTCGCACGATACTGTATGATTAAACCAACTGATATATTATCGTTCAATGTAAAAGTTAGTATAAATCTTTTCCATAACAATTCAAACGTCTATACCAAATGTTCAACGTAACTATTGGCTGACTTTTTTATTGTGCGTGTTTGTGAATTAATGTGCATGGAACGTCAAACCACTTATTATAAATAGAAAGAAAGTTTCAAAAGTATATTTTACTGTTATTTGCCTTCATATACAATTACCCACACAGACGCATCCCACAATAGTTCGTTATCCTAGTTCTAGCAATTTGACGATAATCACTTCGTTCATTTTAACATATTATTGAGAAGATGAATGGAGATCAGATATTTTTTTGTAATGTATCAATTGAAATAATATACAAAATTTGATAGAACAAACAGTGGAAGATATCTGCACCAGTTGCAAATAAGAAGAAATGTTAATTCAAATAACATGCAGAAACAGTAGCTCATAGTCAAAATCAATCAGTAAATTATACTTTAAGTGTACAAATTAAATATTATTACTTTAGCTTCTTCACCTTATCCGTGTAAATATTTTATAATATATTTACGAATCTATAGGATATTCTCAAATTGAATGACATTTACTCCTAAAACCTAAAAAATCTAATACCCGTTTAAAAAAATGCAGCTTTATTAAATAGAACATAGAATATCACTAATGTTTAAGTCTAAATACGATGGATTAGATGTGTGATCAGTTTCATGGGCTTTGTTTATCAAGCACAGTTTCATCTACATTTAATATACTTGAACATTTTTATAAGAAATAAATTGAGTCAGTGTAGCGTTTCAGACACGATAAATATTCACTTAAGACAGAAAACAAGCTTGGACTTGCATAAAAATGTTAAATCTTCATTTCATTCATTCACTGGTACCGCTGTACTTACTTTAGTGTATATAAAATACAAGAGAGCGAATATTGCTTGTGTTTTTTTTTCTACACATACAAATTAAAGCCACACAAATCCACTCTTACGATATCAAATTCTACACGAACTTGTCGATTTTTTAAAAAAAAATGTTTGTAATTAATACTTTTCTGCGTCGTTTATTTTTATTATTTTATGCTGTAAATTTAGAGTTAATTAATAATTAAAAATATGGTCAGTTGTGTTGTTATTAGTTGTAGGAATTGAAATAGCAAGAAAATTGTTACAATTTCTTGTCAAATGTAATTATTAACTTTTACACTTTTATATCATTGAAATAATATATACTAGTTTTAAATTACTCATGAATCATCACAAACAAAATGTAAGACTAAACGATTTATTTATTTGTTTGATACTTTTATTCATAATTTTAAAAATCAAAGAATAGATTTATTCTAAAGTATAAGTTCTGCCATAAGCGTAGTCATTTTTTGATGTTTGACATATCAATATTTTTAATAGATTTTTTGATTCAAATTTTATATACATATAACTTATCATTAAGGTGGGTTAAATAATAACTAACAATTAAAATTTTCACTATTCTGGCAGGTTATGCCGGTTGTCACATGTAGCCAGCAGACTGGCGAACTGAATCCCAGGCTTGAACTCGTGCCCCATGTTGCGAGGATAGAAGTTGTCTAAATATTAGTCAGTAAGCTACGATATATTGATTAATGAGCAGTAAGACACAAACTAAAGAACTCCAGGCGCAAAAGAAGGTTGTGGATTCTTACACAATCATGTTAAAGAGAAAAATTATATCAATCTTATAACTTTGAATACAAAATCATATATATATATATATATATTTATGTAAATACCGATATTTAATCATTTTCACTATGAGGTCACCTCTGGCGTGACAATATTATTTTCCCCTAGAAATCTTGAGTCACCTCTGGCGTGACACTTAATATAGTTAATAAAACAAATCAATAAAACAATTTTATTCAAAAGATGCTTGGAAAGTGTGTGTAAGTACATAAAAGCCTTGTATTATACACTTCTCAGCATTAAATGTAACAAAAAATTTCTACCAGAAAATGTAGCTAAACCAACCCTTAAAATTACTAGCCTTAACGTACAAGGATAAACATGTCGCACGATGTTAAGCAGTTATGATTCGTTAGTAACGAAAATCATCATAAGAATAATGACACGTGGAGAAGCATCAAAGGGAATAAAAGGTAGTTTGCAACTATAATAAGTGCATGGAAAGCGTAGACCATTACGCTGCAACATACTGTTTTATGCGGAAATCTATAAAATGGCGAAGGAAATTATTCTTCTGGGGTCTAGAAATCTGTTCCATTAACTAATATATTTTATATAAAACACACTGTGAAAGATATAACATCAAACCCATGAAACATAAATGGTATTCGCAAACTAGTGGAGTCACTTGTGAGAAATTTCCGACAAGGTGCGAAACATCGGAGAAGACCCTCAACATCAGACCAAGAAAATCGGCTAGATGGTAGACTACATATACTAACTGCAGATCTTCAACGCAAATATAATGACTGCTTGGTATGTTCAAATCATAAAACAAAAGGTGGAATACAGTGCAACTTGCGACAGGAAGCCATTTTTACATGCAGGAAATTGTTTTAAAAAGTATCACTCTTTAAAAATATATAAATAACAATAAACTAAATATGTGTATTTTGACATTATGCATTCTCTATGAATAATCGTTTTGTTAATAAACGACTAAACTTTAAATAACTGCAAGCAATTTCTACATACCTAAGATGAGATATCAAAACCAGGAAAATTAAATCAGACTTGGCCGAGAACAAATTAGAAAAACAATTATAGTGCAGAGTTTAATAAATAGGGAAAAAAAATTCCTTGCAACAAACATATTAAATTATATATTTTCAAATAATGTACATATACATATATATATATATATATATATATATATATATATATATATATATATATATATATATATATATATATATAACTACGGCAATATTCATATGAAGTCAATGTAGATATGAAACTTGCCTTCATCTGTGCATAGCTTTCATGTCTCCTCTATATTAAGTAGTCTAAGTTAATTCCTATTACACATTAAAGGACATTTACTTTATCCTTACCTATCGTACATGTAGCACCTAAAAGTTTCAATGAACTTATGACAAAGACGGTTAATTATCATAATACCATCTTCCTTGCACTTATTTACACTCTATAAACGATAGAACATTGAAATTAGTGAAAATAATAGTATTACGTCCATGATTATAAATATTAATAGAAGTAAATAAAACAATTATATTTAAAGAACAGTGATGCGTTTTGAAAATTAATCGCGCCGTGCAAAAAATAAACTTATTACCAAAGATAATATCTTCAAGGCGCAAGCAATTTTCATTACATTATTCATTTATTCAAAAATAATTCATTAAATGTTATTACTAAACAGGTCAATTGAAGGTAAATCGCTCGTATCATACATTGTATAAATAAGAATAATGTGTACATTCAACTACAATACAAATTCGAACGGCGTGCATCTCTTTTTACTACTTTCATGCTTGACAGATGCGTCCAGTGAAACGTTGCAGTACCAGCTGCAATATTACAAGAGACTACATACAAAAAGCCACTGAACTTGGACGATGATTTTTTCAATTCACTTCTTTCGTGTTAAATTATTGTACAGATATATATATATATATATATATATATATATATATATATATATATATATATATATATATATACATATATGTATATACGAAATTGTGCGGCCTGACAAGAGGCCATACTATCGTGCACAATTAGTCACGGAAATAACGTTCTGACGACTGATCGCATAGCGTGACTATATTGTAAATAATAATAGACTCGAATTATCAACAGACAAGCTCGATTATAGATAATTCACATGGCATGTGTATGTCAAGTACGATGTACATATGCGACACCCTCTTAAATCTTCTACATGTTAGTGATGTGATAATACATGTGGAGATCTTAATAGTGCGCTTGCTAACTAGTGAACATTTAGGTCGTGTAGTTCAAAATAAATTAGACATATCAAAGTTGAACTGGACGTTCAAAAATGTCATATGTTTACACAAGAGTTTATTATTATGAACGTAAATCCTATCGATTAGTTTCATTCCAATATCCACTGCTAGTAAGCCATTCAAATTAATATTTTAGATCTCCAATAATAATATATATAAACAAACGACTGTTCATTTAACTTTTGTTTCATAAATGAATTCTTGTTCACCCCACACAGGACAAAATTTCCTTTCTGATCAAAAACATTCAAAATTTCTAAGATCTTTCTATACCTTGGCACTCTGAAGAGCTGTCATCAGAATGCGTGTAAGCAGCAATCAAAATAGTCAATTACTACTTATCGAAAAATGCTGATCAACATTGTTTGTAGTTTGTGGAATAAAGAGGAATTAATGTGTAAAAATAAATTTAACTACAGTGTGAGAACTGTAGTATCGTGCAAACAAATATCTTTTTGAAAATGTAGAGATTTGGTTATTTCTTAATGTTCACAATTGTCAAAGAATTTTCTATTCTGATTACAATAATCATTTGTACTCATAATAAATAACAGCCAATGTAAAAAGTATATTCGTACGTCTTAATTTATATGAAAACTGTCAATTCCAGTAGACTGTCATATCATTTTACAACCATTTTTTAATGGTTGTATAATATTGGGTTGGCCAAAAACTAATTGCGTTTTTTTCTAATAGATGGACATACATGTCTTGAAATACAATTAACTTTATTCTAAACCGCAAATTCATTATGTAACTCGACAGCTGACAATTCAAGCTTGTTTCAGAAAAGGAAAGTGCACGACTTCGTTAATAATTGTTTGTTTTCCATTGATTTCAAAACGGAAAATTAAAACGAACATGCTTTTGTCATATTTTTCTATATTACTTCTGAAAAGCGAAAAACGCTCTGCAAGTTCATAAGAAGTTATGTGATGTGTATGGTAAAGATGCCTTAAAACTGCGACAGTGCCAGGATTAGTATGGTAAATTTCGGTCAGGAGATTTTGATGCCAAAGATGCACCACGCTCAGGAAAGCCAATCGAAGTCGATGATGGCAAAATAAAAGAATTTATCGAATCCAATCAGCTTTTATCGGTACGAGAAATTGCTGAAAATCTTAAAGATCCGTATCTTGAAACGTATGATAAAAGGCGATGAAAAATGAATCGTCTACAACAACGTCGAAAGAAAAAAGATCGTGAAGCAAGTGCAATGAACCTGCTCAAAGCACTTCAAAAGCAGATATTCACCAAAGGAAGATTATGCTGTCAGTCTGGTGAGATTTCAAAGGTATTGTGTATTTTAAGCTACTTCCAGGGAACCAAACTATTAATTCGGGTGTGTACTGTTGTCAATTGGATAAATTGAATGATGTCATTGAACAGAAGCATCCAAAATTAGTGAATCGCAAAGGTGTTGTTTTGACCTTGATAACGCTAGACCACATATAAGTTTGGTCACACATCAAAAATTGTTGCAGCTTCGATGGGATGTGTTATCACAACCAGCATATTCATCAGACCTCGCACCATCAGACTACCATTTGTTTCGTTTTTTGAAAAACGCCTTTAATGGTAACATTTTCACTGCTGATGAGGATATCAAATCGTTCTTGGAACTGTTTTTTACCGAAAAAGATAACTTT
>CM068318.1:34343455-34380955 GCA_034766995.1 Acanthacorydalis orientalis | reverse complement strand
CGAGGCATGATCAAAAAGTACAGTGAATGTTAGAATAAAAAAATACAATATAAATATAAAATAATATAAAAATATACTATTTATAATAAGTTCCCTTCAAAATACTCTCCCCTCGATTGCCTCACATTAATTTCAACGTTCTTGTTACTTTTCAAAACAGTCTTTGAAGTCGAGTCCTTGGAAGAGTCTTTTTCGTGTTCCTTTAATTTCACTGTAATAAGTGTCTAGATCTCCAAAAGTATCTGAAAACGATTCCCCTTCATTAACATTTTCACTATGGAAAAAAAGTCAGAAGTCGCGAAGTGCCAAATCTGGTGGATACGATGGATAAAACATCGTATTTTTTATCGAACAAAAATAGCCGCATTAGAAGTGATGAGCAGCAGGGAGCATTGTCATGACGGAGGATGAAAACGTTATATTGATAATCATTGTAATGCGCCTTTCTAGTGTTCAGAGTTCACTGTGGTGTCTTTAGGTACAAATCCCGCTCGCGAAATTCCTTAAAGATCGAAAAAAAACAATAAACATCACTTTGATGTTAGATCTTGATTGGCGAGCTTTTTTCGCACTGAACGAGTCGGGTGATTTCCAATGAGAACTCTGAACCTTGGTCTCAGGATCATAAACCGTACATCCAAAACCCATCACCAATGATGACACTCCTCAAAAAGTCTGAATCTAAAGCGGTACAATCACGCAAGTCCAACGAAATTGACAAACACTATTCTTTTTGTTTGGGCATCAAGATGCAAGGAACGAATTTTAGGGTCAGTCGCCTCATGTTCAAATTTATCGTTAAAATACTTTGAGCCGAATCGCGAGAGATGTTCAGATCCTCAGAAATTTCCCGACTAGTCAATAGCCTATTTGATCGAACCATTTCGCTGATTTTTCAACGTTTTCGTCGGTTTTTAATGTTGAACGGCGTCTCGATTTTCTCCACCCTCAACCGACTAGCAACCATTACGAAATTCGTAAAGTCTTAAGAGTGACAGAAGAATCTTTGTAAACTAATACCAACATTTGGTGACGGGTTTCTTTGGCATTTTTCTGAAGTTTGAAATAAAATTTAATGTTTACGTAATCGTTCGTGATCGATTTTTATGACAAAATGAAAAAATCTGTATTCGCAAAATCATATTCTAATACTAACTGACTGAACTGAACTTATTTAATCTTGTTACATATTATAAAGATAGTTCAAGGATTAAATAGCAGTATGGAATATCCGATTCTTTCCACTAAATGGCTCTCTGTGGCGGCATCATCGTACTTTTTGATCACCCCCTAGTATATGTGATTGTGTATGTATATTATACAACATAATGTTACCAGTTATTAAATTAACTATTTGCAATTTCCACTTTTTTATAATAATAAAACTTAACAACTAATAAAACATTTTTGATCAATTAAAGTTAAAATATTTTTGTACATGAATATATCTATTTAGGTAAAATTCATTAACTTATAAAAAAAATCCAACACCATTTATCAAATTTTATAACAATGACCAATTTTACATTTATAGACGTGTCGTCATCATACTTATGCAATTGATTCTTTGACCATGGATTTAACATAAACATGATTTCTGCATTCATATCGATTATAAAATATTATAGTTATACACATAATAATTTTCCCGCATTCTTCTCCTTACTAACGTTAAATTAATATTATTGTATCTAAATTACAAATACTTGCTTCATTTCGATAAACTGATTTTTCATTTCTTTGCAATCGAAAAAATCTTCTGATAATAAATGTTAAATAATTAATTGTGTTGTTTAATTCTTATTGTTGCTTGTACGTCGTACAAATTACATTTATGCCGAATAGGAGTAAAATATCATTATATAAACTACAAATAAAATTAAAATCTTATAATACCACACGTAAAAATGAAAATAATACGCAATTGTATCATTAGATATGAAACAGATTTCCAAATTCGCATAATTATATAATAAATGACTATTTTCTTTATTCGTATTTTTTCCGATTTTATTGACTAGCAAGTAATTTAAAAACATAAAAAGGTAAATACTACAACAAGTACATACATTTCTTGATAATTGTTTTGGATAAAAATGATTTAATTATCTAAAAAGCACCAAGTTCAAATTAAAAACATTCAAATCTACTTCAGTTTAAGTAATAAATTCTAAAAAAAAATAACTATAAAAAATAAATATAATGATAACTGTAATCAGTTAAATGAAGGAAATGTATTGAATTGGAGTGAAATTTACATTATAAATATTCTTATATGATGCTTTTTAATACATATAAGCATATTAAAAATATGTAGTAAATTTAGAGTTCTAGATTTTGGAAAACCAAATACGGGACATGGGTGTTCAAAAAGCAAACTCTGAACCTTAAAACAATTTTGTTAAATGACATAATGTAGGAACATTATAATAACTAGGTGTAGTTCAGACTGTATATTTAGCACTACTTTTACTGCACAGCACAATTTCCAAATAAGAACTGTTTGAAAATAGGCACATGCAATATATCTGTACTGAATTATAAATAAAATGCTTCTACTAAATAAAAATCAATCTGATGTTTTCATATAAAACTAATGGAAAATCGGTGGATGCGCAAGTCGAAAATACGAAATTGAAATATTTCCAGTAAATAATTCTTTGGAGTGGTTTCGCACGATTGAATATAATCCACAGAATATGAGTCCACAATGAGAAACAAACTGTTAGTATGTCTACTCTCACTAGGTCCATATGAAAGTGTATATTAGCTAATGTGTTTCTAGCTGTGGAATTATATTTTGCGGCGAAAAACTATTCATAATTCACCTGTAAGACTGGAAACCCTTCAGTGACTTTCTGTATCATTCTGAAATATTAGCACCCAACTGGACCCGTTCTATTATTTTTATCCAGAAGTCAACGGTTTTACGGCTGGAACTCAGTTTCGTCAGGTAATAGCTCTAGCTGCCTGCATCAGCCAGCAAATTCAGTCAACAAAATTAAAAATTCAAACTATTTTCATCGTTATTACAAATATGGAATAGATATATGTATGTATGTATGTATGTATGTATGTATGTATATATATATATATATATATATATGTGTGTGTGTGTATGTATGTATGTGCGTGTATATATATATATATATGTTTCTGTACTTTTGATATGAGAAAAATATGGTATTACCATCAAAAATGTACCAAAATTTCCAGAAAATTAAACATTTATTAAAAATTCTGATTAAAAAACAATGTTTGCAACGTTTTCAATTGATTATATATATATATATATATATATATATATATATATATATATATATATATATATATATACTCGTATATATATATATACATATTATTAACCCAGTATTTTACAATGAATTCGCTAATCCAACTGAAGCTACTTGTTTTTTTTAAAAAAATTCAATATTTTGATATTTACACAATTACCCATTTTTACTACTTGCTTTCTTATTACAGGTTTTATTCTGCAAATAAGAAAAAAACGAAACGCTGAATAACTACAATATATATTATAAACAATCTTGGCCGCATATTTTTATTTTAACTGTTTATCTTAGGAATATATCCTCTTGATATAAACTGAGAACAGTACAACCAATTTACTAAGTGAACAAATTAATTCGAAGCCTTTTTTTAGAAAATGAATATTTACGGAAAAATGGAATACATTTCAATCCCCAAAATATCCCTCACTATTTTGTATAACTTTGCTTCATCTGTCAGTAACTGACGAATACCGTGTCGAAAAAAGATGGCAGCTTTTTGAGTCGATGAAATAATGCATTATCGAACCTCTTCCTCTGTTTCAGCATTTTTTGGATGTTTATGCGTCACAACACCTTTTCCCCGAAGCTGAACAAATCATTCCTACAACTTCGTCAGCATTTTTTTAAACTATAATACGACAAATAAACAAGTGCCTAACATACTGCTTTTCGGACACCATCGTGTTTACTACTGTTTTGTGAGGTTATGCCAACTGTTTGCCCAAGATATATAGTGTTTTTAAATGTTAAAGTTGGCACTTCAAAATCCTAACACGACGAAGAACTATTTTAATTTGAAACAGCGTTATAATTGATTTAATTTAAAGGAAGCGAATTATTTTTTACACTTAATACAAAAGTAAAATTTAATTTAAACTAAATTACAGTCATTTCTTCAATATTCATATAAAATACTAATGGAAACGCAGTCAATTATATAGTGTACAATTAAAGAAATGAAATATTATCTCAGAATTATTTCTAATAAATGATAACATTTCTATATAATAGCAAAACAATTATTTCACAATACAACATAAAAATCATACAGTGGGAAGTATATGTCGTCCTAATAGCCTTAAATAAATATTATATATATAAATATATATATATTTATATATATAAATATATATATATATATATATATATATATATATATATATATATATATATGATTAAAAGATATAGTCTAGATATTGACAATTACTGAACAAGCATATAATGATAATAAAATTTGTTTTGAAAACCAGATAATTTAATTACACAAAATTAAAACATGTGCGTTAGTAGTTAATGTTCCAATTTTACACATATTTCCAATAACGAGACGTCCATCAAATAATAATATTTATCTAAATGGATTCCATATAAAATGTTTCCCCTGGTTACTGCTTGTTTTAACCCCATGTTTACCGATACAACCTACATAAGAGTTCTTTCAAATATTGTATAGGTAGTCTTCATTCACTTGGGGTTTCAAAAAATTCAACACAGGAAAACTTCTATTGCTTTTCAACCAATTTGTATGCGATATATATATATATATATATATATATATATATATATATATATATATATATATATATATATATATATATATATATATATATATATATATATATATATATATAACAATATGAAAGTTTTACAAATATGTACTAAATTTTGTTTATCAAGTTAATACCATTACTATTATTATAGATTACATAAATTGGATGTTCTTAATAATTATTTTTATAACAAATTTTATATTTGTATATAATAATAATTTTGTATGTATACATATACATATACATATATATATATATATATATATATATATATATATATATATATATATATATATATATACACATACATACATATACACATGATTTATATTTTCTTACCTCTTTTTGTACTGTCATTAACCACAGATATAGCCACTTGAAGCACTTCTTCACATATTAAATGAAACAGTAATCACAATAAACTGTACACACTTTATCAAAACATTTATTTATAGTTATTTTAGTTTTCAAGTAAGAGAAATGTATGTATCTATAAACACTGTATACATAAACTTTTATATACGTAATATTATACATACATATATATACATATATATATATATGTATATATAAATTGATACATAGATGGATATATATTTGTATTTATTAAAAATTACCAAAAGAACTTCAGACATACATCCTCACTGATACGCTAGCACTCACAAACTGAATAAAGTTGATCATATAAACATGTCTTTTTAATAAGAAACGAAATACGTTTCAATTTCTTGTAAAGATGAAAAGAAATAGCTGTTGTTAAATATTTGCTTTATTCATGTTTCATTTTAATGATTCCAATTAAGATTATTTTTTAACACAACCCTGTAACACAAATTGTTTTTTGTTTCATATTTTATGTGATAAATAAGTTTTAAATACCTTGACATAGTAGCTCGGTACATTGTTTTATATTTTATATGAATGAAAACATGTTGAATTACTGTATCTATTATGAACTCTGTCTTCAATTAAACTGATTATAAAAGCACTTATGAATAAATTCGTTATATTCTCAAAATTATTGGAATAAAGAAAACATACAAGTTTGTTATAAAAATACAAAAAAAGATTTTTTAATATGCCATATAGTTTATAATGTTTTCCTTTGGATAGGTAATAACAAAACATAAAAATTAACAGAATTTGGAAAAAATATTAAATAACTGAATAAAAGTTTTCAGACAAATTTATTTGATCTAATATATTTCTCACATTTAGTTTAATGTACTTTTGAATTGATAACACACTAACCTATTTTGTATTTACATCAATTTTTTTTATCATATAAGTAGATATTTGGGATTATATAAAATCTATTCTTATACGATTAAACTTGAATATCTAGTCAGTCATAATGAAATACAAAATTATTTTCAAAAGATAATTTTCTGGAACTCATGCAAATTACTTTTTATAATATTGTAATACATATTTTTAACCATAATTACATTAATAATACATAATCATTTTTTTTCGTCATTCGCTTCCATATTAACAGACCACCATTATTTTTGATAATCCTTTCTGCTTGTTAAAAGCTGTAAACCTTTTAATTGCATTATTAACTTGCAATTGAATCTGAAATAGTTATTTTTATTTCATCTAAAAAAATTACACATTGTCAGAACTTTCATAAACTTTTTAAATGTTATTTTGGAAATATATTTATATTTAATACTTCATAATCATAATTCACACATGCCCATTCTAGAGATTACAAATAACAAACATAATATCAAATTTTATACAAATAGTTTAGAAAAATTCTGAAAAACAAGGAAAATTTTATATATATATATATATATATATATATATATATATATATATATATATATATATATATATATATAACCTTTTTAAATTTGTGGTACAAAAATCAGTTTTTGAAACATAACATTCAATTCAGACTGAACAAACTATATTTTAAGTAATGGCATATTCTCAATACATCCATTTTTCCAAAAAACCAACAATTAGATCATTTCCATGTAAAAAATGTTGTTTTTCCTAATTTGTTATGTTCAGATAACAATCTTTTTTAAATACTATAATATCACATTTAACTAATTACCTTCTTTTAAACTTGTTTAATCTCATAAAATATTAGTAAAAGTATTCTGTAATTATATGTCACAAGTAAATATAAATAAAAACATTTATTTATAATTATTATTTTATTGCATAAAGACTAATTTAATATTAATAAAAAAATACATTAACTTTTAAAAATGAAATTTAAAAATTGAAAAACACTTTGAACCCACAATAAATAATTAACTGTATGAAATTCTTACAGAAAATTATTTAATTATATTCTTCTAGAACTCTTCTTGGTTACAGTTCTTATTGGAGGTAGTGGAAGACTAATGTGATAAAGTTCTTGGGAACCACCTGATTTAGTCGGTTTTGCTGCAACTGCTTGACAATTTTGTTTCAATTTAGATATTGGAACTCGCATTGCTACACTTAAAGTTCCAATATCTATGAGGTTCTTAAAACTAATCAATATCGCTAAAACTAAAATGTAACAAATACATTTATCTTTCATTGCTAATGGCCGATTCCTGAAAAAAAATAAAAATTTTATAGAATTGTACATATATCATAAAAATATTTTAAATATTACAATAGTTTTGACATTATCTAAATTCACTTTCACAAATTAATTAATTTTTCACCCCACAAACTATTAACAATTCCTCTAATAAAAATATTTCAGTAAATCATTTTCATCATTGCTTGTCTATTTCTTTGGTAATGTAATCATCTTAAAGGTATACTTTGGCGCTCTAAGATGATAGTATTGCCATCGACATGCATATAAACAAAAGTCAAAAATTATTAATGATTTATTGAACATTTTTGGTCAGAAAATTTTTTTCTGATTTGTAGGATAAAAAAGAATTGATTTGTGAAAATATTTTCCCTTTAATTATTAGCACTAACCTTCCATGTACTCCATGAACAGTAAATGAATTTAAAATTTTTTTATTAATTTGTTCACTGAAAGAACAAGCAATATACTGTTTCTTTTGAATTGTTCTTAGATCATTGTTAAGAAATAATATAAGCTGATTAATATACAACCATATACAACACTTTTCTAATTTAGATTCTTCAGTTAATGAAGATGATTGTAACTTTGCTATTTCTTCAGCTACATATGGACAACAACTGTAAATGGAAATAATATAAATTTTATATCAATTATACTTTCCTATATTGCTAATTTTACTTTAGAACAATATTTGGTTACTAACATTATTGGAAAAAGGTCTGAACATAAATTTATACCATAAAATACGTTTTTTATATATAAACTTATATTCTGTTATGTTCAACTTATGCCCAAGGATGAATGTTTACGCTTTTGTGATTTTAACATAGAATAAATACTTTAATTGATGAACAACACATTATAACAAATACCAAGGTCTGCTCATTTTTCGTGTTCACTACAATACACAAGCTATTTGCATGAACATTTGGACATTGATAAACTTACTCAAACATTTGTGAATTCACCACCGATTATTATTTAAAACATATTTAGACATCATTTTGAATAAAAATTAATATGGATATAATGAATGTATCACACATAAATACACACACACACACATACATGCATGCATATATATATATATATATATATACATTCATATGTATTTATGTATTTTCATTTTAGTATAGGAATTCTATTAATGATATAATTTGTATTTTATAACATAATTAAATAGAATTTTTAATTAAAACAGAAACAAAATATTCTGTACCATACATATACATAAAGAAAATAGAATTCTTATATTAATATATTTATTTTTACAATTGCAAATAAATTACATTAATGCCCATCAATTTAATGGAAAATTCAAGTATCATTTTTATAATTAGTTATTGCACAAAAAAAATTCACTTGTGATATGGATATCATTACCTCCAATTTAAAAACTATGATATAGTAATTATTCTTTTAATGCATTACATTGTGCACATTAAAATTAATTCCAATGCAGACAAAAATTTTTCTCACATACAAAATACAACTTAATACTTACTACTGCAGAATTAATTTCAGCAGAAAATAAATATAAATTTTTACTTCAATTAACTGTCTATATTTATTTATAGAATACTAAATAATTTATTATATTATTCAGTGCTTTCAAGAAAAAAAAATGGATAGAACTACTTAAAAAGACTATGTTTTCACACTTGTGTATCCTAAATTATAGTTCTCTTCAGTTATTTCCTGTCAATGTATTTTATTACAATAAAACATTATGGCAGTCACTCAATGAATATTTACGAATAATTTAAAAAAAATTATCATTTTTTAAACTATAAAACAATAAGACAATTATGCTACAAAATTTGTAAACATGTGTAAGAATTAAATAAAATGAAACAATAAATACTGTAAAACTGTAAAATCTAATTATTATAAACATTACATACTCAATACTTTCAAAATCAGCTTTAAGTGTACTTTCTGCTTGATCTCTAAGTGTTTTAATTTCATTTGGAGAAATAAGATCATAAACATTATATACTTCATCAACTGATTTTGCATTACGATTTATCGGAGGTAAATAAGTAATAACTGTAGATAATTCTTCTTGTTTTTGTGCAATTGAATCAATTTCAGTTATAGAAGTATCTGAAAAAAGGTTCTTGTTTAGTGTATTAAATAACATAATAGAACAATATAATACCTTGTATTGTTTTGTTTAAATGATCTTTAATTGTTTCTACATTGACTTTAATTTTTTCTTGAGCCTCAACATTCCGTACCATTTTCTTTGAACCAAATTTCTTACTCAATTCATTGATTTTTGAAATTCGATTTGATTTATCAACAACTACTTCTTCATCACTTATTTTTTGTTTTTTATACAATGATAAAGTTACAGTATCAACAGCATACAATTTTACCTAAGAAAGTACACTTAAATCAAGTAGTAATATTAAATACAAAGTTTGATATACTTTATTTGTTAAGTGATCTCTAACACCTATGAATGTGTTATATAGCAAAGATTGCGTATCTGCATTGACAACACCATTGTATAAAGCGGAATCTGTTGCAACAACTACATTATTGTCTGCTTCAGGTGTAGTATCCTTTAACACTTCTGCGACAATTTTTTCGGAACTGTTTTCATTTAATATACCATTTTCAAATTGTACTATAAAGAAATAAAATTATTACTTCAAATTTAAAATGCAAATTTTTATTCTTTACCTAAAACTGGTCTAACTCCTTCATCATAAATTTTTTTAAATTTTAGCTTCATTTTGTAATTAAATTTCAATTGTTAGCATTAAAATATTATTTAAACAACTTCGATAAATGAATAGTGTATAAAATAGAGGTTATGTTATCTTCACACGTTGTGCCATAAATTAATTCATTTTAATCATAGAGTTAAATAATCTTTTAGCATTACCATAAGCTACCAATCATTGAAACGATTTTATACTCAACCGTTTATAAAATATTAAATATAGATAAAGAAGTGTGACATTAAACATATCAATTAATCATACTAATAACCGCGGTAAAATTTCAAAGTAACAAAAACTAATGCAAATAGTTATTTTACTTTTACTAACCAATTCATTTTTTGTATTTTATGTAATTAAATAATAATTTCCAAAAAAATAAATATTCATTTATAAATAGCAACGAAATTCTAAACTAAAATTCAGTTACAATTTTAAATAACTGTAAATACAGTGAGTTTAGGAGCGACGACAGAATAATTGTTAAAAAAATATATAAAACGTCCTAACCACTTTCGCAAATTATTCTTTTTTTACTACATAAACTACTATTTTTTTTTGGTTAAAAATATTTAATAAATCATTGCTTATCTTTCTTGAATGTTGCTTATATGCTTTTTGATGGTAATGCTATCATCTTGAGAGCGTAAGGTATAGATACCTAAGCACACACTTATCGCAAATTTTATTTCATAGACTTAAATATGAAGTTGTATATTCATTTCGAGTCTGTAAATTATTTGTCAAAAATATAATGGATTCAAAGATATATACTGCTTTAATTTTTGCTAGACAAAAACTTAGACATAATACTCATATTGCACAAATGGCCAAAGTTATAGTACAAAAGTAATAAAATTATAATTATTTTTAAAACCAGAAAAAATCATTTTAATTTTGAATACTAAGTGGAAATATTTTTATTTATATTCCAAATGCAACAATATACTAAAATAGTAAATATTGAAACTGTAATATAAAAATGTAAATACAACTTATAGTAAAAGTTGATGTCACAAAACACAAAATATGCAATAAAAAATAATAAACTGTTGATAGCACTACACTTAAAATTATGTTTTCTGATCCTTATGTAAAATATTTGATACCATTAACAAAATTAGTGTAAATGAATAAATTTAATGTCAATAAAAAATCATGTATTACAAGCATAAATTATCTAAAAATTGTATTTAACTAAAAATAAAATGTACAATATTAAGACGGAAAAAATTTTTAAACTAAAGCTAACTTCTTGTTCGTGACCTTGATCTATGTCGATATTTTCTTTTACTAGAACTGTACTTTTTATCATCATTCTCATCATATTTTTTTAATCTAGAAGAATGCTTATGCTTTTTCTTCTTTTGTTTCTTATGTTTATGTTTTTTTTCATTTTTATCACTAGAAGTTTCACTATCACTCTTTTTGTGATGGTGTCTTTGAAAACTTCTGTTTTTTTCTAAACATTTTTCATTCTCCGATTCACTTGAACTTATTACGACAGGTTCAGTTTTACTTTCTCCACTTCTATTGGAATAAATCAGATTTGATTCAGCATTTCTTGAACTTGAATGCCGTGATGTGCTCTTATCAAAACAATCTTCATTTTTCTCAGAGTATTTACCTTTTTTTTCATCCAATTTATGGGATTCTGTAGTTGAATGTTCTTTACTGGATGAATGAGTTTTAAACCGTTCATTATATTCTTTAGTTCTGTTAGGTTTAATTTGTGGCTTATTTTCTTTTATACTATAGCTTTTATTTATAGTGTCTGTCCTTTTTTTATATTCTTCATATTTGGATGAATCTTAACATTTAAAATTATTTCAAATTAAAAATAGCCTAATGTACATAAGTACATCATCAAATACTTACTTATAACTCTTGAATTTTTATTATATTCATCTTTTGTGACAGAAGTAACAACAAATTCATTGACAGATATATTATTCCCATCCAATGTCATTTTTACAATTAATCTCCCACTTTCATCATCTAATCCTTCAATCTTAAAGAGAAAAAATAATAAAAATATTTTAAAAATTGTAATTTTTATAACAATTATAAATTTTATTTTTCCTTTACTAAAAAAGACTTTATTTAAGGTCATTATATGGTTTTGAGACACTATGGCTCAATTTATTTTTACAAACGAATTATTTTTTTTTCATAAACCACAAAAAAAACTTCTGATCAAAAATATTCAAAACATAATTGTTAATCATTTTTGTTTGCACAATTTGATGGATATTAACAGCAATCAAAAATTATTTTTTTCTATACTTGAACACTACAGATGAATGGCATCAACATATGAATGTGCATAAGCACCAATCAAAAATAATCAATAATTATTTATTGAACATTTTTGATCAAAAATCTATTTTATGATTTGCATGGGAGAAAATAATTTACTTGTGAATCTTATTGAAGGTATTATTTTTGACAAAAATTGTTTATATACACAAAAAGGTGAGATGTTTCCTTCATAAAAGAGAATAAAAAAGAAATGCACATCAGCATAATAGTACTAACCAGTTAAATTTCAGTCAATGCAATTATTTAATATTGCTATTTTTATCAAATATATTAACTAATTAGTAGTATTATTTTATAATTAAAAGCAAAAGTAAACAACAATTTAATAAATCATAGATTGTTTTTATACATATCTGATTATTATATCTGCAAGCACACAGATATGTCTATCTCTTATAATATTAAAATATAAACCACTAAATTAAATAAGACATAATTTTGGAATAAATGTTTTCTGAGTATAACATATCTACTTTTCATAAAATAAATTATTTTTTGAAAACATGGATTTTGAAATTACACTTACTTGTCCATACATATCTTTAAAACGACCAGCTAATAATTTCACATAAGCGCCTTTAATAATCTGTAAATTTTCATTGTTTTCATCTTTGATTACAGTTGGTTCTTCTAACTTAACAATTTTATCAGCTCCTAACCCCATACCTTTTGGTCTTACCACAGGAATTACTGTAGTCATAATTCTTAAAATAAAAATCATATTATAAAAACAAAAAAAATTCAGTATAATTTAAATAAGCATACTTTTTGTTTTTCCCTATTCCTTTTCCTTCTTCCCAACCCATTCCACGTAACATGGCGAATCCAAAGTCATGAACAGGTATATTTTCATAATCTTCAATAGTGGACTATAAACAATAAAGATGATTTAGGTTGTTACTTTATTTATATCAAATAAACTCACTTCTTTTTCACCTTCCAATATATTTTTATTCTCTATCATATTTATTGAAAATAAATTTTTCTCTTCATTTTTTGATTCAGAATTTTTAATATCTGTAAACAATGTAATAGAAATTTATAAATATACATACATGCATATAAATCATATATATATATATATATATATATATATATATATATATATATATATATATATATATACACACACACACATATACACACACATCAAAGTCAAAAATTAAATGTTATGAAGGTGAAATTATACAACCACAATGGTAAATAACAATATAATGTTATGATAAAAGAAAATAGACAATTTATTGTTTTAAATAATTAAAATATGCTTATCTATTAATTACAGTAAACAGCTGCATAGAAATAACGTTATTAGAAATTTTAGTTAAAATAAATAAATCAAATGGAAGTAATGCATCTAATATTATTATTAATTTCAACAAATTTTTGAAAGTAGATTGCCTACCAGAAGTGTTCAATACAGAAAATGACAGAAATTCTACACCAGTTTTAAGCTATATATCTGAAGTGTATTCCCATGTGTTACCTTAAATGGTTAAAATTAAAAAATAAAAAGACTAGAAAATACAAAAATTATAAAAAATTTAATGAATCCATAGGATGGATTAGTAACATTGTTTTAATAAATAGAAAGAATTTAATGTTGAAAGTTGATACTAATTATCAAAATTTCATGAGATTACCAAAAAGCATAGTATCAGATTTCAAACAAAATTTAGTCACAACAATAAGTACTCTCGGAGTTAGATGAAAAAAATACTTCTTGAATATTAAAATCTTATTTGAGAACACTAAACTACTTCTTTGAATTGTTTGTTAGATATTGTTGATTAACATTACCTTTCGGGCTGATAACGGCAAGTGAAAAATAGCAGATGATTATATAAAATATCTTACAAAAATAACAGAACTGAAATCATATCACACAATTAGTTTTTGAAGTAGATGAAATAAATGGCGAGGCAACAAAAAAAATAAAAATTCAAAAGTTATTAAACTGAAAAGAAAACAATCTAATGATTCCTCTTAAGAAAATTAAAATAAGTATCCAACCTAGGAAACAATAGTTGAATTAACATTAGTTTCTAAGAAAATTTAGAGTCATTTACATGCAAAAACCAGAAAACAAACAAGAAATTAAAAGTGTACTTAAAATTTGTAATACATTCGGTGGCGGATTAAGGGGGATCAGACTGGGCGGTTCCCTGGGGTCCCGTGAGTGAGAGGGGCCCCGTTGAAGATTTCAAAAATAACAAGCAAACTTAAAATATCATATAAAATATGTCAAGATATTTTCAGCAAACTTTTACAACAGAGTTATCCATTTCATGAATTTCAGTTTTGATGTTTAGTCATTGAGGAAATACTCAGAGTTTCAAGCTAGACAAACTGATTGTAATAATGAATACAATAAATAATATTGATTATAACCATGTGATACTTTTGCCAAACTGAAATCCAGAAAAAAATTTACATCACAACCCATATAAAAACCATGAAACTTTTTATTTTATTATTCATTATAAAGCATTAATAAATTTCTGTTAGTATATTATTAATTGTTTTATTCTGGGTCTTATTGTTTAAATTTATATTAAGCATTTAATTTTCTTACTCACATATAAGGTCTTAATTAAATTTATATGTTTATTATTGTTTTTATGCTAACCTAAATCCTTTATCAATTGTTGTGATGCATGCACATATTTATTAGTGTGAGAAACATAAGTTTAAAGTTCTATATATTATATAAGCAGTTTTATTTTATTAGGATTTAATTTTTTCTGTTGCTATTTCAAAAATGCATCTGCATGGAAGGGCCCATATAGTTTCACGGCCCAGGACCCTATATGTTGTTAATCCGCCACTGAATACATTCATAATTAAATGATATAACTCAATAAATAAATAATTAATAAAAAGTATTAAGCTCATTTATTCAAATTAACTAAAAGATTTTATTATAAAATTACCATTTAAAAGTTCCTGTGCTGCTAATTCATCTAAACTAAGAGCGGCTTTGGCGTTGTTAGATGACTGCTCTAAGTTACTAATGAAATCATTTTTCTTTTCACTACCTTTTACTTTTTCTTTAGAGAATAGTTCCTTCTGCTTTAAGGGAATAACAAGGCTACGTTTTTCTTCTTTTTCCTCTCTGTTAATAAAAAAATGCAGCTATATTTTGTATATATACATATATATATACATAATTATTCTATTGGTTATTTGGATACAATAATATTTAACAATTACTTTTTTAAAATAAGTATTACCCAATAATTTTAACAGAGATGATTTTTTTTAATACAAATACGGATATTGGTAAATTTTTAATAATACAATAAAATTCATAATACAATAAAATGGGACAATTTTACAAGAAGAACATATAAACAATTTGACGTTTAAAAATATAACCTTAACTTACCCAATTACTTTTATACATTGTCCTTCCAAACATTCAATGAGCTGTATGCTTTTTTCTTGTTTAACAACAGGTTTCATTAAATTAGGTTTTTTAATGGCTTTTGAGAAACCAAAAGATATTTTTTTATTATTAGTATCCATTATACGCAGTTACTATACAGAGGTTTATAAATGTCAAAAACAATAAAATCATAGAAACACCTATATAGACGGTATTAGCCTAAGACGGAACCATGACCGAACGTATATGGTACCTGCTATTATGGGTCATAGATGGTATGTAGCAGGCTTTTATGTATGGTATGTACCAAATATAAAAAGGAACCATTAAATTTTCTACGTTTAATCACTCACATTAAGTTTGTTAACGGTTTTTAGTTTATTTTGAAAATTGTCAATTGTAATAAAATACCTAAATTAGTAAAATTTCTGTTCAGGGAGCCTTTAAATATTACTTATCTTTTGTATAGACTAATTAGTTTGCTGCTTGTTTAAGTTAAACAGCGGTAAAAATCCTTAGTAAGCAATAACTAATTCGTTCTATTCAATAACTGCTTGATAAATTTATTAATCTGTTCTAATAGAATGTCAGATCACTAAGATGATTGATCAAAATCATGTATATATATATATATATATATATATATATATATATATATATATATATATATATATATATATATATATATAAATAATAGAATGTGTGCTCACAAGCATAGATAAGAGCTCACAAGTTTATAAATTTCAAAATTTTAAATTTCAGTTATAAGTATCACGTGGACAGTGCAATCTATTAATGGACATTGCTTATACAAACCGCACTATTCTCTAATTGTTTTCTGTCCTTATTTTAAAAACATATTTTTATTTAATAAGTTTTTATCTATCTACATTATTAGATTTCAATACCTTAATGCGAAATGTGTTTCTATAAATTACTTTTTCACTCCTTCATAAATAAACAATTTTGAAATTTGCTATTGATTATTTATATTGTTGATTATGTACATTTCGATGGCAATACCTTTAACCATAGATTTTTAAGGTACAAAATATGACACATTTTTTGCTTTAGAGCTGTGAAGATGATTGCTTAGCCATAAAAAAGTACATATACAGAATAGCAGTAAAATCACTATGGTAATACATTTCTCTTCAATGTATTGAATTTCAATAGCAACTAAAAGGCCATTGCGCGATTGGCGAATAACGCATGTGTATAAATAATGTACCATTAATAGGTGGAACTGCCCATGTAATATTTGTAACAGAAATTTAAATTCTTGAAATTAGGAAACTTTTAAATATATATTAAAAAATATATATTTATTATCATATATTATATATCACTTTGATTAGCCAGAATCATTTTGGTTTACCAGAAAGTAAAAATTCGTTTATGAAACTAAATTTAACCATAACATTAAAAAATATATTGTAGGAAAAATATTGTTGCTAAGATATATTCCATTTGTTTGTAACAATGTCTTGTATGAAATATTGCGATTACTTCAATTTTATTAAAATAAAACATTTGTAATATGTTTTTAAAATTAGATACTTTATAATCAATTCATACACATTATATATATATATATATATATATATATATATATATATATATATATATATATATATTATCGTACATAGATTGATCTGTAAATCTATCTTGAAATAAGAGTAATGTCACATACGTACAAAAATTATCATAATTCATTAATTTATCAAAGAAAATGTAAATATCTTGACATTTTTTTGTACCTTTCTTTTTATGTAACTATACATTAAGGTATTTAATGTCATTACAGATTTTAACATAGTCATATTATATATATATATATATATATATATATATATATATATATATATATATATATATATATATATATATGTGTATATATATATATATGCATACACACACATACATAGAGGGCCTTTCAGAGAAAATGTGAGCATGGGCAACTGATATTTTTGAGGCTCTTCAAAATATAAAAGTATGAGGAAGAAAATATGAAAAGTTTATGCTTGTTCAATGATATTTAATATTTATTCAAGTATAAAAATTATTTAACAGAACCTTTTCATGCTTTAACACTAACAAAAAGCAGTTATTATATCAGAATAATCAAAAATACAGTCTATCTGTTAATTTATGTTTAGTGTCACCAATCCATTTACTTGCTCTTGACTCGTTGGCGATCATATAGTTTTTAATCCTTTTCAGAAAACTACATGATCTTTCTCCTTCTGCTACACTCAGAGGCATAGTTAAAAAAATTCGAAGCATAATCGCTGTATTAAATAATATGTCTAGGAATCCCATGTGATAATTTCTTTGAATAAATCTGGCGGTTTTGCATGTAGTTTAAAATTGTTTTTGTAAACACACTTCAACAGTATTAATTCTTCTCAAATTTCTTCACTTATTTCATTTTCATATTTCTTTTGAAATAATTTTGTCTTTGAAACTATATTTTCTGATCCATTTCATTAAATTTCCATAAAACTTCCAAATAATTACAAATAGAAGAATTTATACACATTATTGATTATTTCTGTTCCTAGTGAATAAATTGTAGATTTTTAGAAAATAAATATAAATATAATTTTCTTGGGTTTTTTCTTATTCAAGGGTAAGCTCATGATGGAAGTGATATTTAATTAATTTTATATTAAACAGTTAATGCAGCTACAACTATTAATCGATACAGATAAATGATTAGGATATTTTAGAACATGTTAACCTTATTTATATTCTAGTAGCTAAAGTATTATTTCATGTACTGTTATCTTCTATCAAGGTAATAAAATCATTTATCAACGTAAAATTACAGAAATGGATTTCAAAATAACAATATTAATTTACAAAATATTAAAATTTATCATGTTCTATTTATCAAGGTTACAATAAAAAATATTTTGGGCCATTTGTTCTAAAATTTAGTTTTTTTCAAATTTATTAACAAATTCTTAAGATTTATTTACTTGTTGAAAAGCTTGTTTTCTATATCTCATTAATATATTTGTAATATCTTGTACTGCTTGTAATAAAAGGGGTTCTGGTAATTTTTGTAATGAAGATGCTACATATTCACCAAACTTCTGATTTTCATCTAATGTCATCCTTTGTGATATTATTACTGGTATTCTGCTTAAAATTTTCTCGATAACGGAAGTACACTTTTCATCAATGAATGACTCTTTTAATTTTTTTTTGTATCTTTTTTCTTTCAGATAAGTGTCCATCTGATCTGACATATTTGACTCTATTTGTATTGAATTATCTTTTGAACTATCAATAGCACTATCTAATATTTCAATTTCAAGAACATCATTTTCTTCAAAACTCTCATTATCATTTTGTACAATACATTCACTTTTATTAGATTTTATATTATTTGATTTTTTTTTATTTTTCTAGAATAAAAATTAACAAAAATTGTTCAGATATATTGAATTCAATAGAATAATAGAAATTAATAGTTGCAGACTGACAAATTATGTTAACTTTCTAATGTTATTAGTACAGATAGTGTTAGACAAATAAAAAACTGTCTAATGAAGAATTATTCTAATGTAAACATTTTCACTGTATTATCCTTTTTGCATAAATTAATATGAGAAGAAGTTTATAAAGTTGCATTCAAATGTTTTTTAGAAATACTCTTTGTACAAAACATATATAACAATAAAAAAGTAAATGTATTTAACTTAAATACTACACATTATTTACTGTAATAATTTACACAGTTACTAACCATAAACTATAATAACAGAAACATAATTAGTGAAAATTACTTCTTTTAGTATAATAGACATTTTAACTTAATTGGTAAGGACTAGCACTAACATAAAACGATTGTTCAGTGGAAGACATTTTTTTTATTATTATAAATAACTAATAAATCCCAAATCATTTTTAAGTATTTGTTATGTTTTATACCTTAAAAACAGAGATAGTAACAAAGATTTACAATTATAGTAAAAAAAATCTCTTATTCTTTACGTTAAACACTGATAGGATGTGTGACACATCGATTGGGTTAATTTGTTAACAAAATGTAGATGCATACAAATATACCAGAAGAACTAGATTCAAAGATAAATTATCTAATTATTTCATTATTTAAGAAAATATTAATCCTTAATGGTCAAAAGAAAATAACTGTGATTAATAATTACATTTATTCCACTGAATTACTCAATTTATAACTTACATTGATTGTTCGGCCCCTTTTGCCATTTAAATCATCTAAATAACACATTTCATTAAATTGAATTAAGTTCGGTGTATTACAAACATCTTCAGCATCTGAAATAACTTTTTTTAATTAATCTTGTCTTACAAATGTTATGTACATCATGTAGATTTTTTTATGGTAAAATATACTATCATTACAAATTAACTTCTAATTTCTTAATATCTTTTTTCTCTCAAATTATTTCAGTTATAAATATCTAATCAAACTATTTTTAACCATGTTTTATTTTCATATACCTGTTATAATCTTGATTTAATTTTAATGAATTTTTAAAAATTAAGTGATCCGATACTTTGTACTTATATGTAAAAATTTTTGGTACTTTTTTTTTGTTATGGAGCTGTCTTGATTTAACATCAGCACAGACAATAAAACATTTAAAAAATATTTCTATTATTTTGTTAATATATATATATATATTTTTTTTTTCGTTTTTGTAAAGGTACAAATTTAAAATATTGAATATCAATTATATTGGAAATAATATTACTTACCATAAATTTCAGAAGAATCTGAATACGAAGGTGAATTTTTATCAGCTACTAGTAAAACTTCCGCAAGATCATTTTGAGTATTATTTGTTTTCTTCATTTCTTCTTCTAAAATGTATTTTATGAATGGAATATACTTTTATTTTAAAAATGTAACATTTTTACTTATTAGAAATAACGTTGGCACTGCATTTTTTGTTAATCTTGTAAAATTTGAAGTAAAGAAGTCTTTTTTAAAGTGTATTGAGCAAATTCTCTTCCGTTCATATATTTCAGAGGGATTACTTGGAAAAGATACATCCGAAAGAACCTTTACCCATAATTGTAATCTATCTGGTTCTTTTTTAAAATTTGGAAATCGATGCAATATCAAACCTATTAATGTTAATAAAAGAAATATTAATTACTGATAACTTAATTTAAAATAATAAAGGAAACCAAATTATAATTGTAAATTAATTTATTAGTAACTTAAAATGTAAATTTTTTCTTACCTTTTGATGTACAGCCTGGAACACAACATTTTCTCACCATTATTAATTGAAGAAACAAAATAAGAATATATCAAAAATAATAAGTGTATAAATATATTAATAATTATTAATATGTAAATATCTCGCATATAAAAACATCTTCAAAATGCATTGTTGTTCGAATGAAACAAATATTATGAAGATAAATGTACATATATATATATATATATATATATATATATATATATTACATACAATAAAATAAGATTACAAAATCTCCATCTCAAAACAGTCATATTTCAAAGTAAAATTGTTTATATACATTTTAAACATTTTGGTTTCATTAATATGTATTATTTTATTAAAATTACAAAAAATCCTTTTTAATAATAAAAGTAGCTTCCAAAAAATGTCTGATTATAATATTAAAGGAAATCATAATAAAAATATGAATAATGTTACAGTTTTGTATATCTTTTTATTATAGTATTTTACAGATACATATTTTTTTATAATAGTATATTTTACAGTTAAGGTCAACTCTTTAAATAATCAAATATATGAATTAAAATAATGATTATAAATAATATTTTTGAAAATTTGATTCTATCATACATTGAAAACTATATATTAAATAGTAATTTATTTTGTCAGTTTCTGATAATAATTAAATATATTCAGCTCTCTTTATTTTGTTTCTTTACTAAAGTAAAAATCATGTTTAATATTACTGATTATTCTCAAATGGTACTTACACTTATAATAGGACAGCATTTAATTATATTGATATATTCAAAATTCAGCTAAATAAACTTGATTTAATGCTATACTAAATGTATTTAGAAAGAAATTTCAAATGAATAAATTTCATTTGAAATATTAATATTAATTTTTAAGTTTAAGGTAAATTGATAATACAAATTAATAAGAATTGTGTTGAATGGAGAATTGCAAAAACTTCATAACAGATAGTGTAATATTTAAAATTATAACCTACATACATATTGGAAAAATGTAAAATGTATTATTCATAAACAGATCAAAAATGATCCTTAAAAAAGTAGGAGGAAAAAACACCAACACTCCATAAGATATTGTCAGACTAGAGAACAGCTAACTTTTTACTTTCGCTGTTTGTCATTCGTGAACAGAATAGCACATTGCAAATTAAAATATTTTATTTCATCTATGTAGTGATAATTCAAGATTACTGTCATGTTCATTCTTGCGCATAGATGAATGCTCTATTCATGTGTTTTAAATGTTAGGTTATGTTTAAATGAATAATAAGAACAATCACAGTACAGATGCATTAAAACAATGAGAAACTTAAAGTTAGTTAAAGCTGTGACTCGATCTCTGACTTTAGAGAAACAGAAAGTTCTTAATTTTTGTAAAGATGAAAATAGAAATCATTTGTTTATATTGTATGCTGATGGTACTGTAGTTAAAGCAGACTTAAACAATGAAGAAATAAATTTTGATAGCTTTCATGTAACTCAAAAACCAATTAATATTACTTATTTATCAAGTTTCGGAATTCCAGAATTATGTGCTATTAATACTGAATGCATAACAATTTTTGATTTTGAATTAAATAAATCATGCGAAGAAATCATTGAAGGAGAGTGTGTTGTAGCAGAATGGAGTCCAGGACAAGATTTATTGGCACTCGTAACAAAGACAGGTTTTGTAAGACTATATTCTTATCCTGATATCGGACTTTTTACGATTATAAATGAAATAAAATTGGAAGATCATCAGTACACGAATCAGTTTATAAATGTTGGTTGGGGTAGTAAAGAAACACAATTTCATGGTTCTGAAGGAAAAGGTGCTCGTAAGGCAGTTACAGCAGAAGATTTAGGTAAATGAAATTATTTATAATAGTGTGTCAGAATTTTCTTAAGAATATATTTATGTATTGTAGTTTATATGTTTTTTAAATATTTATTTAAAATTGTACTAATATTGATTTTCAAAAATATAACTAAATATAAGTTTTTGTTATACAGGTTTACTTGAAGATTTATCTAATATACACTGCATCACTTGGTGTGGTGATGGTTCATATTTTGCTGTTAGTTTCTTTCGTCAAAGTCATAATGCATTTTTAGTTATTGACAAACATGGTATACCACGATATTCTAGTGAAATGTGCCCTGGTTTAGAATCTATCATTTCATGGAGGCCATCAGGAAATTTAATAGCAGGAGCTCAATGTTTACCAAATAAATATCAAATTGTATTTTTTGAAAAGAATGGTCTTCGGCATGGAGAATTTGTTTTGCATAAAAAGGTAAATTTTTAGTTACTATTGTTTTTCATTAAAAATTGTTTTTATTATTTATCAAAGAAATTACTTTGTAGATTAATTTGAAAAAAATATCCTGGAGCTCTGATTCTGAAGTATTATTGATATTGTATGATGAAGAAGATGTATCTTATGTACAGTTATGGACTACAAGTAATTATCATTGGTACTTAAAGCAAAGTTTAACATTCAATGTTCATGTTATTTTAAACTGGGATAATGATTTAGATTTTTTGCACAGAAATGAGAAATATCTCCATGTTTTAACAGAAAGTAATTACGTAGCTTATGAATGGATATGGACAATAAGTCATTCGAATGGCCATGATGAAACAGATTCAGCATGTGTTGCAGTTGTTGATGGATATGATGTACTTGTAACTAATTTTAAACAAGCTTCAGTTCCACCACCAATGGCTTCAGTATCTTTAAAACATCAACACAATGTTAATTTTATTATATTTGGTTCAAATATGTTTCCAAATGATATTTCAGTAATATTAGATAACTATTCTTTAATTAAATATAAGTGTGAAATTAATGACTCAACAATTTATAAACAGTCCAAAATATATTCTTTAGATTTTTTTAACAAAAAAATGCCTTTAATTTTATCTCATTGGCTATGGGTAAATGAAAATATTTATATTTGTTATAATAATTTTGAAAAGAAAATAATAACATTAACAATAACAGATGGTGAAGAAATTAAATTCTCAGAACATAAATTGGATAAATCAGTGGTTAATATTGAGCATTGGACAATTGAAAATTTTGTCATAATTCAAATAGAATCTGGTGATTTGTTAAAATATGATTTTGAAAATGAAACTATGGATGTTATATTGAATTCTATAAATATTTATAGTAAATTACAAACTTGCCAAATTAATACAAATGTCATTATATTTGGATTGAGTGCTTTGAATAGGTTTTTCATAGATGGAATAGAGGTAGCTAACAACATATCATCATATTTTTTACATTCAAATTTTCTGCTGTTAACAACTCTCCAGCATACGCTTTTATGTATAAAATTAGATGGAGGAGTTATTGATTCACTGAAAAGGAATAAAACATTATCTGAAATATTTACAAGAAAGATTGAGCGTGGAGCTAAACTTGTAACTGTTGTACAGAGTGATAAAAAAACAGTATTGCAGATGCCACGTGGAAATTTAGAAACAATCTATCCACGAGCAATGTCAATTCAAATTGTTGCATCACTGATTGATGCTAAAAATTACAAAGAGGCATTTAATATTATGAAAGTAGAAAGAATCAATTTAAACTTGTTATATGATCATGATCCTGAAGAGTTTCTGAAAAATGTGGATAAGTTTGTGAAGAATATAGGAAATCCTACACATATAAATATGTTTTTATTGGAATTGAATAATGAAGATGTTACAAAAACAATGTATAATAAATGTTATAACCGAAATATTGAAAATAATAATTTAAAGAAGCAACTTGTAACTGATGCACTTTTAAAAATTCTATGTGAAAAATTAAATTATGAGAAATATTTATTAAGTATAGTGACTGCATATATAGTACGACACACACAAGCAGATTTAGAAAACGCTTTAAGAAAGATTCAAGAAGTAAAAGTGATGGAAAGTAATGGAGATCGATTGGAAGTTACATCAGATCAAGCCTTAGGACATATTTTATTACTTGTAAACATAAATGATTTGTATAACATAGCATTAGGATTATATGATTTTGATCTTTTAATGATGGTCGCAGTAAAGTCTCAGAAAGACCCAAAAGAATATATTCCATTTTTAAATGATCTCAATCAAATGGATACAGATTATCGAAAGTTTACAATTGATAAATATTTAAAAAGATATAATTCTGCTTTGATATGGTTGGCTAAGTGTGAAGAAAGATTTGAAGAATGTTTAGAATTCATTAAAACACATTCGTTATATAAGGAAGCTCTAGTAATCTTTTCAAAACATGATAAAAATTATTCAAGTGTGTGTGAAGCTTTTGGTATATTTTTATCAGAAAAACATTGTTATAATGAAGCAGGTATTATGTTTATTCGTAGTGGTAATTTAGAAAAAGCACTTTTAGAGTTTAAAAAGTCTTTGAATTGGTCTGAATGTATTATCACTGCTATAAAACTCCAATATGAAGAAAGAAGATTACAAATTCTACTTCGTACACTTGTTGATGATTTAATAGCACAAAGAAAATATAAAGATGCAAGTATTATTTTAAATGAACACTTAAATGATTATGAAGAAGCAATTTCTGTTCTTTGTGAAGGAAGATTTTGGGATGATGTTCTGAGATTGATATATATTAATAATAGAATGGATATTGTAGGTGAGGTATTTTATTTTACATGCATGCGTGCAAATGTGTTTTATAATCATTAATGTTATTTGAGGTTTTAAAAGTTAGCTCAGTTGGCATTTGTGAAATAACTTTTAAAGTTGTAAATTAAAATATGTGTATCCATAAAAAATTAGACAAGAATCATATATAATATCTGTTGGTTTAATGATATATTTAAAATATATATTTGTCGTATTTTTTCTTTATTAGAAACACATTTAAAACCAGGAATAATGAAACATGCAGATTCTATAAAAGATCAGATATCAAGAAATTCTGAACAATTCATTCAACAATATAATCGACTTAAGTTTATTAGATCACAGTCTAAAATGAAAAGTCAGTTTAAGTTTAGTAATGAATCTCAAGTGGTAGAAAATGATTTATATTCAGATACAGCTAGCGTCATTACACAGAGTACTACATCCAAATCTTCAACATCTTCCTTGTAAGTTTTTCACACACACACACATTTATATATATATATATATGTGTGTGTATATATGTATATATATAATGTTATATAGAAAAAGTAAGACAATTATTATTTTTAGTCGTAGTTTTCGATCAAGTAAAAATCGTCGGAAGCACGAAAGGAAAGTATTGAGTTTGAAAGAAGGTAGCATGTATGAAGATGTTGCTCTTATCAGATCTCTTCATCAACTTGTAACAAACACAGCTGCTTTACGTATTGAATTATGTGTACTTTCTAAAATGCTGTTACATTTTGACAATGATTCTGTAGCTAAAGATTTACAAAAATCTATTGATCTGCTACTTAAAAATATGAAAGAAGTAGAGAGTGATATTTGGAATCAAGATGTATCACAAATAAAACTTAATAACTTTGGTCCACATTTAACTTCTAATAATGCAGTAGAGTCTATACAAAATGATAATTTAAATGAATTAAAATATAGTAAACTTGGTAAGTGTTTGTTTATATAGTATGTGCATATACAATCCAAACATATAAATATATATATATATATACATACACACACACACTATTGTACACATATACCTACACATACATATATTAATGAAAACATCTTTTTTAGAACATCAGTACAGGTATCCTCCTGATATATCAACAATACATTGGAAGTTATTCATATTGGATTGATATTAAAATAGTTATTACTCTGTTGTAATATATTAGGCTTTAATTATTATTTTCAAAGATGTATTTTTTAAATTAAATTTGGTTTTATTTTATTCAATAGTGAGTTTTTATGTACCTCTATTATTATTTTCAAATTAAATCCATGACTGCCTGCTGATGGATCAACTTTAAACTTGTTTGGTGGTCTATCTCCTCTCAGTCCACTGTTTTGATTACTCTTTAGGCTCTTCCTTGTGGTGATGAATCCAAGTCTCATCAGTGGTCACAAACTGACACAAAAAATATTTTTTATTATGTTGTATCATGGCTAAGCAGTCCTTTGAAATTTGGTGTCGTGTGTTTTTAGTCCACAATCAGCATTCACGGTACCCACCTCAATTCATTTTTGAAATGTCTGAATTTTCAATTAAAATGGATTGTACGCTGCCGGTTGATATACTCAAAGCCTGTGCTATTTCGTGCTCCTTCATTCGCTTATCACCAACACCATACCATGCACTTATCTATATTTTTTTTGGTAACAATATATATATAAATGATATTCTAGTATTTTATTATTAAAATCTTTTTATTATGTATTAGATCTTTGATATTTTAGTGAAAATTATTTCAATTTCAACTACAATCAACTCAATTTACATTCAAAAATTATTAGTTTTCAATGTGTTCTTTTAGAAAAAGAAAATATTGTTTGAACACCAGGCTTTATACATCTTCATACATTATGTTTACGTAATAACATACATACAAGTGTGAATAGGTTTTGTCATTTAGGAATGGTAAGTAAAATATGCTCATATTTAGAAATTCTGCTGTCATATATCATAAATTATTTTCAACAATTCAGTACAGGAGAACGAATCATTATTTTCTAACTTTATTATATTTATCTGATAGGTAAATTTTATGCTCTTTTTAATGATATACAAGACAATTTCTATTTTTGCATATTTTGCAATAATAAGGGCAAAATTGCGATCATACTTTTTTAATAGTAAATTGCATGCTCTTTCGAACGGCATGCAGTATAATTATTAGTACTTATTATTTAAAGTTTATCAATAAAATATATTAAGATATTTTTATATCCGTTACACAAAATTAAAGGAAATACTAAAAAGTGAGAAATATAGTTGACATTTAAGTCCTTTTAAGACAATGATTCAAGACATAAAACACATATCGATTGTAAATAGTTATATAATTGTTCTAATATGATTGATACTTGTAATATTGTTTAATTGGATTCTCGAATACATATACATTTGTTAGCTCAAAGACTGAGCTAAAGAAGCATTGAGACAGAATGAATTTACAGAATGAAGATTACTCTCTGAAAAGGTTATTTATTTTATAATTTTAGTTGATAATAAAGCCAAACTTTGATTATAATCTTATACAGACATCTTACACAAATTGTTAAGGATGAGATAAAAAAATAATAACTGCAAATTATATAATAAAATGAACTGCACGTCAAAAAAATTGAAACTTCCACATAGTTTAAAATATTATACTATTATACTGTGTAAAATATTATACTGTGATTAAATTCATATCTACAAATGAATTTTTCATTCTCCTATGAAATCATCACTTTTTTTATTAAAAATGTTTAGTCATTGATTCATGATCTGTTTTGATTCTTGTTTATGCGCATTTCAATTACAATGTCATCATTCTCAGAGCACTAATGTTCTGTTTTTAGATTAAAACTTTGGGATGATGACATTGGTATAGGTATGCATATAAGAAACAATCAAAACTGTTCAATAATCAATTATTGAATTTTATTGATTTCAAAAATGTGTTTTTTCTGACAGCGAAAATTTAATTTGAGAAAGTTCATCAGGGTCTAATATCGACGTCCGAGCTGAACTCGATTAAATCATTATTACAGATACTCATTATATATATATATATATATATATATATATATATATATATATATATATATATATATATATATATATATATATATATATATATATATATATATATATTGTATATGTATATTATTATAAATGATAACTGTTTCAGCAGGGAGTTTACTTATTGACAGTTGAATGACATTTGTAATTTAAAAAATGTATAGATATTAATGTACAAGAGAGACGATTGAAAAATCAAGATATTATATATAATCAGTTTTTAGTCACTACTGAAATTCTATTTATCAATAATGGTAGTTGATATAAGGAAAACTGTATTAAAATTGTATTAAAACATATGCATAACTAAACACATTTAATCATTCTTTGATCAGACTAAAAAATATGTTTCATAATAAGTTAAGTTCTATTAATATTTAGAGGTAATACGATACACTTATTAAATGTAAAGAATGTTCCTTTTTAAAATATACATTTATTATTTTATACATTAAATATTCTTATATAACTATAATGACAGCTTTTTATAGTCTAGATCAATACTTAAAATTAATTTTACAGAATTGTCAGTACTTTTTATTAAAATCAATATATATATATATATATATATATATATATATATATATATATATATATATATATACAGATTTTCGTTATATAATTTCATATGTTATTTAAATTATTTAATTATTAATTAAAACATTACACAACACTACTAAGAGAATATTTGAAAAATTCAGCAATTCTTCTACGTAATAATTACATTAGTGGAAATTTTGTATTTCCTCTAGTCACTTTTCTATTAAATTATGCTATTAATATAGATAATTAGATACATCATTACAATTCACTTTTAATATATTTTGAATGTAACTTGAAGTAGACTTGATTATTAAAAGAAAATATATATCAAAGTTTATTAGCTTTGAATTATGTTAGTATTATTAGTTGAAATTTAAAGCTTAAATTAAAAAAATAAACAATTACAAATATATATACATTCTATACGTGAACATGTGTATGTGTATATATATGTATGTATGTATGTATATATATATATATATATATATATATATATATATATATATATATATATACATATATATTCGTTTTAGTCTCAAAGTCTTTAAAATGTTATTTTACAATACCGTTTCATTCGTACAAGTACGAGGTCCGTTTACTAGTGAATATCTCGAAGACCCTCCATTTCTTTTATTCACCACTACTCCTCGTATAAATAACTCTTTGAATGTTTCTCGAAATTGTCTCGACATCCCACAGTATATTGCGAAATTTATAGGATAACTTAGAATGATCAAAAAATTCGTAATCAAGATCAATTTGTTTGCAATAGTATAATCAAGAAATTCAACCGTAATACTCGATATGATATGAAGTATTGTAACAACTGCTAATGGAATTTCAACAATTAGAAATACAGACACCACAACAATTAACATCAACGTTGTGCAATTTGATTCCCTTAGTTTCTTGCATTCCGATTTGCGATTTTCTTTGAAGAGAATTTCACGACGTCTTCTTGCTTCACGCATAGCTCTGAACAAAAGGGCGTTTAGGACGACAAGTGATACGCATGGTATTAGATTGACGAAAAATGCACGAAAACAGAAATATACTGTAAAGTAAACATTTTGGCTAATATATTTATCCACCCACCCTGCAATTTGCATTTTGCATACTTGTTCTTTGCGACCATTCCATAGTATTGGAATCTGTAAAATATTAAAAAATATGTATCAAAGTAATATTCTTTTAAATGAAAGTGTGCTTAAAATTGATAGATAAATCAAAGTGTTATTTTGCTGATGATATATTTTTGATATACAATGGGTTACTGCTGGACTAAAATTAAAAATTATAAACAAATAAAGTAAATATTACTTAAAAGTGTTATTTTGAAAAATAATACTTTTTACGTGTTGAATACAGAAAGAAACAAAAAAATATTTTCTAAATGTACACAATTTGTAATAAAATTGTTGTTTTTGTTGCTTATAATAATATCACAATACAAAATTCTTATGGATCCATGCGAGACATGTTTTACAAAAATAAATTTGTAATAACTTTTATGATATCGTTAAATGACAACTTAGAGTTGTTTTCTAATATATGTGTTATCTATTAATGATTTCCGCCTAATTATTATTGTTAAAATATTTCCATTGATTTATACTTTATATCACAATATAGTATTGGTTGGTCAAAAAGTAATAGCGTTTTATTCTAATAGATGGACATACATACATGTCTTGAAATGTAACTAACTTCACTCTAAACCGCAATTCATTATGTAACTTCACAGCTGACAATTCCAGCTTGTTTTAGAAAAATAAAATGCACGATTTCGTTAAAAATTGTTTGTTTGTCGTCGATTTCAAAATGGAAAACACAAAGGAACATTTTCGTCATATTTTACTGTATTACTTCCGAAAAGGAGAAAACACCGTGCAAGCCCACAAAAAGTTATATGATGTGTATGGTGAAATTGCTTTAAAACTACGGCAGTGTCATAATTAGTTTGTTAAATTTCGATCTGGAAATTTTGATGTTAAAGATGCATCGTGCTCAGGGGAAGGTCAATCAAAACTGATGAAGGTAAAATAAAGGTATTGATAGAATCAAATTAGTGTTAAACGACACGAGAGATTGCTGAGAATCATAATATATCGAAATCGAGCGTTGAAAACCATTTAAAACAACTTGAATACATTAGTAAAGTCGATATTTGGGTACTACACGGGCTCAAAGAAATTCATCTCACTAAGCGCAATGACATTTACGATTTTCTCTTGAAACGTGAAGAAAACGATCCATTTTTGAAACATATGTAACAGGCTCTAAAGAATGGATCGTCTACAATAACGTCGGACGAAAAATATCGTGAAGCAAGCGTGATGAACCTGTTCAAAGCACTTCAAAAATAGATATTCACCAAAGGAAGGTTATGCTGAGAGTCTGGTGGGATGTCAAAGGTATTGTGTATTGCGAGATAGTTCCAAGAAACCAAACCATTAATTCGGACGTGTATTATTGTCAATCTGATAAATTAAATGATGCCATCAAACAGAAGCGTCCAGAATTGGTGAATCGCAAAGGTGTTGTGTTTCACCATGATAACGCTAGACTACGTACAAGTTTGGTCACTCGTCCAAAAATTATTGCAGTATGGATAGGATGCGTTACCACATCCACTATATTCGTCAGACCTGGCACTATCAGACTACCATTTATTTCGTACTTTGCAAACATCTTGAATGGTAAAACCTTCATGGATGATCAGGATATCAAATTGTTCTTGGAATTGTTATTTTTTTTGCCGGAAAAGATAAGCACTTTCTTGAGCGCGCAATCATGAAGTTGCTTGAAAGATGGTAAAAGGTAATCGAACAAAATGGGCAATATGTTATTTAATAAATTTACTTTTTCCCGTGAAAAATTCGCCTTTCATTTACATAGAAAAAAACGCAATTACTTTTTGGCCAATCCAATATTTAGCACTATGGTTAAATTCACTTTTACAAATGAAATTTTTGCTTACTTCAAACACCACACTAGTTTTTTCTGATCGAAAATATTCAATAATTGATTATTATTCGATTTTGATTTTTACTTGGCGATCCTATCATTATCAGAGTGTTGAAGTATGTAAAAATGTCAGTACCTTATAGTTCGAAGAATGATGGGATCTTAATGGGCATAAGAAACACTCAAAAAAATGTTTCATGTTCAATTATTGAACATTTTAGATCGGAACTATTGAGGGATTAACAAATTAAATCTGTGGTACGAGCATATAGTTCTGAAACAATACTTTTAGTAAAGCCATATTTTTAATACCATATGCCTAACTTGATTTTTTTTTAAATATAAAAAACTATTGCTCGTACATATATTTTATTCAATTGTATTTTATTAAGAAGTAAAAAGATAATTTATCGCGTTTTATCCTAATAAATACATGTATTTAGTAACACAATGAATTTAAATACACCTGGTTAGGAGGAACGTGTAAAAATAACTAATGTCAGGAAATTTAACTATACACACATATTAGTAGGTTTCAAAAGTGAGCTTTTATTTTAAGAATTTGGAAAGAGTAGGAGTTATTGAGCTGTTGAGGAAATTTGTATAGGTTATTGTGACATAAAAAGTATGTTAAACTACCTTTGTCATAAATTGATAATATACTAGATATTCTTTTAGGAACAAAATGATTTTCAATATAGGACTTGAACATTTTTTGTTGATAAGTTGAAATGAAAACAGTATTATGATACGACAGTTTTTAGTTGGCTAGTTGTCACTTTTAAAATTTTGAAATATCATTCAAAGTCTATAATTCGTCAGTTGAACAATAACAAAACATGTGTTAAATTGTTTTAATTGGAAGATATGCCTAATATCTTAGATAGCATTATCAAATTTTGTAAAACAGTCGTTAAGAATTTAATTTGGTACTGAAGTCTCAATTATCATAGAACCAAGTTTTAAGATAAATTATTTTTATCAAAGGATTCTAAAGAGATGGTAAAACAATAAGACTTTCACAAATGAATTATTTTCTCATTTCACAAACCATATCAATTTTTGTTGGTCAAAAATATTAAATAAATTATTATTGATTATTTTTGATTGTCACTTATGCACATTTTGATATCAGCGCCATTATCCTCAAAACGTCAAGTTACCAAAGTGAAAATAATAGGAATTACAGAAATAGGTTTACAGAAGAAGAAAGACATTTTGTTTCTCTTTGTAACCAGTAATTAGTGGTAACTCTTTCATGAAGTATTAAAATGGTTCAAAATGGATTTTTAGTTTATGAATCCTGAAATAGAAATTACAAGATGGATAGAAGTACTATAAAGTTATACATTTCGTAGGAAATTCGTATGAAAGTGAAGTGGTTTTTCAAAATGTCTTTATTATAAGACAAGAAATACACAATATAAGAGTGGGTTATGAAGCACTAAAGAATTAAAGTACCTCATATTAATTATCTGATGTAGTCAGAAGTACAATTATTCAATACTTGACATTGCTCAGATTGCTGTGTATGATAGTGACTGGCCATCAAGGCAAAGAAAAAAAATATGAATAGCCTGATTGGAAAGAAAAAACTAAAATAAACAGTATCATTACTGCGTGAAACTATTGTGAAAATTTCATCAATACAAAAGTCCAACTGGTTTTGAAAACAGAAAATAATAACTGTTCATTGAGTTAACACTAATGTAAATGTATTTTTAATTATGCGAACAAAATAAATATTAATTAGTGTCTTGTCATTTGGCTTATGTTTAGAATTTGAGATTTCGGATATTTTTTGGTTTGCTAAACAACATTACTTAAGTATAAAAAATAAGAATCAATAAATTAGTTTGAAAGGTACATTTTGCATAAACTAATTTTCAACAGTTACGTTACATATATTTGATACGTAATGTTTATATTTACCTCAATAAAATCTCGGTCAAAAAATCGTGTACTCTGATGTAAAACAGATAAAATAGCGATTGCTATAAGTGCTTTAATTACACGATCCATAGTACAGCACACTCGCGCAATGGCAGCATGGCATACATATATATAACGTTGCAATGCTAAAGCCAGTGTTAACCAAATACTGGCTGTGTGAAATAAAGCTGGAAGAACCTGAAAAATAACGAAAATTAATATTTACATTATGCAAATGTATGCATTTTTTGTGATATTTCGGGATTATAATGACTGTTGATTCAGAATAGCGAAAAAACGAATGCATACACACACACACACACACATATATATATATATATATATATATTTGTATTTATATTTGGTTTGTTTAAACAAGATATATTTATTTATAATTCTTGTAGATTTATAGATGAAATATTAGGTTGGTAGAAAAATAATTGCGGTTTATGACTTTCAAATTCATACACATTTACAGCTTTTTCATTTCCCTAGTTGTTTTAAGTGGTCCAAAACTTTTGGATGACTAACATCTAATTTTTGTGCAAGCTTTCGAATTGTTGTGTGTGGTTCTGATTCAACTAATGCCTTCAGTCAGTCGTTATGGACTGAAGAAGGACGCCCACGACCTAGTTCATCTTCAAGACTCTTGTCCCTCGTACGAAAGTTTTGGAACTACCATTGCACTGTACGTTGCTTGACAGTACCCATACCGAAAGGATCGTTTAGTTTTGTTTACGAGCAGTTTATGATGCTTCACCAATCGTTTTGAATACATACAAAAAATTCGCTCTTATTTGATCCTTTTCCATCTTTAGCCCAATTTGAAGCAAAATTAATAATAAAATAGAAGTCGATTTTACTAATATATGGACCGAAAAATGCACTTTAAAATGATATTAACATGAACACGATGAAATGACACTTCAATTGAAAAAAAATAAGGTTAGAATTTACAAAACTAAAAACACAATTTTTTCCTCGGATCCTTATAATTAAATTTTAATAATCTTTCCACAGTACTTTTTATTACGCATATGTAATTTTTTTTTTTGGTTACTGCATTTATTAAATGTCCATTAATAATGATAACATGTTAAGTAACACTAATTATTTAATGGAATCCAATAAAAATCCTAACGTAACGCGATTGTTCCAAGTTTTCAACTTTTCGTGCAAAAACGCGTTAATAAAAATGCGTTCAGAGAACGGGACTAATTAATTTACTTATTAAATTTCAATTTAATAATTTATAAAAGTTGTTTTTTTATTGTAAATATTTATATGTAGTGATCATTGCAATATTAGGTTGTAACATATCAAGTTGCCGAATTTCAGTCAGTCAGAGGTCGACCGCGATTGAGAAAGGTTCTGTGCAATATTTTACAAGTTCAGCTATTTGGAATTGACTAATATAGTGCACCTTTCAATTGTTTTTACATACGGAGTTATTGTTGTTATTTTTATTTTTTTATACCCTTTAACAGGATGGTGTCCACAAAATATTTGCGTCTACTTTTTTATATGAGTTCAAGTTGACACACAATGCAGCGTTAGCAGGTAGAAATATCAATGGAGATTTCGGAGAAGGGTCGGATAGCCAGAGAACAATTCGATTATGGTTCGAAAAATTTCATTCCGGTAATATAAATCTCGAAAATGAGCATCGAAAAACCCAAAACCATTGTAAACGAAGAATATTTGAGAGCCATGGTGGAAGCCAATCCACATACAACAGTTCGAGCTCTCGTTTGTGATTTAAGTATTAGTGTTAAGACTATTTCTCGTCACCTCGCTGCAATACGAAAGGTGAAAAAGCTGGATAAGTGGGTGCCGCACGAATTGACAGATGGTCACAAACTGAGACGCTTAGAGGTGTGTTCTTCATTAATGATTCGAAATGATAAAACGCCATTTTTAAAACGAATCATTACTTGTAATGAAAAGTGGATTCTGTATGATAACAGAAAAAGATCTGGACAATGGTTAAATGTAAATGAAGCTCCAGGACACGCACCCAAGCTGTCATTACACCAAAAAAAACTATAGTTACTGTGTGGTGAACAAATAAAGGAATAATCCATTATTTTTTTTAAACTAGGAGAAGAAACTACGGCCAATGATAATTAATAGATATGGTCCAATACTATTGCAAGATAATACTCCACCACACACATCTCGAATTACAATTTCCAAATTAAATTCATTAAATTATGAAATTTTACCGCATCCCCTTTATTCACCAGATCTTTTACCGACAGACTATCATCCTTTTCGCCACTTGGAATATTATTTAAGAAATAAAAAATTTCGAAACCAAACAGAAGTGATTCAAGGATTCGAAGACTTTATAAACTCTAAAAATGTCGATTTTTATAAAAATGGGATAAAAAATCTAATTTCTCGTTAGCAAAAGACCATTGAAGCTGATGGAGCTCATTTTGATTAAACATATTTTGTTTTGTTAAATATATTGCGTTTTAATTTTCACCTACAAATTCCGCAGTTTCATATGTTACACCCTAACAGTTTGTTTACTGAATACATAAATTGTGTTTTTATTAGTGATATGAAAAAACAAGCTAAACTATTAAAGAAGATAAGTGCCCTTAGATATTTAAAAACTATCTCTGGTGTACTCTTCAAGTATAAAATTTGTAAAAATGTGTTAATTTCATGAATTTAATAGTATAATAGATTATTGAAAGTACAACGATGAAAAACGAAAAAAAAGACAATAATATTAGTTTTCATGAGAGGGAGATTTTATATTTTCAATTTTATATTTTAATATTTTTAAAAAGCGAACAGAAGAAATCTAATGTAAATTAATATTCTAATTAAATAATTAACTTAATATACATTAATTATAAATTAATATTCTGTGAAAATATAGTTAAAATGGAATAGTCTGTAAAAACATTTGCTTGAAACAAAAATAAAGTTAAAGAATCCGAGTTCGCTGATAAATCTTTCTATATATAAAAAATAATTCCATCGTAAAACTTTCATAAAACACAAATTTTTTCGTGTAGACTATCTCGCAACACCGCTCTTATCGCTACAATCTACAAGTAGCACGTTCACTATTTTCATTTCCGATCATTTCTGATGTTTTACGAATCGTCATGACCGTCGATTCCAATGAAACAGTATCCGGGCACGGCCAACTGTACGTTAATTTTTCTAAATGCATCTCTAAGCAGGGAATCAAGTTTCAGTGTACAAAAGAACACAAATCAATTACAAATATTTTGTATACAGA
>CM068318.1:34315955-34338455 GCA_034766995.1 Acanthacorydalis orientalis | reverse complement strand
ATATCTAAAGTATAACATAAATAAGTCATACTTATTAATTATAATTCTATAGTGAAACAATATAAGAGAGGGCAAAAGTTTTTTTTAAAGTTAAAATTATTAGGTTGGTTGAAAAATGTTTTCTCAATTCGAACCTTAATTATTTTCAATGAAAGTGACATTGAGTAGTATTCATGTCAGTATCAATTTAAAGTGCTTTTTTCAGTGTGTATTTTGGTAACATCGACTTTAGTTTTATTACTATTTTTTCTTCAAATTCAGCTATTGAATTAAAGATGGAAAAGAAAACATAAAAAAGCCAAATAAAAGCCATTTATTGTATGAGTTTAAAAGGGTAGAGAAAAGCAGCAGAAACTGCTCGTAACTAAATTATGCTTTTGTTGCGGATACTGTTAAGCAATGTACGGTGGAATGGTGGTTCCAAAAATTTCGTGCTGGAGTCGAGAGCTTTGAAGATGAAGAAGGTCGCAGGCGTCCTTCTTCAGTTCATAACGACCAACTGAAGGTGTGAGTTGAATGAGAACCACGTACAATTCGTGAGCTTGTACAAAAGTTAGGCGTCAGTCATCCAACAGTTCTGGATCACTTAAAATAGTTAGGAAAATCAAAAAAGAGAAAAATGTATATGAATTTGAAGGTCATAAACCGCAATTATTTTTCCACCAACTTAATATTTAAAAAATTGAGAAAGTAAGTTTGTTAACACATGATACGTTTATGGTTGCACTAGATTATGACAATTGTCAGCTTAATCGAAAAGTTGGATTATTGGTTTTCTATTGTGTAATGTTATTTTAGGGCTCGATGTTGAAAGATAATATTTAAAGGAAAATATTCATTTCATGAAAATTAACTACTTAATTTCTGTAATATTTATATATATATTAGGGTGTAATATACGAAATTGCGGATTTTGTAGGTGAGAATTAAAACGCAATATTTTTAACAAAACAAAATATGTTTAATCAAAATAAGCTCCATCAGCTTCAATGGTCTTTTGCAAACGAGAAAATAAATTGTTTATCCCATTTTTATAAAAATCGACATTTTTGGAGCTTATACAGTCTTTGAATCCTTGAATCCCTTCTGTTTGGTTTCGGAATTTTTTATTTCTTAAATAATATTCCAAGTGGCGAAAAAGATGATAGTCTGTCGGTGAAAAATCTGGTAAATAAGGTGGATGCGGTAAAATTTCAGTATTTAATGAATTTAATTTGGAAATTGTGATTCGAGATGTGTGTGGCCGAGCATTGTCTTGCGATAGTATTGGCCCATATCTATTGATTAGCATTGACTGTTTTGTTTTTAATTTTTCGTTCATATTGTCGATTTCGCGACAATGTGAATCAGCCGTAATTGTTTCGCCTGGTTTTAAAAAATAATAATGAATTATTCCTTTATTTGTCCATCGCACAGTAACCATCATTTTTTTTGATATAATTTCGGCTCGGGTGCGTGTCCTGGGGTTTAATTTGCATTTAACCATTGTCCAGATCTTTTTCTGTTATCATACAGAATCCACTATTCATCATAAGTAATGATTCGATTTAAAAATGGTGTTTTATCATTTCGAATCATCAATGAACAACACACCTCTAAGCGTCTCAGTTTCTGACCATCTGTCAATTCGTGCAGCACCCACTTATCCAGGTTTTTCACCTTTTCTATTGCAGCTAGGTGACGAGAAATAGTCATAACACTAGCACTTAAATCACATGCGATAGCTTGAACTGTTCTATGTAGATTAGCTTCCACCATGGCTCTCAAATATTCTTCGTTCACAATGGTTTTGGGCTTTTTTCGAGGCACATTGTCGAGATTCATATTACTGGAATGATTTTTTTTGAACCATAATTGAATAGTTCTCTGGATATCCGACCTTTCTTCGAAAGGCCCATTGATATTTCTACCTGCTACTCTTGCATTGTGTCCTAACTTGAACTCATATAAAAAAAGTAGACGCAAATCTTTTGTAGACACTATCCTATTAGAGGGTATAAAAAAAATAAAACTAACAACAATAACTCCGTATTTAAAAACAATTGAAAGGTACAGCCACATTAGTCAATTCCAAATAGCTGAACTTATTGCACATATATGAACATATTGAAAATATTGCACAAAATCTTTCTCAATCGCGGTCGACGTCTAACTGATGAAATACGGCAACTTGATATGTTACAACCTAATATTACATATATATATATATATATATATATATATATATATATATATATATACACATATATATATATATATATATATAATATTTTGTGTTACAGAACAGAGCTTAAATATATCTAATACTAATTTATATATAAATACAGAGGAAGTTAAAAAATAGAAGCACTTTTTCTGTCCTTACTATTCAAATGAAACAATTGGAATATAGATTATCTGTCGCTATCAATAGTAAGGTCAGATAGTAATAACAAGAAATCTAGAGCATTAAAAATAAAATTGGCTGAATAGAATCAATATATACGAATTAGGTTCTCAACAATTGAGTGCAATATTTGTATGCGTCTATTTTTCGATCATATTGCCCAAAAATACACGAAACACACCATATATATATATATATATATATATATATATATATATATATATAACAATATTTGTAAAACAAATAAATAAATGAAATACGTGTGGATAATAAAATTGTTAAATGAGGTAGGAGGGTTAAATGCATATTTAATTTTTTTTAGTTGGCTTTTGTAATCAATGGTATTTAATATCAAATTGATATATTTGCTTTAAATATGCTAAAGATGTATCATGTCGAGTCATAATTACTTTCCGTTGTAGTGAAGTTGTAAGTTGTAGTGAATGATGCCACTTTCCGACTACCAAACAGTGACCATAATCTTTTTTTAATGAAGTGTCGGTTTAGGAAACTGTTTTGGTGCTTCTCCTCAGTCTAGCCACTGTGATGAACGTTTCAGATTGTTGCAGAGAATCCACTTTTCATCACATATGACAATGCGATCAAGAAATGGATCATTTTTGTTAAGTAAAAGAAGCGCAGAGCAGATTTCGCATCGCCGAATTGCTTGATGTTGGTTTAGTTCTTACAGCATTCATTTATCTAGCTATTTTGTTTTTAGAATTAGGCTTAAATGTCGAACAACTGTTGAATGAACAACATTGAGTTCTTCTGCCACCTCTCGAGTTGTTTTATATGGGTCCGCTTCAATAATGGTTCTTAAATCATTTATGTCTATAGCTGAATGACGTTCACGACCCTCCTCCTCATCAAGGCTTTCGTTTCGATTATGAAATTTTTAGAACCAGTGTTGAGCTGTACGTTCATTAATTGACTCTTCGCCAAAAAAAATTTGATATTTCGAGCAGTTTATGTTGCTTTACGTTCCAATTTAAACTCATACAACAAAACCGCGCGAATTTTCTTTTTTCAATGACTAATTAAGAGGCTATATCCAACAATACTAAAGAAAGAAAACAATAAACATAAGCTGAAATCAGTAGTCCTAATTTCATTGTCTACAATGATGTATTACATGACTTAACAAAAGATAACGGTAACTAGAAAAATCGGCGCTAAACTTAAAATGATAAAAACCGCAATAATTTTCGCATCAACCTAATAATATTAGAATTTTATTTTAAAAATATTAGCTGTTTTATTGTTGATATATTACGCAATCGTTCACTTGAAAAATAATTTAGTATATATGAAAGGGGGTTGTAAGTGGGTGTGTGTTAAATAACTTACCTCATGCATAATCGACCAAGCGTAACATGCTCCGACCGGTGACAACGGCTTATAATGATTACCGAATGTATACATATAAAATAGCCATGGCGCTGGGAACAGCAATGTAAACATATCACATAGCGCCATTGACATAAGTACAACATTCGTCGGTGTACGCATGTGACGTTTCGACAGTACAACAACAATGAGCGTGTTTGCGACAATTGTGATAATCAGCAGAAACGGCATTATATAACCGTACATTGGCTGCGCGTACTCGATTGGCAATTCGTTGGTGATATTGAGAAAACTGAACTGCGTGTCGTTCTCCTGATGCTTAATATTCGATTGGCAGTTAATTGGAAGAGGTAAAGAATCACTTGTCGCCATTTGAATTTCGTACGTACAGTTTTCGATAGATGTTGCTGTATGAAGTATAACGTTTGAATTCGTTGTGGATACCATGTCGATATTTGTCGAGATCGTGTTAGCTATGGTGTTATCGATGTCATTTATTTTACCGCCGATCATGTTATTTGTTAATACGTCGACGGGTATGGCGTTGTTGTTCTGTGAAGATACCATGTTTGTAGAAGAGTCAACTATCATGCTCGTTAATGATATATGATTGAAAGGTGAATGTTTCAATAGTTTCATGGCTTGATCGTATTTTTATATTTCGTTACTCGGGTTATAAAAATTACATTTCGATTTATTTTTAATTATTGTAAATACTTTATATTGATAACCGCACACCTTTATCTTCACTTCAGCATCTGTATAAAAAAGACAAACTATTAAATATATACATTTTTATCATGTAAAGTTCACGAATATATATATATATATATATATATATATATATATACACGAGGGTCGTTTGATAAGTATGGTAAAAAAGCAAGTTAAACACCGTTTTTCGGAAATAATTGATTTTTTTTCAACATAGTCTCCTTTGAGGGCTATTCACTTGGTCCAGCGAGCCTGCAAAATATGCATTGACGACAGTGATGACATCCTTAGTCGGCGAGAATTCATTCCCACCGAGCCACATTTTCAAGTTTGGGAAGAGGAAGAAGTCGCACAGCGCCAAGTCTGGAGAATAGGGTGGATAGGGAATTAATTCGAAGCCTGATTCGTCCAATTCGGGCTACTTAAGGGAAGGCACGTTGTCCTGGTGAAAGAGCAATTCTTTAAAGCGCCAATCTTGTCCATTATTGTTTCAGATCTTCTTTCAAACGGTTCAATAATGTTGCATAATAAGCTCCTGTTATTGTTTTTCACTTTGTTAAACAGTCAATTAAGATTATTCTTTGGGACTACCAAAAAACAGCGGCCAACACCTTCTTAGCTGACAAAACGGTCTTCGCCTTCTTCGGTGCACTTTCATCCACTGCTTTGCCTGCTGCTTCGACTCAGGTGTATAGTGGTGGATCCATGTTTCATCCACGGCGACAAATCGACGCAAAAAAGACCTGCTCATTTTTTCTATTTTTACGGCAACTGTGCTACAATGCTTCAAACATCTGTAGAATGTGAGCAATGCATCGCTTCTGGTTGAAATTTCGCCTGTGCTAGTTTGAAAAGTGATACTTGATAGCCGTGATCTTATCAAATGAATGATCGCGCCACATCATAGAAATTTATCAAACTTATTAAACGACCCTCGTATATTAATACAATTATTTAAAAAATAACAGAATAGTAATTTATATTGCTAGTAAATGTGCCTAAGACTAAAATATAAAACATTTATTTACATATATATATATATATATATATATATATATATATATATATATATATATATATATATATCAAATAGAGTTTTAAAAATATGAAATAATAAATAGAACGTTAATTTATGGGTTTGGAGTATTTCTTTTTTGAATATGAAAGTTTGTCTTATTATTTTAAAAAATATGTTGAAAAATGAATACAAAATTATTTCATTTCACAATTAACGAGAAAAATTATTTGATTCATTTTTAAAAAAAATCGTACATCTTTCCTCTTTTAAAATCGATTACTTTTTAATAGCACTTAATACTTTTTAGAATTTTTGTTTTCGATTATCTAATTAATTGCTAAGTTGTGTATTTGTACTTCAAAGCAATTTTATACAGGATTCGTAGGTAACGTTTCTTCTCAACTTGACTTTAAATGTGTTACTATACACATTTTTTAAATATTTATCGATTTGATTTTCACGTCATGTTACAATCTAGTTTGGCTACTGTGACCGATATTCACAAATTATTTTTTTACTCGTGTCATAAACTACATTTTTTTTCATAAAAATGATTAATATTAAATTACAGAATGTTTTTGAAGAGATCCTTTTTGTGGTTTATAGAAAAAATGAAAAATCAATTTGTGAAATTTTATTTCATGTTTCAATCTTATTCACCTTATTATTATGACTATACTGAAATATTATGTTCTGATATATATATATATATATATATATATATATATATATATATATATATATATATATATTATAATTCTACTAAATTAAAAATTAGACATTAGTCATGGAAAAAATACCGATAGATATATCAGTATATTTTATGAAGAAAATGTTTCCTATTGTAAAAAGCAATATTTAAATTCTCCATCTACTGCAAGTCTCTTCCTATTGTCAACTGAATTTTAATCGATTTAAAAGACTTTCATTTTTAGCAGCTATTCATCAACAGAAACTGACCACTTTTTCATTTCTTTTCAAACAATTTTGAAGAGATATTTTTACAATATTGATGTGAAAATAAAACAGTGCAAGTACATTTACGGATTTTGTTCAGATTTGTAGTATTTTAATTTTTTTTTAATCTTACATAAATTAAAATACTTTCAAATACTTAAAAATTTTAATACTTTAAAATCTAGAGTACTTTACGGTTAGATGAATTCATTGGAGGAAGCAATGTATGATCACATTTATTGAAATACTGTATGATAGGAAGGAACAGTCAGTTATCTTCTAGATGCATTTTTTTTAAAAAAATTATCTTTTAGAAGGTTATCATGCTAACATTTTCTTTGTTTATCGTTTAACTTATTTGAAGTTAATCATTTAAATAATTATTTAAAAATACATATTTATATATAATATTTTTTGTAATTATATAGTGATTTCTAAGATAACTACAAGAGTAATATATATATATATATATATATATATATATATATATATATATATATATTACTATAATTATTTTCTTAATTTACATTAAATTATTTAAGCAGAATTTTATTTGCCTTTAATCGAAACTACTATAAAGAATAAAACAAATATGCTGTGTTGACCTCATTCAGATTTTTAACGAAAAGTGATGATACTGAGCATCTGTAAACGTAACAGAAATTTCTCTATTTTCCAGGTAAAATTTACATCAACGTTAACGTCCATATCCAATTACCTTGTTTTATTACTTTACTAGTCGTAATATAATCTGTATGCGTATGTTTTTACTATGAGATATATTTTAGGTAAAATGAATGAGATATAATGATTTTTTTAATTAGAATATTTTCATACTATATTCGAAGGTGTGCTCCGTGATGACATTTATAAACAAATTTAAATGGATTTTGTATAATGGTTAAATATAAAAAAAATATATAAATTTGCTTGTCTGTTTACTTGGAATCTTTTAAACTAAACTTACATTTCCATGCATTAATTGTTAATCTGCGTTTTACATAGTCTCATTTTCCATGTCTTAATGTTTTACGAAACTGTTGCTATGCCAATATTTTTTTTGATGATTTCGTGATTTTCAAGTTCCATACAATTAGTGGCGTGTGGTATCTGAAACAAAAAAAAAACTATAAGATATATGAAATAATATTTAGTACATACTAGTTGTACACATTAATTCGGTGCCTTTTTTTTTATAGAAAATGAATGTCTAAGGAAAAATGAAAAAGGTTTCAATCTTCAAATATTTCCCATTATTTTATATAACTTTGTTTTATCTGTCGAGTAACGTTTGTCGAAAAAATGATGGCGATTTTGAGTCGATGAAGTCATAATTCATTTTTAGACCGTTTTTTAAATTATTTTTTGCATGTTTTATGCACCAACACACCTTTCCCCGAAGCTCACAAATCATTTCTGTGGCTTTGGTAGCATTTTTTTTCAGCTGAAATGCGAAAAGTATATAATGCCTAGAATGCTGCTTTTTGGACAACATTGTGTTCACTACTGTTTTGTGAGATTATATCAACAGTTAAGGCAAGATATATACTTTTTTTGCATGTTAAGTTTGGTACTTCAAAATCTTTAAAAGATAAGCAAATATTTTAATTTAAAACAGAATTATGATTGATTAAATTGAAAGGCACCGAATTAATTTTCATATCGAAAATAATTCACATTAAAGTGTAAATTAAAGAATATTTTTATTGTTTTGCTTGAAGATATAATTGATCATGTTATATGAAATTTAAAAATAGATGATTAAGACTGTTTCATACAGTACACAAATTGTAATTAAATTATATGTACGATGTAAATTGTATTTGAAAAAAATCGCATTCTATATTTTCATAGCGTATTCTTCAGGATATCATCATTAATTATACATTGATTACATTTTTAATGTTTACTTGTTTATATATGATATATATATATATATATATATATGTATATATATATATATATATATATATATGTATATATATATATATTATAATATCCACTTTGTAATAATATATCATGTTCTAATTTAAAATAAACCATGTTTTATTTCTCTCTTAAATATTCAATTTATATGAAATTTCAATGTTTTCTATATTTATTAATTTAAAGGAATTAAACATGCTTGTCACTGTTCTAATTAATTAAATTACACACACACACACACACATATATATATATATATATATATATATATAACATGGCTATAGAAAGGTATCCATAGCATAACGTAAATAAGAGATTATTTTAATTTCGCAATTGTTAATTACCTCTACTATTGTTATTCCTCAAAAGACACCTTTCGTTTAATCCCTTAATATATATTCCGAGTCCATCATCACACTCAGAGAGAAGGGCGGTTTTCACCCTAATGATACTCACCAAGTAGGGATCTAAAGAGTGTAACAGGAGTTAGTTGGTTTAATCACGAAACATTATTCTTGTGTATAATATAATGTATAAAGGAACAAAATAACTTCTGCGATAATACAATGAAAATGAATTCCAGGAAACCTCGAGAGATAACGCTTTAGAGAGATTAAATGAGTACACATGCAGGTCCGTTTTAATAACTTTAGATGTCTATATGATTGCACACATCTAATATAAGATATTGCGCGCTAAAAACACACACACGCATAATATATATATATATATATATATATATATATATATATATATATATATATATATATATATATAAACGTATTTAATCATCAATTATCGCACAATTTGCTGCTTATATACATATATAGGATGATTAAATTTAGGCTTCCACACGGAAGTATTAAAAGATGGTGGAGGGTACAGGGGTTAAGGGGTTCAAAGGAGTTAAACTCATGTTCTTTTTTATTTAGTATTTTAGTTCAATTCAATACTAAAATACAATTAAAGTAAAATACTAAATTGGGAATAAAATATTTTTTTTTAATTTTTATGTTCTTTTTTAATACTTTTGTGTAGAAGCTTAAGTTGAATCGCCCTGTCTCTCTCTCTCTCTCTCTCTCTCTATATATATATATTATGTTGGTGCAAAAATAATTGCGGTTCTTATGTACCTAGTATAAAGACGCATATATTAATTAAAAATTATATTTATTAATCAAAATAAATACCTGGCCTGTACACATTTCTCCCAATGGGAAACAAGTTTGTTTATTTCTACAAGATAGAATTCTAGAGTCCTAGAATTAACGAATTCATCGAAAGCTTTCTGAGCTTTAATCTTTGAAAACCTTCTCTCGAAAAAAAACACTCAATGTTTAAAAAAATGACAATCTGTCGAAAACAGGTCCGGAAAATAAGGTGGGAGAGATAATGCTTATTACTCAACTCATTTAATTTTTTTAAAGTCATTTTTGAGACGTGTGGTCGGCTGTGTTGTCATGAAGAAGAATTGGTCTCCTTCGACTGACTAATACTGGCCGTAAACGAGACAATTTCTCATGATTTTTTTCAATTTCCTGACAATATTTTTCTGGTATTATTGTTTCACCAGGATTTAAGAAATTGCAGTGAATGATGTCACTTGTCGACTATCAAACAGTGACCATAATCTTTTTTTCATGAAGCTTCGGTTTAGGAAACTGTTTTGGTGCTTCTCCTCGGTCTAGCCACTGTGATGAACATTTCCGATTGTTGTAGAGAATCCACTTTTCATCACATGTGATAATGCGATCAAGAAATGGATCATTTTTGTAATGGAGGAGAAATGCAAAACCGACTTCGTATCGCCGAATTGCTTGATGTTCGTTTAGTTCATACGGCACCCATTTATTCAACTTTTTGTTTTTTCAATTAGGCTCAAATGTCGAATAACTGTTGAATGATCAGCATTGAGTTCTTCTGCCACCTCTCGAGTTGTTTTACGCGGGTCCGCTTCAATAATGGTATTTAAATCATTATTGTCTGTAGCTGAAAGACGCACGTGACTCTCCTCATTATCAAGGCTTTCGTTTCCATTACGAAATGTTTGGAACCAGTGTTGAGCTGTACGTTCACTAATTGACTCTTCGCCAAAAACAGATTTGATATTTCAAGCAGTTTGTATTGCTTACGTCACAATTTAAATTCATACAACAAAATCGCGCAAATTTACTTTTTTCTCTGACTAATTTAAGAGTTTATATCCAACAATACTAAAGAATGAAAACAATAGATATAAGATGAAATCAGTAGTGCTAATTTCATTGTTTACAATGTTGTATCAAATAACTATAACAAAAGATAACGGTAACCAGATAAATCGATGCCTAACATAGAATGATAAAAACCGCAACTATTTTTGGACCAACCTAATATATATATATATATATTAAATATATTATATACAACCTAATATATATATATATATATATATATATATATATATATATATATATATATATATGTTAATAGTATGTATGTATAATTTATTTTAATAAGCCAGGGAGCTCTGCCCTCGGAAAAAGAACGCATTTCATTACTTATAATGAATTGGGTATGAAAAAAATTTCCACAATATGGGTGCCCAGGATGTTTACTCATTGCAAAGCAAAAATGAGTTCGTACGCGAACACCAGTCGATTTCCTGGAACTGTTTAATCCTCTCGAGGCCAGGTGCCATATTTGACACATTCATTTTTGAAGTGCTCTAGAAAGTAATGTATCGATTAGGTAAGTTCAGTTTCGAATGTCATACCCTTAATTCCACTAGATGGCCTAATTTGGGCCCAAAAAATAGTTATAAACATTCTTTTTAGGGTCAAAAATCCTTTTTATCAGCAGTATCTCTAGTGGTAATATCGTATCCGTAAACATCACCTCATATTTGTTATTAAAAATGTAAATATATATTAATTTATAAATATTAATTAAATATTAGACTTCATATCTTGAAAAAAATGCTGTATAATATCAGTGTTCAAATTTAGTCGAAAGTTTTCAATTTAGAAAATAATTTAATGTTAATTTTTGTAGTTATCATTTACAAGAATGCGCATTTAATTATTATTTTTGAATTGTATTTTAATTATTTAATTAGATGATGGATTGAAAAAGTATTTTTTAAAATACTGAATTTTCATCGAAGTTAAAAAAAGGATTCGAATTCATCCCATTTATTCTATTTATTTTATTATTTAAATGATTATGTATAATACACTGTAAATATTCCTCAAACTATAGACAATTATAAATAAAATACATTGTAAAATATTTACAATAATTAATATAGTCTATATTTAATACTTTTCGTTAAGGATCTTATATCGGTATTTTATAAGACATACAAATAGTTTCTACTGAATTCTTTCATACTTTGATATAGCATTTTTTCATTATGAAGAAAACATGTGCATTACAACGTTAAGTAACATCTGTTTTTTCAATAAAATATTTGAAATTGATATATGGAGCTTTATTACATTGTTACATATCGATGTATCCTATATAATACAATTTTTATTTTGTTATAACATCCTAGATGGTCATTTTGTTGCACTTTTATTGTGTTATTTTAGTACATTTCGGTAAAAGCATTTTATATAAATTGAAACTTTATTTGTAACATCTGTTTCAAACGAAGGACATTCGAACAGTTATAAAGACAACACTGTAAAAGAATAAAGTTAAAAGGTAAATGTATTGAGTCAGATCAAAATAAAATATCACGACCATAATTAACAATCAATGAAGGATTAAAAATTTGGGTGCCAATTATACTGAATAACGAAATTTAAGTTCTTTATTTATTTTTTGAAACAGACAATTTTTATGAATCATAATTAGGAATGTAATAATTAGTGTAATATCAATTTCAATTAAATTTCATTATAATATCAATTCTTCGAATTGTATGCAATTAAATTAACTTTCTTATATGTTATAAACGTGTTTTATCGTTTTAAAAACCTACATAAAAGTACTCTATGAGGTAATACCTTTTAACTTATCTATCTGTATATATATATATATATATATATATATATATATATATACAGAGTGGCGCAAAATGAACGAAGGTGTTTAAAACAATATTTTTTTGTTTTGTAATATTTTCACTTTTTATTTCTAAAAATACAGTATAAGAATGGGGAATTTTTCCTGATTATACTCGACAAATGACATCACATTAGTGATGCCCATTTTCGGCTTCACAAAGACAAGCTCTTTTTAAGGCATTTTCATCACTTCTCTCAGGATTTCTGGACACAATGCTCGAATGTTTACTCGTACATTGTTTTTTAGCTATAGGATGGTTTTTTAACTTATTGACATATACTCTTTCTTTTAAATAGTCTCAAAGAAAAAAATCGGGATGGCTCAAATCAGACGAACGAGCAGGATAATTAAAATCACTTTTTTTTTAAATTATGCGTTTGCCAAAAATAACCTGTAAAAGTTCCTTAACGGGTTTTGCTGTGTGTTGTACTTCCATTTTGTTAGAATCACATCTTTGAACGATTATCAATAGCTGGTTTCAAAAAAAATTCTATCATTGTAGAGTATTGAGTCCAATTTATGGTTACAGTAGTACCGTCTTCATTTTCGAAGAATTTAGAGCCTAAAATCTGTTTGAACGTTACTCTGCCTCATACAGTACAGTGTGTGTAATTGTCGCTGATGAAGGCTCTTAGATTTTCAGTTGCCCATATTGTAGCCCATGAAGTCATTTAAGAAGAAACGAACTTCGTCACTTATAATCAAATTGTGAATAATTAATCATTCTCTTCTACTTATTTGCACAAACGAATTGCATAATTAAGGCGATGCTGATAATCTGTTAGCTTTAGTTCTTGCATAAGCTGCACTTTGTATGGGAATATTTTTAATGCAGCCAAAGCCTTTACAGTGTCCTGCGAGATATTCAAAGTTAGGTTGGACGTCTTCTGGTCGATGTTTCGGGACTTTGCTCAATACTTTTATGTACACATTGAATATTTTTTTCAGTTAGACGAGAACGACGCCTTTCAGATCTTGGATGGTTACTAACTGCACCTTGTTGTCGAAAACGTGCAAACAAATGATTAATTATTGATTCCGATGGCCCTGTTCGAATATTAAAATAACGGTGATATGTTCGAAAATAATTGAACGCTGGCTTTTACAATAAAATTAAATTATTTTGATACGTTATTCCTTCTTGTACCTTTCCATGATAAATTTCCAAAGTTTTATTTTTAAATTATGAAAAGAAGAGAAAAAACATTTAAATTAAAATGTATTAACTTTTCTAACCCCTTCGTCCTTTTTGTGCTATCTTGTATATATATATATATATATATATATATATATATATATTTATATACATGTGTGTATATGTATGTATGTATGTATATATATATATATATATATATATATATATATGTAAATATATATATATATATATATATAAATGAATGTCTGTCTGTCGTCTATTCATTTCAATATCGTTTGATCTATGAAACCAACTCTGTAAAGTTATTTCCTATGATCCTGAGACTAGACAGGATATCCGGGAACTTCATTAGTTGCTCTATTTCAAAGAAATTATTTTTTTTCGCATAAAAAGAATTATAATAATGAATAGATACTATGGACATGTATATTTATACAGAAATACATTAAAAATACGTAATAATTTACTTCTACTTTAATATTCTAACATATTAAATGACATTTATTTTGTATTTATATACCTGTATTTAGGTTATGTTGTTTACCGCCAATTGGCATGGATGTATTTTTAAAATTTAGTGTCTATATTATTATCATTAATAATGTTGTCACTTGTATTTATTCTAATAGATGAAATTATGTTTCTCTAGACGACTTTTTAATTCACCTCAAACTATTTTTTTACAAATATTTTTCTACCAAAAATATTTAATAAAAGGTGATAAAAAACTATTTTTGTAAATTGAGTCTCTTGTGAATGATGGCATCCCCGTCGAAATGTGCATAAGAAATAATGAAAATGATTAATAATGAATTATTGAATATTTTTAATCAGAATTGTTTTCTTTTTGGGAAAATGGCAATTTTATTCAGGGAGGTGATTTCAGACACAGTTGCAAAAAATTTTATTGTAACAAAAAGGTTAAAATAATTGAAAATACTATTATTCTTTATATATATATATATATATTTACATATATATATATATATATATATATATAGAGAGAGAGAGAGAGGTTTTTCCCCTGCTTAGGCCCTGTCCAAACCCTGGGCTCATTGCACTCACCCACTTGGCTATTATAAGCATGTACCTGTAATCGAATGAAACAATAAACGTATTTGGGTATCATAGAAACCTCATCCTAAATAAATAAGTCGACGTTATGGATATATATACATATACATATATATATACACACACACACATACACACACACACATGTAAGTATGTCTACATAAACATTCTGGTAGAGAGATTATTTTTGGCAATGTGTTTTTTATAGTTTTTTGTAGATAATTTTGATTATATATATATATATATATATATAGTATCGGCATATACCTAGGATACATATTCAAAAACTAACTAATATTTTTAACAAATTTCAAATAAGGATGGGCTATCTACTTAAAATTTCGTATTATTAACTTATATATATATATATATATATATATATATATATAGAGAGAGAGAGAGAGAGAGAGAGAGAGATGGATAGATAGATAATAGATTTAAAAGTGAAAAAAATTTGTATTTTTCTCAATAATCTTTCTTTCTATTCAGAAATCATGCTGTGAATTTCTTTGTCTGTGGATACCATTATACAACGTAATTTATTTAAATACAGGATGATCATTTAACTCATACTATAAGTTATTTAAAGAATTTGATTGTAATACGTTTTCATATATTCCTTTAAAAAAAACTTTGTTATAAACTTCTCTGAGCGAATGACTGCTATTTTGTCACACATAAATTAAAAATCATAATAATAATAAATTAAAATTAAGGTACTTTAAAAAAGTATTTGTAATAAAATCGATTAAAAGTGGTTCAATTTAATACAAAATTAAACAAAATTATTGTATTATGTCGGTAGGGAAATAATTGCGGTTTCTTATATGAATTTGATGATCATGAGCCGTAATTATTTTCCTACCGAACAAATATTAAAATGTCAGAGGTATAAATATAAATTGAAACTATTGTTTCAAGTGTTTAAAAACTTTATAATAATTAGAAACAGTCGACGTTTTTAACAGAGCTAAATATTATATTAAATTATACTCTAAATTTTAAAAATATTTATAGCACAAATTGACTTTTAAAATGTAATTATATGTATGTATATATATATATATATATCTACACACTGTATATAATCCTGTTTATTTATTATGCGTTTACTTATAGATTTTTTAGTTATTTAAAAAATTCAAAAATGTTATGTTTAATATTTAATAAAATGTTATGTTTTGTTATTTATTAATTAAGTAACACGCATTTAAACTTTATTTAAAGTTCAAACGAAATATAATTTATAAATAATTAATGTTTCAAGTCACTTGTTCAAATATTTAAAATCAGAGCTATTTTGATAGCGCCATCATTTCCGAACGGAAACAATATTATTTTTTCAGTGATGCCATCGACACCCTAATAAATATAAAGTAAAAAGTCAACATCCAGTCCTGAGAGATAAACTCGTACAAGCTATAACTACCCGACCATCTACATCTTGCAAACACGTATGTACGTCAACCGAATTGCAATTTAAATATGCTTGAAACGTGTCAAAGGGAGTAAAGTGTAGAAATTGACTATTAGCGAGCTGTGTTTTTTTCAACGCTGTTGTGAAATTTTCCGAGAGACCGACCGACCGTCATTTGTTCACGCGTTTGTATTTACCGGATATACGCCTAAAGTAATTTCAGTTTATGACAATGTTGTAAGGACGATAGGCGGTACTGCCAACTCCAGTAATTCAAACCTCACCCACTAGAATCATCACGTTTTCACGCTCCGTTCTCGGAATGTAGGAAACAATACCGTTGTATAACTTAAATGATTTTATATGATGTTGAACTTGTAAGTAGTTGAGAAACTCTTAATCAGATTAGAGTATACAAATTCAATTTCGATTTTTTTAACTTATGTTCAATGAAAATTCAAAAAATATATAAATAATATTCATATGACATTAAAATAATTAATATTATGTCCTTGATACGATATTTTTCTATATTATTTACTTTTATAACATGTTACTGGATCACTGCAAACATATTTAAACGGTAAAGAATATTTGAATTCTAATGATTAAAAATGATGATTAAAGATTAGTTAATGAGTTATAAAAACGATAAATTGTTTTCATTGAATCAAACATCGATTATTGAAATTTACATCTGAGAATGAGAATTATAATTGATTTTTTTTAACACACTATAAAAACACCATTTCTTAGTCTTTGATTTAACTGTAAAAATAGTATTAGAACTGGGCATACATTTCATAAAAAAAAACAAATGAATTTAATCTAGCCGGGTGTTCAAAATCGATAATTTATTGCAAACCAACCTTAGAGTTTGGCTGTAAAATAAGTATTAGAACTGAGCATACATTTGATAAAAAAACAAATGAATTTAATCTAGTCGGCTGTTCAAAATCGATAAATTATTGCAGAGCAACCTTCGATTTTGGCTGTAAAATTAGTATTAGAAATGAGCATACATTTGATAAAAAAAACAAATGAATTTAATCTAGTCGGCTGTTCAAAATCGATAAATTCTTGTAGAGAAACCTTTGATTTTGACTGTAAAATTAATATTAGAACTAAGCATACATTTTATACAAAACAAAAAAAAGAAAAAAACAAATTTAATCTAGTCGTCTGTTTAAAATCGATAAATTCTTGCAGAGAAACATTTGATTTTAATTGTAAAATTAATATTAGAACTATGCATACATTACTAAATTTAATACTTAGCAACATCTTTAAGATTAGAATATTTTAAAGATGTTGGAACTGTTTATAAATATTTTTTTTTCAAAAAATGACTATAAAAAACTGCAATCATACAATCGTATATTTTAACGTTGTAGCTAAATTTACTTTTACAAATTAATTTTTCATTCACTCACAAGGTGTAAAAAATTGCTATTACTTACATTTATATATATTGCTTGGAAGAAATATTGGTACAGTTAACTTTTGTATAATTGAAACGGTCTAATTAAAAAAAATGGAAATATTACGGAACACATTTTTATATTTTGTATTTATTTATGTATTATTTATTTAATAACCGAAACATATTAACAATATTTTACAAAAAAATTCAGAAAACATTCACTTTATCAAAAATGATCTTGTTTTTTCCGCGAAAAAATTATTGGCACAGCCCTGTGTTTTAATATGTTAACTTTACAACAATGAATTTATCAATCCCACAATTATTTTTGTAAATAGGGAAATTCCAGATAAATCATTATTTGTGCGACGTTGAAGTTGTGATAAACGAATTTTTTTCAAATTGTACAGTAAAGTGCCAATAAAATTAAATCATGGGTTGAAAAACAAAAAAAAGTACATTATCTGAACGAAAAATTATTTTGGATTTGCATACAAAAGGGAAATCATACGTTTTTATTAAGGAAATAATAAATTAAAGCCGATTTACAGTTCGAAGTGTAATTCATCGAGTTAAAGGCCAGAAAAACTTAGAAAACCAAACAAGAAGTATATGTCCAAGCAAACTTTCGAATAAAGAAGAACGGTATATTATAAAAAAATTAAAAAAGATCCAAAAATCACTTCATCAGAAGTAGCAGCACAGTTAAAAATAGATTTTAACAAAACTGTAACCCCTAAAACCGTGCAAAATATATTGAATACTGCTAGTTATAATGATAGAGTACCTAGGAAAATTCGTATATAACGAAAATCAATAAGAGTAAAAGAAGTAACTTTGCAAAAAGACCACCAAAACAAAAATATGAATTTTTGGAAAAGAGTAATCTTTTCTCATGTAAGTAAATTTAATATTTTTCGATGTGAAGGTCAACTATCTGTCTGGTGAAATCCTAATACAGAATTGAATACTGAAAATCTGTTATCCAGTGTAAAACATGGGGGTGGAGGAGTATTGGTGTGGGGTTGCATAGCAGCAACTGGTGTAGGAGAGCTTGTTTTTATCGATGGGATAAAAGATAAGATAGTATATATGAATAATAAATTTTGAAAAATAACCGAATAAAGTGTTGAAAAGCTGGATTTTGAAATTTAGTTCTATTTTCATCATGACACTGTCTCCAAACACACAGCCCACGTAGTAAAGGAATGGATTTTGTATAACACCCTGCCATACCCTCAACACAGCACCACAATCTCCTGATTTAATTCTGACTGAACATTTGTGGAATATACTGGATAGGACGATCAGAAAACAATATAACTAATAAATCTCAATTAAAGGAAGTGATTGTATGTGAACGGGGAAATATAAAGCCGGAAGTGATGTACAAATTAATTCATTCGGTAGCAAATAGATTAAAAGAGGCGATACGGAGAAACAGTTTATCGACATACAATTAATTTCAAATTTTCTGAAAATAATTATTAGTGAAACTCAAATTAATATCAGTTGTGCCATTACTTTTTTTGTGAAAAAACGAGACTATTTTAATTAATACCATTTTTTTGCAATTTTAATGAATTATTGTTATTATTTTTATATTATTAAATAAATAATTCATTGATAAATATAAAATATGTACATTTGTTAGAAAAGATTTCCAAAAATTTTTAATTACATCCTTTCAATTACAAAAATGTTATCTGTGCAAATATTTTTTTCGGACAGTGTAGATGGAAATTCCATCCTCCCTAAAACATTTATTGTTAATATTTTTTTTACATGGTCATTCGAGGGAGATGAAATTGTCATAGAAATGTAACCAAGAAACAATAAATATGATCAATAATCAATGATTGATCAATGATCAATGATCAATGATTCTGATCAGAAATATTTTTACGGTTTGTGGAGAAGTTTAAATTTTTTTTTGTAAAATCCTCATTATGATTAATATCCACTTTATATACTGTGCTTAAACATAGGCTTCCACCCCAAAGTATTAAAAAAACGCAAAAATTAAAAAAAATTGTTATCTCCCATTTAATATTTTAGTTCAATTGTATTTTAGTATCGAATTGAACTAAAATACTAAGTAAAAAATAACATGATTTTTCTTAAACACTGCGCCTTTTTAATACTTCCATGTGGAAACTTAAATTAAGTCATATATATATATATATACATATATAATGTAGGCATATTTGAACTTTTGATTCAAAATATGCAATGATCGTTGAACAATATATAATCATGAGAATACTTTTAAAGCAGATAATCATCGTCATAAATTATATCGAATCGAAAACACAAATTGTCGTTAATATAAGACGTAATGTATTACAGACTGAATAAGTTGATGATGTTTGTGCTGCTACGCTTCTAGATGCAGTCCATTATCAGAGGATGGACGATATAAGCTCTTTAAAACGTTTCTACATTGTAACGGATGTCTCGGATTCGATTTATATCTGTTTGGTTGGTTCACGAGCACGTTTTGCAAGTCATGCAGCTTTTATAGATTTCCGTTCCTACTTATAATCTACATACACTCCAAAGATTTTTATGCTTACTTTTTTTAAATTGTCAGTATAATATATATATATATATATATATATATATATATATATATATGTGTGTGTGTGTATTAGGAAATAAATTAATATCTTATTTTCATTAGACTCTTTATTTGGTTTTTTCAAATAGTGAAATCAAGTATTTACAAGTCAATTCCAATACAGTTAGTTTACTTATTATAATATTAAAAAAAGAGTAGAAACTAGATTGAATATTTACAAGTATTTCAATTATATAACAACAATTCTTTAAAATGAATCTGCTGAATACGTTTTGCATATATGAAAATATTTAAATGACAAAATCGAAATTCATTTATTACACCATATAAGAGAATTAGATACATTTTTTATAATATATTATTATATTGGTAGGAAGATAATTACGGTTTTTGCTTTTTGAATTCTAATTTTATTTTTTTTTAATGAAATTGTTATTTCACCGTGCTCATGTTAATATCATTTTAAAGTATATTTTCGGTGTGAATTTTGGTAACATTGACTTTGGTTTTATTATTAATCTTACTTCAATAGGGTTATTGAATTAAAGATGGAAAAGAAGCAAATAAGAGCAATTTTTGGTATCAGTTCAAAAGGGTGATAAAGCAGCAGAAATTGCTCGTAAACTAAACGATGCTTTTGGTGTAAGTATTGTTAAGGAACGTACGGTATAACGATGATTCTAAAAATTTCGTGCTGGAGGCGAGAGCCTTAAAGACGAAGAATGTCGCGTGTCCTTCTTCAATTCATAACGACTAACTGAAGGCGTTAGCTGAATCAGAACTACGCACAACAATTCGAGAGCTTGCACAAAAATTAACCGTAAGTCATCCAACAGTTCTGAACTACTTAAAATAGCTATAAAAATTAAAAAAGTTGTAAATGTATATGAATTTGAAGGTCACAAACAGCAATCATTTTTCTATCAAACTAATAGTGTTGTATAAATCAGAATCAATAATAATATAATAAATGAAGAGAACAAAAAATAAAAAGTTAGTAATTGGGATATTATAAAGAAAGATAATTATAAATATAGACAATAAAAATATCGCAAGCGAAATCTTGTATATTAGTGTCTATTTAAAATTAATAACTCATATATATATATGGATTATTATATATATATATATATATATATATATATATATATATATATATATATATATTCATGAACCAGTTTACTTAATGTTAAAGTTCAACAGGATATTTGAAAGATAGGTTTACAACTTTCATTGGTCGCCATTTTGATTTGGTTAATTTGTGTTAGTTGCTATTTGGCCTTTTACGGTAAAGTTTAGAACAATACGTGGAAAATTTGACCATAATAATGAGTCAACTAAATCCAGGATATACTAATTAGTGAAAGAATTCAACAATTATGACTCATTGGTAGAAAGGCCAAAGTATGGACGTCTTTTCACCGCAAGGTCAATGAAGAATTTGAAGATGTGCTTAAGCATGTCACCAAAATACCGAGTATCTTCATTAGGCGTCATGCAGCGACATTGAGAACTTACACTCATGCTATATGGAGTATTTTTAAAAAAGAGTTACATTTTTTTGGTACAAGATTTATTCAGTACAAGAATTTTAATCTAGAAACCATGAACGGTGCTGGGAATACAATAATATGTTGTTGCACATTATGAGTGACTAGAAGAAAATCATCATGACTGACTTTACATAGAGATAAATGGAAGTTTAAATGAGAATATTAATCATAAAATTAGTGTGAAAACCTCGTGAAATATGCAAATATGTGATGAAAAATGTAATCGGAAGAACCCACTTTTATAACGCAATTGGAAGTTGATAATAGGCCAAAATTATTTTCTATACATAATTATCAAGTATAAATAAAAAAATGGCATTACGAAAAACAAATTTCTTGCACATTCCTCGGGATTATTATAAAATTATTAAGGAATGTCGAAAAAAAAATAAATTTCATTTATACGAAATGAAACGTGAGAATTTCATTTCAACAAAATTTCTAGAAAGTGCAGTTCTAAATAAGAAAAAGAGTACTGATGGAGAAAAACTAAATTGGCTGAAAATATGTTCGATGAGGGTTTGCAGAAGTCCTCCATATACTATTTTGTATAAAACATAAATAGAGGATATGGAATTTATGACTCCAAATTTATCTCCAACCGGTCAAGGAAGACCACCAAGGATTGCAAGCAAACCAACTGACATTTTAATTTAGAAATATCAGACCTATTAAATCCGAAATGTATAAGGATCTGATGCAATTATTGCCTTATATACCTCTTGTATATCATGAATATTTCAGAAAACTTCCAAATAACGACCAGAAATGAAAAACAGAAGCTAAAATTAACTCATAATAATGATAAGCTTACACATAAGCATAAAGTAGTTTAACAATAACTAAATAAATATTAAGATTAAACAACAGTATTTTGTTTCATGTTCTT
>CM068318.1:34290955-34305955 GCA_034766995.1 Acanthacorydalis orientalis | reverse complement strand
CTGTAAGTTGTACTATAATACTACATGAACTAAACAGTCGATTAGACTACACATTAACTTTTTAACATAGAGGAACTCTTTTGCAGATTGGAGTTTCATCTTTGGCAATTCATTATGCACGTTATTTGTACAGAATACATTTTTCGTTACATTTTTTGTTTTGGTTCAAAAGAGACCGTCCCATTTCGGATAAATAAAAAAAATGACTATTCAATATTTTTATTTTATGCGGTTTAGTCTATTTGTAAGATGACTATTATTCTATATCCCTATTAAGATGACGGCATTTAATTGTATTATGAATATTGAGCTAGATGCCCTACGGTTTAATGACTATCTTTTCCCAACATGCTTTTTGTGTCCAGAATGAAACTTTAGAAATCAATGCTGCATTGTTAATCCGCTGAAGTTTTCTTTGATAAATTCAATTAAGTGGATATAAAAATAATTGCGGTTTATGACCTTCAAATTCATATATTATACATTTTTGAATTTAAGTAGTTTTAAGTACTTCAGAACTGTTGGATGGCTAACGCCTAATTTTTGAGTTAGCTCTACATTTGTTGTACGTGGTTTTGATTCAACTAACACCTTCAGTTGGTCGTTATGGACTGAAGAAGGACGCCCGCGATCTTCTTTATCATCAACACTCTCATCCGCTGTACGAAATTTTTAGAACTAGCATTTCCATATGTTCCACCATATGTTCCTTAACACTACCCATACCAAAAGCATTGTTTAGTTTACGAGCAGTTTATGCTGCTCTACTACCCGTTTGAACTCATTCAAAAAATTAGTATACAGAAAACAAACACCGCAATTATTTTCTTACCAACCTAATATAACAGTATTATCATTTTTCATAGTTATATTTATGTCAGGCTTGAATTAATAAAAATCATTCGTTTATGATATTAATTCATTTTGAATACACAGATATACATGAAAAACAATCGAAATAATGACACTCGATGTGTGTAATAATAAGTCGTTGATTGATAGCTTGAACGGTCATCTTTCAATTCACATATACTATTCAGAAACAACACCAACATTTCATATATATCAACGTAATAGTAATTAAAATATGATAAAATGTTATCAGAAAATCAATCAACGTAATGAAAATTTGTTTCATTATCATGTATACATTTCATAAAAAAACGACTGTTTACTTAAAAATATTTCAAAATCAATATATATTTTCAATTACGCGTCAACTGTGTTCTGATGCAATAATTTGCAAAATGTTTTTGAAACTTTATTTATATTCGATGGTCTAACATGATAAAACAAGACGCACTGCATTGAATCAAATATGAAATAAATATTAGTTATTATCATTTCATATCGTTTAACCCATTCGAGACGAAATAATTCTTATAAGACGATCCCAAAAAACAAAATATTTGTTTTTATTTATGTTGAAAATTTAGAAAAATGAAAATGTTTGGAAGATGAGGAATTAATATTTTACAAATCAAGTATTTTTGATACAAATTAGATGATTATACACCGTGTGTGTCATTCACTCTTCAGCATTTTTATATTATGAAGGATTGATGACACACCATATGTGTTGTATACATAGAAAAGAAAGAAGAACATAATGAAAGTGAAAAACAACATTTATTTACAAAATACTAAATAAATATAAAAACATTAGTTTAAATTCAGCAATAAAAATTAGAAAATAACACATTAATAACAATTAAAGAACAATCCATAAGTAATAAGTACTTATAATATTTAAATCATAAAAAAATCATTTTGTTTTCTTTGCGGTAATCCTTGAAACACACTCTCAAACACAATCCAGGATTATTTCCACAAGCAGGATAAAAGTAACTAGTCGATTTTCTTATACGATTACTGTAGCATTGTTTGCAATCCTTTTTTTGTATTTTGTTATTTTTAACTCTGGGCAACATTTCAGATAGGTGTTCGATATTTTTGAAACAGTAGGTAAATTATCTCAGGAATTTCTAAATAATAACAATAATATATATATATATATATATATATACCTCACATTTCATATCACTATCCTGTATAGTCATTTTTGACTTTTTTTCTGTTACTTTAAAACAAAACATCAATTTTATCGTCATTGTTCATTTTTGCAGTCCAGATATTCCTGGTCATGCTTTACTCATTTTGGATCCTAGCGTCAAACCAATACAAATTGTATTTTTTACACACTTTCAACTTTTGCTTTATTTAAAAATGATCTTATCTCCAGTTTAGTTTAGTCTCCAGATTAGTTTTTTAGTACTAACTGATAATACAAATTTATGACCATGACATGTACGGTGTGTCATTCGTCTTTTTGGCTAGGTATTGCATTAGACACATAGTGTGTAATGTGTCTCGAATGGGGTAAATAAATAGAGATATTATAATTTCAATATAGTCGTGCTTACAAGAACATAAATTGTAATAAATATGTATGCGAGCAAAGTGAAATTATTGATATTATACTATAAATTTATGGAATAGCAAAATTAAACAATTAAGTAGAATAGATTATTCATTTCTCAAGACATTAAAGATAGCAGTCTCAGTGGAAACTCGTCAATGTTGATTCCTGGAGGAACATGTAATTAAATGAAACTGATCACCATGCAAATATTATTCTAGACATGTATCGCTTAGTTATGGTGAAAATAAATTAAAATATAGTCTTCACTTGAGTAAGCTGTGCGCTTTGATGTTAATTATCATGCGAATGTTAGTTAACATCGAAGATGAACATGCATTTTAGATTTTCAATTTCTTACTAAGCTTAGAAAGTGAATAGTCAGTGCAAAATATTTTAATAAGACTGCAATTGTTGCTTATACGCGTTTCGATGACAATGCGATTAATCGCAAAGCCTTAAGATACAGAAAAAAACATTTTGTCGTACATTTTATTAAAAAAAATATGATCAAAAATTTTGATGGTTTGTGAGGGAATTAAGAATTAATTTATGTACATGTATCTTAACCCTTTAGCTACTACGCAATGCTTCATTTAATAGCTCCAGCCCAGCAATTGAAGAAAAATTAATAATAAAAACCAAGTCGATGTTACTAAAATACAGACAGAAAATGCACTTTAAAATGATATTAACATGTACAAGATGAAATGATACTTTCATTGAAAAAATTAGAGTTAAAATTCAGAAAACAAAAAGCGCAATTATTTTCCTACCAACCTAATATAATGGTATTATCATTTTCCGTAGTTATATTTATGTGGTTTTGACCAACATCGTAACGGAAATTCAGCATACACATAAGAAGCGTTATGGTGATGTTCATCACTATATTTCGCGGCACCCCTGTAGTGTCATTGAGGGACCTTAGTGTGCCGCGGCATCCCGATTGAAAACTACTGCTTTAAACCATGTTTTCGGACGAAATTCCGCTCTAGTGGCTCGCTTTTTTATCTAGCTTTGAAAGTCATATGTTTCGTTTCGAAACGAATATGCTTGATTGATACTATAGGAATGTCTTTAAGCTTTCTTAATTGAAAAATGCTTTGACGACAGTTTTACGTGACATCACCAATAGTTTTAAAAGTCGATCGTGGGCGCGTCGTGGCAGAATTGTGTGTGCAACAGCGTAGCTCCTTGTGCAGTTCAGTCGTAGCTAAATTTTCGAATAAATATAAATAAGAATTGTATTTGTGAAAAATATATTTTTTTTTACTTCATTTTTGAACGTCTGCTCATAATATGTATTAACGGTATATGTAAAAAGATAACAACAAACTGCATCTCTCTTTAAGAATAAACAAAGACTAGGAAAAACAAATGATTTTTATGTACTTTTAATAGGAATAATTTCGTTGAAAATATTATGAATAATGATCCTAGTTTATAACCAAGTGACTATCAAATAATATTGGGTTGAAGAGATATACAAAAACCCAAGTTTTGTTTATTAATTTGATAACATGATTTGATTAAAACCTAACTATTGTCTACATCAGTGTTCTTAAAATTGTGTTCTGTGGCACTATGGGGTTCCGAGTAACCTCTTCAGGTGTTCCGCGAGCCAAAGTCAAAATTCGAAAGAATTTTGAAGAAAGTACCCGAAAAGCTAAAAATTCAAAATAGTTAATTTATAATAATTTTCTTTATTTCTTTACATATCTGTTATTACCTATTATTATGCAGTAAAACTGTATTTATGTCTACACATTACGATAAAACTCAATCATATGTAAATGATAAAAATTGGTCATGTATGATGACTGTTTTTCAAAACTTGTGGGGTACGCATCTGGAGTTTTCTGGAGATGCTAGGGGTTCCGAAATTTTTTTCATAATCTTTCAGGTTCCGTGAGTCGACAATGTTTGAATAACACCAGTCTATACAAATAACATTTCCTTTCTCGACACAAATAAAAAAAATTAATTTGAAATGTCTAATCAATAAATCGTTGATTATTTTAGTTGTGCACGCACATTTCGCTTGCCTTGCTGGCATCGTTAGATCTATAGGGTACAGAATATGTGTCCAATAACTTCATCAGTCTAAAATATATCTCACCGTTCAATCATTGTTTATTTCAATTCACTTGGAATATAAAGCCTATTTATAATTCAGTTACAATTCCATCCAGTCAGAATTCTATTTAAATCTATTATATAAATCTATTCAGTTAATATTTGATTTAAAAATCAAGCGTTTTTCGGCGATTCGGTGGAATAAAGTAAATTATACACTATTTTTTATCTTATGCCTTATTTACTCAAAATTATGCCTTATTTACTTGCAATTTTTTTCTTTTTTAATTGAAAAATGGCTTACTTAGTTATAAGATTTTTTTCAATTATAAGACAAAAGAAAGAAAAGTGATTAAAATTTCAATTCAATTCAAAGATATAAGAAAATTTCAGATATTATGCACTATATCACTATGAACTTATAACAACTGACACGATTTATAAAACAACATAATAACTATACATTTATCTTTTTCTTTTATATATATATATATATATAGAATAATTGCAGTGTATGTGTGTGTAAAGGTGCTTTTGATCATTTTATGAAAATTTATATACATTTTCAAATTTATTTTCTTTACGTTTTATGAAATTATATATATATATATATATATATATATATATATATATATATATATATATATATATATATATATTGAATTAGCTTCTCATCAAACTTACAGGTTTAATTTATGTATCTGACTCCATTTACTTGTTAAGAAATATATCAAATATAATGATATTACATTTCCAGTACTGAAGGCACGAAACTGTTGAAAATAATAGAAGCAAAGCACTTTAATTGCCTTGAATAATTTCGAAACGCTTACAAAGGGATGCCTTTTTCGAGATATAACATACAATGTTTTAATTGACAGACGACAGGAATGTAACGTACAGTAAAACAGTGACTATTTGATTAAAATTATCATTAATTCTAGTTGTTTCAATTATTTCGTTTAAACTTGTAGTTCTACTCTGCCAAACAAGAAAAAAATGTACTTAATAGAACACAGCTTTATAATTATATATTTAAATAAAGCCGTCTAGTACAATGTAAAATAAAAACATATTTTTAAACAGTTAAATAAATTCTTATTAATCTAAGTATTAATTTTTTAATTAGAATTATTTCATTATGTATTACTAATGCTAGAGTTTATTTTGGTACAGTAGTTCGGCATTTTGGACAAATTCATTTTCACATATCAGCAAAAATATCTGATTTAAAATGTTCAATAATTGATCATTATCCATTATTTGTGCGCATTTCCACAATGATCATTTTTTGATCTTAGACATCGACACGCCTTTAAAACCCAACTAACTAATTCATTTTAGAGCGTCAGTAATCCTCAACCTTATATCTTCCATGTAAGGTTTTGGATATTCTTTATACAATCCATATAAGGATCAGAATTCTTACATGGGAACCATATATATATATATATATATATATATATATATATATATATATATATCTTATATTAATATTATAAGGTGTATAAAGTGACTATATCATCCTTATATGGTAAAGGAGGTCACATTTTATAGGTTTAACGATGATATATGGATGATAGTAGTGACCTTATACAAACAAATATGGTTTGTATAAAGTGAATTTATACGATCCTTATACGGTTCATATAAGGTTGAGGCTTACTAGGGGTTAGGGTAAAGAAAATATTTTTCTGTATCTTAGTGTTTTGGAACTGTGATTGAATTTCCATCGAAATGCGAATAAGAAACAATGAAAAATGATGAATAAACATTATTGACCATTTTTATCATTTTTTTTTCTAATTGATTGGAAATAAAAAAAATAGTTTCTGTAAATTTAGATTTAGTTAAAGCACGAATTTGATGTTTTGTTACATTTTCATATTGTTGTCGTAAGTTTAGATACTTTATATTACATATTTTCTAGAATTGTTCTAATTACATTAATGCATTCGATTCTAAATTTATAATTATTTTTTAAGTTGTGAATTCTTATTAAAAAGTCTCAATTAATTGTTAATTTAAAGTGATTTGTTAATTTATAAAATATTGTTGATTAAGAGTGGTTTAAATCACTTTTAAAACGCGGAAAAACATGGAGTTTGTTTCTTTCCGAGGAATCATTAAAAGTTGAAATAAAAACTATTAAGTTTTCAAATAGCAAAAAGAAAGACGTTTTATAAAATTTGATCATAATTATGTTATAAAAGAAATATCTGGACGAAAACCCGAACATTTCAAAAAGAGATAAAAGATAAATAAATGTACAAGTTGTCTTTATTTTACATGAAATTATGTATATACACATTTGAATTTATTAAAGAATACTAAGCCTGCGAGACAACATATTTCAGAAAACTGAAATAATAATTTTAGAATAAATATTAAAAAAGATTACGAATATCATAAGGTAATCAATATTGGAATTTTTAATAAACACATTGATTTGGTAAGCAATTTTGAATGAGGATTGAATGAAAGAATTTGAATTATTCTGATACTTATTAATTTTATTGTCTTGATTTTTGCAAAGATAGAATAAGTGAATTTAAGTACATCCTTTAATAATAAATGAATTTCTATAATTTATTAAATATTTATGGAACTATATTCCGTAATTATTTTTTGGTAAATTATTTTGTAGTTAAAGTAATAGTGGTTTAGAATTATTCATTTTCAAAAATACAATTTGAGAAATTCTTTAAGGATGAATGATTTGGGATCATATTACTTATAATAATAATTACTATTCTTATATCCAGCTTAAACTTTATTTGATATAAAAGATACAATCTATTCACAATTATATATATATATATATATACATATATATGTATGTATGTATGATGTACAAATAAATGATGCAATTAGTGGTATATGAATTAAAGCTGTGAGAAGACAGTCGAATGTGTATAGCAACCGAGAAGCAGACAACGAGTGCAGTCAAGAGTTATACGTGTGTGCTTTTAATCGTTTTTGATGTTTGAAGTATTAAATACATAATTATGATATATGTTCAAGATGCAAAATGTAATATTCTTCTAAAGACATTTGATGATAATTTAAAATGCCTGCAGTTTATAAGTTAGGTACATTCAAAGGTGTGTCACAAATTACTCAGAAATAGGATCAAGTTGTTTGACAAGATCCCATAAATATATTTAAATATATTTTTCCTGAAGAAAATTGAAATAAAAGGAACAGAAATAGAAGTAACAATATGTCTATTTAACTTATCAAAAAAGATGGATCATTCAATGAAGAAGTAAACAGGAGTATAAAAATTGAATGGAGCTCATGTGGACGAAACACCTTGATATTTAAATTGAACAATCAGACTCTATTTGAAGAAAAAAGTATTTGATCAATGTATACTATCAGTCCTTATATACGGTAGCAAAACATGGGTGCTTGACGGCAAAATCATTCAGATACTACAAACAACACAAAGAAGTATGGGAAGATGCATGCTAAGAATGACAAGAAGAGATAGGAAATGGATTCAATGGATACGAAAACAGGCAGGAGTCACAAATGTAATAAGAAGAATAAAGAGTCTGAAACAGAAACGGGCGTGACATGTTGCAAGAAGAGGTGACAACCGATGGATAACAGAAATTATTAACTGTGAACCAGGGAATACAAAAATATCAAGAATGAACAGGTGGGATAAAGAAATTAAAAATTTTATTGGAAATCGGTGGAAAACAGAAGTAATCAATCGTACAAAATGAAAAATCATGGAAAATGTCTTTATGCAGCAGTGGATTGACAGTAGCTGCTGCTGCTGATACATCTATATATATATATATATATATATATATATATATATATATATATATATATATACAAATAAATACACATTCATACATGTATGTATGTAACCGAAATGAAATCAACCCCACATTAATACCGTTTGAAGAAATCAAAGAAGAACAATAACGCTACTAATTTGTTATAAAGTTCTTTAGAACAACTTACAACCACAGCTTTGTATTTTATATCCAAAAAACTAATACAGTTTTATAAATGGTGTATTATATTCAATAATTTTAAATTAATATGTATATATATATATATATGTATATATATATATATATATATATATATATGTACATATATATATGTATATATATATATATATGTATATATATATATGTATATATATATATATGTATATATATATATATATATATATATATATATATATATATATATATATATATATACATAGTTATTTTCTGTATGCATGACATTATTTTAAATATTTTAAAATTGATTTTAAAAATAAATGGCTACGTTTCATTATAGAGAAAACATAAGGTTTTATTATAAACCTTATATTTGCATTATATATATATATATATATATATATATATATATACATAGTTATTTTCTGTGTGCATGACATTATTTTAAATATTTTAAAATTAATTTTGAAAATAAATGGCTACGTTTCTTTATAGAGAAAACATAGTTTTATTATAAAACTTATATTTGCATAATATATATATATATATATATGCGTTTTATACCCTTGTCTTTGCGTTATATAACAGACTTTATGCATAATTTGTGCTTAATTTATATAAATAAAATAGAGGATGACAAAGAGTAAACATGATTTTTCTGTCTTTACTGAAATTACAATATAATTAGAATATTATTTATCTTGCATTTTCAATAGTAATATTAGTTAAAAAAAGAAAGGAAGAATGCAGATTATTAAGAATAAAAATGACCGAATACTATATATATATACATATACATATATATATATATATATATATATATACATATAGAATATACATATATAGAATATACATATACAGAATATACATATACATATATATATATATATATATATATATATATATATATATACATAAATATGTATATGTAAATTATTTTAAATAAATCAGTTCAGTAAATAACTTAAATAAAACAAATAATGTTGAACTGTTGTTCTAAACGATTTTTTTTTAAAGAACTTAATTTTCCATTGAAGTTTTCTCGATGGAAATTTTTCGTGCGATAAACATGAACTATAGACATGAAATATGCACTAAACGTGAGCCATAAGTTTTAATTACGTTCTAAACTATGGGCACGTTAATTCTTGAATTAGAAAATCTATTTAAATAAGAGAAGTTTTCGTTAAACTTTTAGTTTTATAAGCGAATGCTTTATTTATTTTAAATTAGTGCACAATGAAAATATAATTTAGTATGCATAAACATATCTTTATACTATATTAGTTTGTATTAAACGCGTGTTTCATATAAGAAATAGTAATTTATTACATTATTATTATATTATATATATATATATAAATATAGTTAGTATATATATATATATATATATATGTATATATTTATTACATTATATATATATATATATATAGTTATGTATATATATATATATATTTATTACATTATATATATATATATATATATATAGTTATGTATATATATATATATATAAATAATAGTTTTTATTTGTATAACATATTTATATAGACATTTATAAAGATATTTTTATCGTGTACTATATGCATATTAAAGAAAATATTTGGGATATTGCTGATTGTAAAATAAATTAAAATAATAAAAATATTATTATATAAAAAATTAAATATAACAATATCTTGTTTTAAATAGTCCCAGGAACCAATTGCAAAATTTTCTCATTGATTAAGATCGAGAAAGCGAATAATTTGACAATTTTGTTATTAACTTTTATCACTTTAATAGCTATTCCTTGCATCCTTAGTAATATTATCAGACTGTCTCTTAATCAACAAATCATTAAAAATTTGAATACCTTTCATCTAATATGAATATGAATTTAATTCGCCATTTATATCTAATTTAAACGGAAATAAAATATTAGTTTATTTGAGATCCTTTGATGAGGTTAGTCTATTTAAAGTAAATAGTACTTTGATAATTAATTATAAACTTCAAATAAAAGGAATTGTGGATTATAAAGGTAAGAAAATTATAGAAAATCAATGAATCATGGAAAACTGACAAAGTGTCACAAACTCGTTAATTTGTTAGCCTTGTCAGTGCATCTATTTAGAATTTTCATATTTAATTTCATCGAATTTCACTTAAATTTTCAAACTTTCAATTCCTTTACAACAATTATCATTGATACCGCGGATTATTTATGAATACCAAACTAAAAAGAATTTGTAGATATATATATATATATATATATATAGGTTTAGTTATTCAGTTATATATTTAATATATAATATCATTACATTTATCTGTAAGATCATTTTGCATTAATTAGTTTGAAGTTTATGACTATAAAACTTCTGTAAACATAATTGATAATACCAATAATTAAATATTTACTGATATTTGTTAAATAATTAATTTAAAATATTTATATATTAGTATCATTTTTATATTATTTTCTTCTGTTTGATTATTTTTGTATGTAAATAGGTACTTATATAGAAGCTCTGTTCATAGAAGTAATTGTTTATTATAGATTTGTGAATTATTTCAAAACACTGATCATAGTATATAACATTTAATTATAAGAATTTCTCAGTTTGTAATATTTTTACAGACTAAATATAAATAATATTGAAATATTTGATACCTTTTTTTACTATACATAATATATATATATATATATATATATATATATATATATAATAGCCTATAGTGAAAAGTTGTTTTTAAAATAATTACTCAACTTGTTCATTAAATTAAAAATATCTATATGTAGTACCGTTAAAGCTTAATATTTAAAAGTATGGTTATTGTAAGTAAGATGCATTACTTAATGTTATCAGTTTCTTAAAACTATTAAATATTTTTAAATGTTAACATAGTACTTACGATTCGATTTGATAATAAGTTTCACTTCGACCAAAGTTGCGGTAGTTTTTATTCTTAAATTTGATTCTCAATCTGGAAAAAAATATTCATGATAATATTTCTTATCTTTTATACATTTAAACATAAATATTGTCATGTTAATTAAAAACAACTTATAGACAAAGGAGAAGTAACTAGTAGAATGTTTTTTATACATTTATTTGCAAAGGTAAAATATTTATTTGTTGTTTAGAAATTATAAAGTTTGTGATCCATATATAATTTCTGTTAATGTGTAAATTTACGAGGATATACATTTATCATAATATTCATAATATAGATGATCCGATATCAATAAATGTGAATGGAAATCATATTATGTTTATGACAATCTCATATACATAGATGTATAAAGTGTAACAATTAATTCGGTACCTTTAAATTGAATCAATCATAACTCTGTTTTGAATTATAATATTTTCTTGTCGTTTTAGAACTTCAAAGAGTCAACCTTAGCATTTAAAACACTATATATTTTGGCTAAGCAGTCGGTATAACCTTACTTAAAAAATAACCAAATAATCCTCACTAAAAATAAACAAATTTGTAAGGAATTTATCTTTATGTTACTTCATTCAGATATATTTATCTCAAATACTTAAAAAAATCCTTTAATATTGGTTTTGTTTTCGACTTAATGGGATTAGACTAAATATTTTTTGATAAGAATTTTATTAAAGTACATTGAGAAATAAACTTTTACTCAAACTATTTTTAACTCAAATAATATCAGAAAAGTACACTATAAGTACAAAATACTGAAATACTAAATATTATTTTAAAATAGCACATACATCATATTAAAATTTTAAATAGTTTCAGCACATATTTAAATAAGTATCTATTTAGAATTATCGTATTTATTTGTGATTTTCTCAAAACGTGTATTTGGATGATAAAAAATTCCTTATTGCTTTTATATAAGAGTTAAACTGGGATTAATTATGAAATATTTTAATGTGATTTTAAATACAAAATATAAACCTAGAGATCATATCTCAGCAATGATTTTTCTTAAACTTTTATATATTTTTTATAAATTTTAGTTTAAATAAAATAAATTTTTGAAAGGCATATTAATTGTTGTATAGTGAATTCTATGACATGAAAAGTATACTATACTTTTTATCTATGGAGGCAATTTGCTATAAATTGTATTTTATACTTTTGGACAATCTGCGAAATATTATATTAAGTGCAACACTTAATTAGGTACCTTTAAATCGAATCAATTATAGCTCTGTTTTAAATTATAATATTTTCTCACTGTTATATGATTTTAAAATGCCTTAACATTTAAAAACCTTATATATCTTGATCAAACAGTTGGCATAATTTCACAGTAGTGAATACGATGGCTTCCGAAACGAATATATTAGACATTGCATATTTTTCGTATTTCAGTTGAAAAAAATGCTGTCGAAGACGCGAGAATGATTTAATCAGCTTTGTGTAAAGGTGATGTGACGGATAAAACATCTTAAAATGGTTTCAAAGGTTTCAGAGTGATTATTTTTATTTTTCAAAACGAGAACATGGATAAACGAACAAATTTAAAGACGGATAACAAACTGAACAAGAACTCGTCCAATAACTCTAAGTTACCCAGCAAACAATTTGATATCGTCTGAGAAAAAGTCAAAAGCTAGACCGATGGATTCCGCATAAACTCAGTCTGGAAAACAAAAATCACTGAACCTATCCGCGTCAGATTATCACCTTTTCCAGTCGCTCTAGCATCACTTCGCTGATGCCCGTTTTAAAATAATGGAATACATCCTAAAATGTATTGACAACTTCATTGATTCAAATCCGTCATTTTTTTCAAGAAGGGATTTGTTAGTTACCCGACAGATGGAGGAAAGTTATAAAAAATAATGAGGGATGATTTGAGGATTGAACTGTATTTCATTTTTTCTTAAAAAAACATCCGATTTTTATGAAAAAGCATTGAATTAATTTATAAACCTAATACAATATTCTAAACGCTCTTAGCGGTTGAATGTTACACAGTGACGTTTTTTGTTAAGTGTGTCTATTAACAAGTTTTAATCATTCCGTTGTGATACCGATTTTTGCTATTTAATTGGAATTGTAATGAATATTTTGGATCTGTAAGATTTAATAGAAAAAATGTATAAGTGATAACGTTGGGAATAACACAAAAAAAACTTGCATTTTTATTCAATTCATCGTGTAGGATATTAAAATGTGAATTTTATGTTGGTTTAAGTCAAATAAATATCGGTCGTTCTTTAATAACATCAATGATCAAACTTTTTTAATAATACTAGCACTGAATTAACTGTAATGAAACAGGCATGTTTAAATAACAATTTATTTAAAAAGATGAAATATATATGATGATCTAAAATCAGTTACATATACAGTTATATATAGTATCAGTTATATATACCTGAGCCACATTTTTATTATTAAGATGTTAAATTTCATATTTTACCACTTGCAAGAGCTAAGAAACTGAAGGGCTAAACTTGCATATTATTTGCAAGTCAAATAAAAACTTGAACGATAAAAAAAATCGCAGAAATTGTTCATTCGGATCTTGTGTTTAGAAGAAAAATGTTATTAGGACGAAATTGACGCGGAGTATAATGAAATTTCAATGATAAATAATTCCTTTGTCGAGCCTGAGAATTCGGTGGTATATTCTTTCAATGAAAGTAGTGTTACTTCTATTTAGCACGAAATAACTGATGGAATCAATGAATCTGACTGCGGGTAGAAATTTAAATTTTTTGCTTCTAAGAAATTGACGCAGTGAATAAACGGCCAAGATAAACAATTTTTACCATTACAAAATTTATAAGAAAAATCGTTGTAACTAGAGAGGAAATAATATTAAACACTCAATATGTTGATCTAAATAATCTTAATAAGTAATAAATTACCATGCCGGGAACGGATCTCCATTAAATTATGCTGTAATGGCTCTGTGCACAGCTAATTTAGTTAACACTTAAGCTTGCAGATACACATCTCCATGTCAAATAAGCTACGCTTGCAAATCTCTCTCTCTATATATATTTATGTGTGTGTGAATATATATATATATATATATATATATATATATATAAATATATATATATATATATATATATATATATATGAAATACTATTAAAAGTGTCCACAAGAAAGAATAATATCCATGAAGTGTTACAAAAATGGTTGAAAAGAAACCCGGAAGTTTTAAAATATCAGAAATACAAGTTATTGATTTCTAATATACAGAAGGATTTTTTCTGAAATTACCATGAAGAAGTTTAATTAATTTTTATTTGTAATACATTTTTATCAAAGAAGTTTTTTTCTGTTTACTTCATAAAAATATGCTTGATCTAATATATATATATATATATATATATATATATATATATATATATATATATATATATATAAATATATACATATACATATAAGTCAAATATATCAAAATTTATTAGATTTGCTTTGATGAGCTGTAGGAATAAGTTATTTGTGCCTGTATGATAATAAATGAAATTACTATCTATGTCATTCATGAGTCATTGCATCTTTATTCAATTTATTCTAAATACACCAAACAAGTACAATTT
>CM068318.1:34270955-34285955 GCA_034766995.1 Acanthacorydalis orientalis | reverse complement strand
AAGAAAAGTGAAGGGTTTACGAAAAATGAGGTGAAATATACGAATTTGAAAATTTTTAGTTCTTCAATAAGTTGTCAAATAAGAGGCTCATACTTTCAAATATTAGGTGTAAAAATTAATTCTGTGCCTTTACATTGAATCAGTCATAGCTATGTTTTAACTTTAAATATTTTCTCGTCACTTTAGGATTTTAAAGTGCCAACCTTAATATTCAAATACTGTATATCTTGACCAAGCAGTTGGCATAACCTCACAAAACAGTAATGAACATCATGGCGTCCGAAAAGCTGTATATTAAGTATTATGCACTTTTTGCATTCCAGTTGAAAAAAATAATACCGAAGCCTCTGGAATGATTCGTTCAGGTTTGGAGAAATGTGTTATGACGCATAAAACATGTAAAAGTGCTAAGACAGCGGAAAAAGTCCGAAAATGCATTATGATTTCATCGAATCAAAGTCGCCATCTTTTTTTCGAGAAGGGATTTGTCAGTTACCCGACAGATGAAGCAAATTTATACAAAATAATTTACTTTCAGGATTGAAATTTATTTTATTTTCCCGTAAACATTCATTTTCTATTAAAAATATACAGAATTAATTTGTACACCTAAAAATAGCTTATACCATTTTCAGTGAATAAAAATTCATTTCAAAACGAATAAATAATATATGTTTCATATATTTAATATTCAAAACACTAAATTTTTATGTCGAAAGTTGTAGATATTAATTAGAATGAAAGAGAAAAATAAAATAATTTTTAACAATTACAAGAAGACTTATTTCTACAAGATGTACGTTGAAATCGACGTTTAAGAATGAAAATCAAGACAATAAACATGTATTAATAGATATGGTAAATGTTTAATATCTATTAAAATTACGGCGACTGGTGCATTCATGTGTGTATGATTATATATATATACATTATATATATATATATATATATATATATATATATTATATGTTAGGCTATTTACAGGCAATTAAATATTACCTCATGTTCACAGAAGCTCATTTAACATCCAAACTCCTAAGCTTACCCACATTCTCGTACCTAACTCCTGTTTTCCTTTCAAAACCGGCTAAAAAGCCAAGGCTTGGACCCCGGATCAATACCCTTACCATATCAGTGTACAATACACTGTAATTTTTATTCAAAACAATAAAATTTTATTTGATTTGATAAAAGTTCATCAGTGCAGCACTTCTGATATATTTATTTAAAAAAGAACATTGGATATGTTGACCAGTGATTTAAGCAGGCTTTTCTTCTTAGAGTGAGTGAGTTATTGGGGATTTACGGCGCATCGACAACGGAGGTCATTAGCGCCTGAACACAAATTATAAATTAAAAACACACCCCGTTTGCGCACTTGCATTCGAATCACCCCTTAATTCGAAACGCTAATGTATGTGTGCTAAACGCTTAAGAATATTTCATTAAAACAATATTTTTCTCAATGAGAGATAAAGATGAAACACATGTGAATGAACTGGACTGTAAAAATACCTAATCTTGATTGGACAATACGTATAAATATAATAAAAAGAGATGAACTCTTGTTCTCTTCTTGGAGAAATGTACAAAATAACAATATATATTATGCTGTTTTTGAATAGTATAGATTCCTCTGAGATCAGTATCCCCTAATTTAATCTTTTTCTTATTTTAACATTATATTAGAAGAGTGGTACGCCTTGAAAAAGGCTAAGAAAAATTGTTCCTATCTGTAAATAATAAATTCACAACTATTTTACCGTTGTTAACAAGGGTAGGATACGTTTTGTTATCAATATTTTGTGCCTATTGAAATTAAATCCAACGGAATTTTATGTATAGTTAATAGTAGTTATAGTTAATATATATATATATATATATATATATATATATATATATATATATATATATCGTTGCGATTTCTTCATGAAAAATGAATTTCTTCATGATCGTTTATTTTAAATGAAATTGAAAAAACATATCATTCAAAGTATTGTCCATCGTTAGTCACTACTTTTCCCCATCTTTCAAGCAGGAGACGAATACCACGTCGGAAGAACGCCTCGTCTTTAAATGCAATCCACGAATCGACCCATTTTTTGCAATCTTCATAAGAAGTGAGCTTCTGCCCAGACAGACCATGACTCATCGATCGAAACAAGTGGTAATAGAAAGGAGCAATATCTGAAGAATACAGCGGGTGGGGTAGGACTTCCCATTTGAGCGTTTCCAAGTATATTTTGACCGGTTTTGCGACGTGCGGATGAGCATTGTCGTGCTGAAAAATCACTTTGTCGTGTCGTTCAAAGTATTCCGGCCTTTTTTCCTTCAATGCACGGCTCAAGCGCATCAATCGTAGTCGGTAGCGATCCCCAGTGATGGTTTCATTAGATCCAATAATCCATTAATCCAAGCTCATAGAGCATGAGCTTGGATTCATGGATATTTGGCTTCGCCGCTGGTGTTGATGGTTGGCCGGGCTTAACCCATGACTTTTGCGCTTGGGATTGTCGTAATTGATCCACTTTTCATCGCTCGTGACAATTCGATGCAAAAATCTCTTCTTTTTCTCCCGTTGAAGCAGCAGTTCATAGGTAGAAAAACGCCTCTCAACGTCCCTCGCTTTCAATTCGTATGAGACCTAATTTCCTTGCTTCTGGATCATTCTCATGGCTTTAAGGCGTTTTCCTACCGTTGACAAGTCAGCTCCTAACAATTCAGACAATTCTTGAAGTGTTTGACATGGGTCTTCATTAAGCAATGCCTCCGATTCTTCATCGTCGAACTTTTTCGTCTGTCGAGGTCGTTCCTTGTCTTCCAAGTCGAAATCACCACTTTTAAAATGTGCAAACCACTTCCGACCCGTTTGCTCAGCTAGAGCATGGTCACCGTAAACTTCCACTAAAATACGATGACTTTCGGCAGTACTTTTTTTCATGTTAAAGTAATGAAGTAAAACTCCCCGCAAAAACAAGTTATCCGGCACGAAATTCGACATATTCGATAAAGTACAAAGTGTTCAACTAAATGACATACACTAAAACTGACGCCTAAGGACAGTTGTTTTACGGGGAATATTCGAATAAAGGGAACAATGGAAGAATGTACTACCTACGCCATCTCTTGTAAAACGCTACAAATTAATTCCAAGACCATATATATATATATATATATATATACATATATATAGTTAATAGTATAATGATAATAATGTGATGGCTATTCAAATGGTTTATTTAATGGAAAAATTATCATTATCTAGATAAAAATTAGTCCATGAAAAAGAGCACGTGAAGTGTCTTAATGAAGTAATATAAGTTCCAAAAAATAGAGTAAAAATCAATCCAAAAGTAATAACATATACGAACTATGTAGATAAATTATAACTAGCATTGAATTACGTTAAGCAAGAATGTGGAAAATTGTTCATGATATTTAGAGTTACTATAAATATTAGCCCGGTAGGAAAATAATTGCGGTAACGTATATGAATTTGAAGGCCATAAACCGAAATTATTTTTCTACTGGTCTAATATATGTATGTTTAATCCTAATTTATTATTTATGAGAATACCAACCCAAAAATCGATTACTGTTCTCGAGTTTTTTTTGCTCAATAATAAAATTATTTTCGATTAAATTGTTAATAGAAATGTGTTGTGTGTACATCACATTATCTTTCGGACAAAAATAGTTAATATGGTGTAGAAACAATGCTCAAAATAATTAGAACTAAGCTCCAATACATATTTCCTTATATTTTTTTACTTTATAAGACTGTACTTCATATTATGATACTATTTGTATAAATTTAAATTTGTGATCTGTCGCTTGAAAGTCATTTTAATTTAATAGCTACTGTTAAATATTTAATTCTGGACCTTTATATCCTTTTATATGAGTTAAATTTCAATTTTTAATCTGTTTATTAACATTCCACTATAAATTATATGATCTTTTTTTCTTAATAATTTATTCGTTTTGTATTTGTAGAGGTATTCTTTTACATTTAATTAATATTTTATTTAAAATTGAACAACACACTTTTTGATATGTGCTGGTAAAAGATTCAAATAATAGTTAAAATTTTTAAATTAAATAAAATAATAAAGATAATATTAATTATAAAATATTGTTCATAGTCTTTATTAAATATTATGAAGAATTTTTCATATTGTTACTTAACGAAATTCAATACGTGTTATAATTTATTTATATAGTTCGTATATGTTATTATTTTCGTATTGATTTATACTTTATTTTTTGCAACTTATATTACTTCATTAAGACACTTCAAATGCCATTTATCATGGACTAATTTTTATCTAGTTAAAGATAATTTTTCCATTAAATAAAACATTTGAATAGTCTTCACATTATTATCATTAAACTACTATTAACATTGAATATTACGGTGGTCTTAAATCTTTATCCACTTACAAAACCCCTATGAATATTTTTTTTTTGCGGAACCCCTACCATTCCCAGAAAACTCAAGAAGCGTTACCCTACAAGTTTTGAAGATCAGTCGTCTCACATAATCAAATCTTATTATTTACACCTGATTGAGGGAGATTGTAATGTGTACTCAAATACAGTTTTATTACATAATAGGTTAAATAAAGTTTTACTGCATCATAATAACTATTTATACAAATAAAAGGAATAATTACAAATTAACTATTTTGAATTTTTAGCTTTTTGCGTTTTTCTTCACTAATTCTTTCGAATGTTGACTTCGAATCGCGGAACCCCTGCAGACGTTGTCCAGGACATCAGAGTTCCGAAGAACACTGTTTGAAGAACACTATAATAGTATATTATGTTTGTTTATAATGATATACATTCAAAAATAACAAAATCGAAGATTAACTAGTTTTTCCAAGACTGATTTTTATATAAATTCGAACTTTTCTACTTTAAAGATCACCATTATTCATTTTATACTTTTGTTTAATATAAGTACACATTTATCTGAATTTATAAATAATTATATATATATATATATATATATATATGTATATATATAGAGAGAGAGAGAGAGCTAGTAAATCATACTTGAAGTAATATAAAATTTCATTCAAAAGTTGAAGTAATATAAATCATAGATGACTGACAACTGCAATATTACTTAATTTATATTAAAGTGTTACTTTAACATATTCTATTTATATTCAGTTCCGAGTCAATAATCTGAGAAATAAATATTTCAGCGAAAGTAAGCGCACTACCGTTTACCATTAAAAATACGAATACATTTGCATTTATAAAATATAAATGAGAAGAGAATTCTGGAGGATATTTTATATGTTTACATAAAAGATTATTTTAAAATCCTTTATTTGGATATGTAGTTCAAGGTTTTCTGTTTATTATGAAGAATGTAAATATGCTCAGATTCATCATATTTAAAATAAACTGGTTTATTGTTTCAATACATTAATTTTATATTTATTTTAATAAAAAGTTACAAGTTCTTATCACAATTAAGTTCGAATAAATGTCACTATTTATTTATATTTTGATGATTTTGAAATAACTTATATGTTTTTATTAATCTTACATCTATAAATTTGTAACAAATTTATGAAAGAAATTTATACCATTATTTATATATCCGTAATTATTATATTAAAAACATAAGATTGAAAAATAACACTGATCCGGAATATAAAATGTGAAAGTTGAAGAGGAAAAATAATCACGATGCTAAAAAAATAATGATCTTTATCTCAAAAAGATGAAGTAAAAAAACTAAACAACGTCCTATAAAGATGTCATGTGAAAATTAGTAACTAATAAGAAATATTATTAAATTTTTTATTTATGAATGAGAATATGATTTGTATTTATGACAACAACTTGTTTAATTCATAATTCATTTTTTTTTAATAATTATTGAATATTAATCTTAGATTTTTATTTATTTCTATTATAGTTTTGAATATAAAACAAAAACAAAATATTTACTTTCACAAATGGATTCATTTTTTACCTCACAAACCAAAACACATGCTATAATCATTTTAAAAGATCAAAGACCAGAACTTTGAAAAATTAATTCATAGCAGATATAATTGATTTTATCGTACAATATTAAATTAAATAATGATGGAATTGCAAAAAATTGTAACATTAAGTAGAATTTCATTAACTAATTCTCAGAGAACAAACAATTTAGCGAGGCTTCAAAAGTTTGATTTTGGAGATTTTTTCCTAGAGACAAATGAAGACTGGGTTATTGAGTGGTTCTTAATGAAGAGGATCTAAACGAAGTATGAAAGAAAAGAAAGTTAGAACTGTAATAGATCAAAAATAGTAAAATGATTGAACAATTGTGAATTATAAATATTAAGTGAGAAAAAGCAATGTTTTGTATATTACATATTTTCACATCAAGGAAGATTTTAAATAACAAACACCTTTCTGAACGTCTTGTACAATAATGTATAGTTTTTATGGACACTAGTAATATTCATCACACTTATGTTTTAAAAATATCATTCATAATTAAGAGTTATAAATTATATATCATTACCGGATAACGCATTTAAATTGCTTTATTTTTGGAACATTTTGTAAAATTCCAAATTTTTTAGCCTATATCCATTTGGAAATAATAATGAATTATGCCGAAAAAATACATAAAAATCGATCAACTCGTTCTTATTTTAAATATGAATTAGAAAACTTAGCGATAGATTGAAAACTTTGATATATATATATATATATATATACACACACACACATATATATATATATATATATATATATATATATGAGGGTCGTTCGATAAGTATGGTAAAAAGTAAGTTCCCCAAACACCTTTTTTTTTGGGAAAGTCGATTGTAATTCTTAACAGCCTCCATTGAGGGCTATACACTTGGTCCAGCGAGTGTGCAAAATACGTACAGATGGCGATAACATCATCATTCGGCGAGATTTTCTTCACAGCGAGTCAAATTTTCAAGTTTGGGAAGAGGAAGAAGTAGCACGAAGTCAATTCCGGAGAATAGGGTGGATGAAGAATCAATTCTAAGCCTAATTTGTTCAATTTTGTCCTTTCCACGGTCGATTTGTGGAACAGCGCGTTATCCTGATGAAAGAAACTTTTTGTGTGCCTATCTTGGCCGTTTTTGTTTCAGCTCTTCTTTCAAACGGTCTAAAATGTTACATAATAGGTTCCTGTTATCGTTGTTTCCTTCGTAAAGTAGTCGATGAGCATGATTCCTTGGGAATCTCAAAAACAGTGGCCATCATCTTCCTAGCCAACAAAATGGTCTTCGCCTTTTTCTGCGCACTTTCAGCAATCGTTGTCCACTGCTTTCACTGCTGCTTCAATTCAGACGTGCAGTAGTGGATAAATGTTTCATCCACGGTGACGAATCGATGCAAAAAGGCCTGCTCATTTTTTCTATTTTTGCGGTAACTACTAAAATGCTTGCTTAAAACATTTGTAGAACGTGAACAACGCGTCGCTTCTAGTTGAAATTTTGTCTAAACTAGTTTGAAAAGTGACACTTCATAGCCGCTACGTTACCAAATGAATGGTGTTGCAATATCATAGAAATTTACCAAACCTATCAAACGACCCACGTATATATATGGACACACACACACACTGTGTGCCCCTATTTTTTGTGTCATGGAAAATAGCATAGTGGATCCATATTATTATGTTTCACCAATTTTATTTTTAATGCTCTGCATTTTTCTACTATAAATGCACACATAGATAAATAGTGTAACTATGCGAGTAAATGAATTAGTTCATCAATTAATTAATTCTAATGTTTATGCAAAACATTAGAATTAATTGAATTGTACTGAGAAAATGATAGCGATACTTCTTAGTGATATACTTCGGTGCTTTTAAATTCAATCAATCATAACTATATTTTAAATTAAAATATTTTCTAGTCGTTTTAGAATTTTGAAGTAGTAAACTTATTATTTAAAAATAGTATATATCTTGGCCAAGCAGTTAGCATAACGTCACAAAACAGTAGTGAACATGATGGAGTCTGAAAACCAGCATAATAGACATTGCATACTTTTTGCAGCCAGTTGAAAAAAAATGCTGTCGAAGGCGCGGGAATGATTTGTTCAGTTTGGGCGAAGGTGTTACGACATATAAAACATGCAAAAACGCTAAAATGGTCGAAGAGGTCCGAAATGCATTACGACTTTATCGACTCAAAGTCGTCATATATATTTCGATAAGCGATTCGTTAGTTATCAGACAGATGGACAATAGTTATATAAAATAATGGGAGATATTTTGAGGATTGAAATGGATACTATTTTTCCGTAAACATTTATTTCCTACAAAGAAGGTATCGAATTAATTTGCTCATCTAATATTTATGTACAGTATCAAATATATATACCCCACTATTGTATAAAGTAAAATACACATATTTATATATATATATATATATATATATATATATATATATATATATATATATATATATATATATATATGAAATATTTCTAATTAGAACAATCAATAAATAATAAATATAATAAGAAAAAAAAATAATTATTGATGTTTTAATACAAATAAAAGAATTATTAAAAGTATTTGTTATTCTAAGTATGACCCAATTTAAAAAAAAAATACATAAAAGGCAAAACACCCGTCGTATGCAAAATAGAAGAAAGTCACGTACATATAATCTGGTAAAATAAATATATGGAGCCAGGTATTTTTTGTTCACATATTTAAACTTTATTTCAACAAGCAAATAAATATAGTGACCTTTTTTGCTATCTACCTTTCTGTTTGTTTTGACATTAACGTACTTTTGTCATACGAACACTTACTCCCACACGGTCATACAAACTATATATACATACATATATATATATATATATATATATATATATATATATATATATAATATCGTAAACACCCACCTTACCCTTTTTCACATTAGCGAAAGTGTATAAATTGCTTTATAATAAATGGATATTCAATTAATTTTAAATTTATCACTTTCGTATTGTAATTCTAGACTTGTATTTAATTGCACACATTTAATCTGTCAAATTCAGATATCAGTACTTTCATTAGTGTAATTTTTTACTTTAATAATACTCTCTTACTCAGTGAAAATTGATATCTATTTAATCAACAGTATACGATTACTAAAAATAAACATGCGATTCTATTATTAATAATCAAAATAATATTTAGTGTGCCAACAAATAAAGTCATTATTTATTATCAGTAATTTTTCATACATATAGTAATGATACCAAATTACTTTTTTTCAACATAATTTTCTTGTAAAAAATCAATATTCTGTTGCGTATGAAACTTTCATTAACAAGGGATAATAAACTTAATTTCATTTATGTATATGTGTATATATACATATATGTATATATATATATATATATATATATATATATATATATATATAAATATATATATATATATATTCAACATATCGGACAAATGAGTTTAATAGAACAGTAATTAAAAATTATATATTACAGCATACTTTAAATGAAAAATTTTAAAGTTAATAATAAAGTTTATGGTAGAGTTTTATGACAAGATGTCCCATTTATTTGTTAACAAAAAAATGAGTAATTTCACTTGCTTATTTATTTTTTAATTTAAACATTATAATATATACATATATATATATATATATATATATAAATATATATATATATATATATAAATATATATACATATATATATATATATATATATAAATATACATATATATATATACATATATATAAATATACATATATATATATATATATATATATACATATATATATATACATATACATATACATATACATATATATACATATATATATATACATATATATATATATATATATATATATATATATATATATATATATTTGTGTGTATGTATAATTTAGGTTGGTAGAAAAATAATTGAGGTTTATAATCTTCAAATTCATATACGTTTTCTCCTTTTTGATTTTCCTAACTGTTTTAAGTGGTCTAGAACTGTTAGCTGACTTACGTCTAACTTTGTGCAATCGTTATGAACTGAAGAAGGATGCACATGACTTTCTTCATTTTCAATGCTCTCGTGCCCAGCATGTAATTTTTGGTACCATCATTGAACAGTATGTTTTTAATTAAATAGCACAATTTTAATTGAAATTAATAAGAAAACCAAAATCGATCTTACCAAAACGCTGACCGAAAAATGCACTTTAAAATGATATTGACATGAACACGAGAAAATTACTTTTTCATTAAAGAAAAATAAGGTTAGAATTCAGAAAACAAAAACTGCAATTATTATCCTAGCAACCTAATTTAATATTAAGGAATAATTATCTATCCTTATCAGAAGTATATTGAAAAAAATAACATACGTATAATAAACAAAGACAAATTAAATAAAATTTTCATGGATTAGAGTAGTAAAAAAAATACACAGACAATTGTAAAAATTACATTTTGTACCGATGAGTGAATTTAAAAGTTATTCATTTGAGATGAAAATGTTGCTCTATAATTTAGGTAAATAATTTGTATTTGTAACGCATTTGTTTCTTTTTTTTCGTTTATGAAGATATATCGATAATCAGATATCAGATTAAAAAAAGATGATATACATTTACTAATTGAAATTAGTAAAATAGTTTCAAATGAATTCTATTGTTATTCCACAAAGAAAAGTTCTTTTAGTAAAACATAATTCTTGATTGTTGTTAATGATATCTTCATCGAAATGACCATAATATTTCAATGACGATATCATCATTTTCAAAACATCAATATACAGAAAAATCTTTGTGAAAGTGAATTTAACCACAAAATATCAAATCTGTATTGTGGTTCAAATTTATCTTCTACATTTACTTATATATACAGGTGATTCAACTTAGGCTTCCTCACGAAAGTATTAAAAAAAACATGTTATCGCCCATTTAGTAATTTAGTTTGTTTTAGTATTGAATTGAACTAAAATCCTAAATAAAAAATAACATGACTTTTCTTAATTCTTGAACCCCCTTTTAATACTTCTATGCGGAAGCGTAAATTGCATCATCCTAGGTATACATTTAATGATAACGTTTTAAGTTCCAAACGAAACAGAAAAAATAGTCATTTTGCCCTAACTTGATTACTATTTTGAAAAAAAAATATAGAAAAATATATTCGATATTATCAGTCTATCATATATTTTATATTATCAGCATATGTATATTATGTTTATTAATAACGGGGAGTAATGGATATAACCCCCGTTCTGTTCGAGTATCCAAATGATTTCCAGAGTATGAGTTATACTGAATTTTCTTGAAAATCAATGTAACAAACAGAAATTCTAATAAATATTAATCATTCACGTTTTATCTACTAGATAATAAAAACATAATATATTAAAGAAATTCTGATTTAAATTACTGCTTAACTTACACACATTTAATACATTATCAAGTTCATTACTGTATGTTTACTGTATTCTTTTGTCGTATATAAATTGAAATATCGGTAAAAAAATAACGAAATAGAACTTTTGAATAGACATTTATAATAAAATATTGGTTATCGATAAAGAAAGATATTTCATAATAAAAATTCTGAAATATTTACGAAAAAAAAACTGACATTTTATATCGTCTTGTAACAAAATTGACATTTTACTGAAAAATGAAATGCATTAAATTCATAAAATTGATGGCTGCACGTATACACAGTAGTAAAAATAGAATAAACAGATGTGTGTAATAAAGATGATGAAATTCCTGCGTAATATTTTTTAATATATGCGTGACTTGAAATCTATAAATCAATTTTTACATGAAAGTTGTATGTCAGAAGTAGCAAAAAAATGCGTATAATTTGTGTTATTTGAAATATATTTTTTTAAATATTTCCATATATATATATATATATATATATATATATATATATATAGTGTATGATATATTAACATGCTTTAATTGAATTTTGAGAAAATTTTACACTATCTATAGCACACAACATTTAAATAAACTACTATGGATTATTATTTTAAAGATACAGTCAATCCTCCTATAACGCGATTAATTCGCGTTATATGGATACCGCGTTAAGTGAAACTCAGAAGTACATATAATTCAGGTTGATTCGTTTTGCATTATATGAAAAATACATTCTCAGAGCACCACGTTATGATGAGCACGGTTATGAAATGAAATTTTATACATACAAAAGGAAATAAATAGATATGTTGTTTACATATATTAAATTATTTTTATTGAAAAATGGTGATGCACTGCATGAAAAAAAACCAGGGTAATTCTTTATTAAATTCAACCGTAAAAGTGTAATAGAAAAATTCATGCTATAGGAAGATTGCTTAAGTTAATTAAGTTGTATGATATAGAAACAGTGTTATAGGATTGCCGCGTTGTAGGAGGGCTGTCGCAATTTTTGCTCCACGTTATATGGAAAACGCCTTATGAGAGTACCGAGTTATAGGAGTGTTTACTGTACTTAAACGTTTTTATAATTATTTTGGTGTTTTGAATATATACATTTTAATGTTTATCTGCAAAAGTAATAAGTAGAAATAGGTATAACATTAAAAAATATTTAAGAATTTTTTTATTAGAAATTAGGACCCTCTACCCCCTACTAGCTACGCTCACCGACCCCTATGGAGGCTTCGTCCTCCGCTCACTGATGCTCTACCCTACCAAATAACAGAAATTAATAAATTATGTGCACAAATAACCTGTGTAAAATGTAAACCGTAAATTTTTAATTGGAAAAGTTTATAAAAATTAACAACAAAATACAATGTTAAATTGTGTAACAATTTGTTTACAGTAAAACTTCAATGAATACAATATTTTGAATAAATGTCATCAGTTTTACATTGAAATTGTACACACTTCTTTCGTTGTACACCGTGAGAAAGCTACATACATGTGACTGATGTCAACCAATAAGAACAGACACTACGCGATATCCATCAATCAATTATTAATAATCAGAAATGATTAACGTGTTACTTGTAGAGTGTATCAAGGGGAGTGGTGTAGCGAAGAGGTGGTCTACACGAAAAAAAAGTTTGTTTTATGGAAATTTTATGATGGAATTATTTTATATATATAGAAAGATAACTACATTTATTTTACATTTTTTATGAAATGAAATTAACAAAACTAAGTAAAAATAATATTTGTTTGTTCTTTTTTACATGTTTTTAATCAATTATATAGTACAGTAACATGTAAAAACCGGTAATTGTGTACAATAACCAGTATTTGTTTACAACAACCAATTTAGTATTTGAATGAAGGAAAATTCTTAATGTTAAATAGAGTAATCGGTTATTGTGTTTAGTGATTAATTGCATATTTGGTCAAGAAGATACTATCGACTTTTGGTATATAAAGACCATTTTTGTAATAGTTTATAATTTTAGTAACTGATAGGTATTGACATCACAGTATTACAAAATTTAATTGACCTAACTTACTTGACTTGCTACTGCAGACAAAAATAATTGAATTGATATCACGTTTAGTCTACATTTCATACATGAATTTTCCAGGAACTATTAGTAGAATCCATAATATTAGATAGTTTTAAAGATTTTCCAGTAAATTTTAGTGACTTTGAGCATCAAATGGGAGACTGTCATTAAATTTTTTGATAAATTTACAAATGTGAGGGAACATTATAGATAATTAATGCTTATATTATATAATTAATACAATATAAAAATTTATATATATATATATATATATATATATATATTTATTGGATTACATGAACAATTTATTATTTTTATTTCCAATTGACCCATTATCTAAAAAAACTGTGACAACTAAATCATTTACATATTTGATTGATATTCTTATTTGCCTCATTTTCTTATTTTTAATAAATATATATTAAACATATGATTGATTATATTTTTAAATAAATTAAAAAAGACAAATTTATTTGAATAAGTAATTGACTCAATTACTCATTCGGTATATGAGAGGATTTTAGTATTTAATACTAAATTTATTGAGATTCATTCTAAGATATATATATATATATATATATATATATATATATATATATATTATATCCTTTATAGTTTTTTAAAAAAGTGAGACAACTCAAGTTTTATTGATGAAAGATAAAATTTCTTGAATTCGAATTCATGTAAGAATTTACTTTATTTTCATTAAATACAAATATATATATATATATATATATATATATGTGTGTGTGTGTATCTAAATTTTTAATTAAACATGATTCAGTATTATATGAAATCAATGAAAAAAAGAGTTCATTCTGTTTCTTATAAACTATTTGTTTCAAGTTAGTGAAAATGAAGACACCTAAACGCATGTCCATTATAGAATATAATTAGACTTGATGAAAAATATATTCTTTAAGTAAAATAAATGATTACAATATATAAAAGCGTTATATAATTTAAAAAATTATCTCTCCGTGTCTGTTGGGATTACTTCCGTAAAATGTCTTTTATATATTTTAAATAACTAAATCAAATAGGCAAAAACACAACTTTTTTAATGAATTTATATAAGTTATTTTAATTTTACAAATTTGATAATTCTAGCGATGAGCCAATATTTGCAATATATTTCTATCAATACGGCTGAAAAGGTAGAACAAATTAAAAACGAAACATTAACTTTCCTAAGGTGAAAAAAAATACTAATTATAAATTTATGAACATTATGGGAAGAAAAACTAAGGGTTTAAAACATTATCGTATGCTAGGAATAGTGAAAAACAAACAAATAATAAATTAAAAACAATTCTAAACAAAAATTACATTTTGTTGAAAATAAACAGAATGTAAAAGTTGAAATAATTATTTATTAAAACAAAAACAGAAATTTTATATTAGTCATCAAGACTGAAAAAAAGTTACAGTGTAGTATTCTTAGAAAATAAGGAATAAAATATAGAAATATAAAACGGTATTTAAAACAATAAACAATACAATTAAAATCGAA
>CM068318.1:34230955-34265955 GCA_034766995.1 Acanthacorydalis orientalis | reverse complement strand
TGTTTTTGTATGAGTTCAAAACGAGCAGTAAAGTAGCAGAAACTGCTTGTAAACTAAACGATGCTTTTGGTGTGAGTATTGTTAAGGAACGTATGGTGGAATGGTGGTTCTAAAAATTTCGTACTGGGGACGAGAGTGTTGATGATGAAGAAGATCGCGGGCGTCCTTCTTCAGTTCATAACGACCAACTGAAGGCGTTAGTTGAATCAGTCCCACATGGCGGCGCTTTCAATTGAAATGTATTCATGTTATATATAGTTTGAAAGAAGACATTCACAGCTGCCATTCGAGCATTAGATGCATTTGTTTCGATTCGATTTGTGTGTAAGAAACATTTTTAAAAATGGACAACGAAAACATACACTTTCATCGCGTTGAGTTGTACGAGTTTCGGAAAGAAGTAACCATTGGCGCGGTAACGAAAAATATTCGGGAGGTGTATTTGGACCATGCACTATTATTTTCAACTGTGAAGAAATGGTTTGCTAAATTTCGACGTAGTGATTTTAACCTTGAAGATCAACCCCGCTCTGGACGGCTAAGACCGTCTCTAGTTGACAATAACTCACGAATTTCGACAGAAGAGGTTATCGAGACACTCAACGTTGACAGATCGACTATATTTCGGTATTCAAAGAAGCTGGGGTTTACGTAAAGCTCGATACGTGGGTTCCGCACTCGTTGTCTGAAAAAAACAAGTTTGCTCACATTTCTTCGGCAGTTTATTTGCTTCAACGGCTCAATAGAGAGTCTTTTTTTGGATCTGTTGCTGACTCGCGGCGAAAAATAGATCCTGTATAACGTTTGACGTAGATGAACGTGAAAAAAATCGAATGAAGGGATAAAATCAGTCGCCAAAGCTGGCTTGCATCCGGTGAATGTGTTGGCTGTGTGTTTGGTGGGATTACAAAGGTGTTGTTTATTTTGAGTTACTCCCACGAGGTTAGCCGATTACTTAAGAGAAGTACTGTTAACAAGTAACTATATTGAACGCATCTATTAAAAAAAGCATTCGATCAATCGCAAGGGTAATCTTCCACCATAATAATGCGAAACTACATACAGTAAAAACTGATTCTACAAAAACTGAAGTAGTTAAAATGGGAAATCATATCGCATCCACCGTTTTTTCCGGACATTGCATCTTAGGATTATCATTTGTTTCGTGTGATACAGAAACGTTTAAATGGTAAAAAATTTGACACCGTGGAGGAGGTTAAAGAACTCCTCACCGCCTTTTTTTCCGAAAAATCGTTCAGCTTTTACGAATGAGGAATCTAGCAGCTACCTGAGCGTTGCAAAATGATTGCAGAAAACAATGGTGAATAGATAATTGATTAATAAACGTTTTATGTGAAAAATAATTGCCTGAGATTCAGTTTCAAATCGTATACGAACTACTACATTGATTCAATATTATCTTCAGAATGATAATACATACTTTTAATTTTTTTAATTTCATGAAAGCAGACATTTATGCATGAATATATTGATAGGTATTTGTTTGAATGAAAGTCGATTGAAAAACACGTTAAGACATTCACGACACTAACGTGAAGTCTTAAAAAAAGCATTAAGATACCATAAACAACGTAGTGGTTAATATAAAATTTACTGTCGCTAAAAAGAATTACAAACAGTAACGCATTTGAAAGGTCACCTTTTATAACAACTTATGAAATATTAAAATATTTTGTATAAGTATTGGTTTTGATTCTTATGTTTATTATTAACTATTTGTATAAATTACAAACAATTATGAAAAATATTTAACTTCTTTAATTTATTCCATAAGATATCTTGGTTCACTTTGTCAAAGGCACGTGTAAAGTCCATGAAACATGAATGTTATTTCCCTCTCAAGTTGTAAACAGTCAACGTTATTCTAGAATGCAGAACGTACAAATAAAATAAAAAAAGTACGACAAATATAATGTTATGTTTTGTAAAAGTCCGGAATTATTGTTAGAATGTCATTTGCACAATTTTTTGTTGAAGCACTGTTTTAAATACATGTATAAATATAACAGACATATAGATATTATTATTATTATAAGTAGAACAGAGTAACAGTTTTTGCAAACACTTTTCATTTAGTTATATTAATTTGGAAAATGTATTGTAACATTATTTTTCAATAATTTTCAAAGTTTAAAAATTATTTTATTTCATAATATAGTTTTTGGTACTGTAATTAAATTCACTTTAACAAATGAATATTTTAGTCTCCTGCAAAAAATAAAAAATGGTCAATAATTGATTCTTTTTGATTGTTGATTATGTTCATTGCAATAGTAATGTCCTTACCATCAGAACTTTAAGTATACAAAAACATTTGTTTTTAATATTATATTAGGTTTTAACATATCTAGTTACCGAATTTCAGTCAGTCAGAGATTGACCGTGATTGACAAAGGTTCTGTGCAATATTTTACAAGTTCAGCTATTTGAAAATGACTAATGTACTGTTTTCTTCAATTGTTTTTAAATATGGAGTTATTGTTGTTATTTTTATTTTTTTATACCCTTTAACAGGATGGTGTCCACAAAAGTTTTGGGTCTACTTTTTTATATGAGTTTAAGTTGGGACACAATACAGAGGTAGCAGGTAGAAATATTAATGGAGATTTCAGAGAAAGGTCGGTTAGCCAAAGAACAATTCAATTATGGTTCGGAAAATTTCATTCCGGTAATATGAATCTCGAAAATGAGCCTCGGAAAAAGCCCAAAACCATTGTGAACGAAGAATATTTGAGAGCCATGGTGGAATCTAATCCACATACAACAGTTCGAGTTGTCGCATGTGATTTAAATGTTAGTGTTATGACTATTTCTCGTCACTTCAATAGAAAAAGTGAAAAAGCTGGATAAGTGGGTGCTGCACGAATTGACAGATGGTCAGAAACTGAGACGCTTAGAGGTGTGTTCTTCATTGATGATTCTAAATGATAAAACGCCATTTTTAAATCAAATCATTACTTGTGATGAAAAGTCGATTCTGCTTGATAACAGAAAAAGATCTGGTCAATGGTTAAATGCAAATGAAGCTCCAGGACACGCACCCGAGGCGAAATTACACCAAAAAAAATGGTGGTTACTGTGCGATGGACAAATAAAGGAATAATTCATTATTATTTTTTAAAACCAGGCGAAACAATTACGGATGATTCATATTGTCACGAAATCATCAATATGAACGAAAAATTAAAAACAAAACAGTCAATGCTAATCAATAGATATGGGTCAATGTTATCGCAAGAAAATGCTCGACCACACGCATCTCAAATCACAATTTCCAAATTAAATTCATTAAATTATGAAATTTTACCGCATCCCCCTTATTCACCAGATCTCTCACCGACAGACTGTCATCTTTTTCGCCACTTGGAATATTATTTAAGAAATAAAAAATTCCGAAACCAAACAGAAATGATTCAAGGATTCGAAGACTTAATAAGCTCTAAAAATATCGATTCCTATAAAAATGGGTTAAACAATCTAATTTCTCGTTGGTAAAAGACCATTGAAGCTGATGGAGCTCATTTTGATTAAACATATTTTGTTTTGTTAAAAATATTGGGTTTTAATTCCCACCGACAAATTCCGAAATTTCATACGTTTCACCCTAATATTAAATTCAATTTTATGTAAAACGCAATAAAAGTAAACAATTGACTAACAAAATATAATATTTTAAATAAATATTGTTGAAAATATAGATTTATTTTGATGTAATATAAATACAATGGTAGTTTGATAAGTATGGTAAAAAAAACAAGTTAAACTCCGTTTTTTGAAAAAAAAACGATTTTATTTTTCAACATAGTCTCTAGCCGTAAGGCAACCGACACTGCTCGAAATATCAAATTTGTTACAAGCGAAGAGTCAATTAGTGAACGTTGACCTGAACACTGATTCCAAAGAATTCGTAATGGAAACATAAGCCTTGATAATGAAGAGGATCGTGAACGTCCTTCAACTATAAACAATAATAATTTAAGAACCATTATTGAAGCAGATCCACGTAAACAACTCGAAGGTAGAAGAAGAACTCAATGTTGATCATTCAACAGTTGTTCGACATTTAAGCCTAATTGAACAAACAAAACAGTTAGATAAATGGGTGCCGTATGAACTAAACGAACATCAAGCCATTCGGCGATACAAAGTCTGCTTTGCGCTTCTTTTGCGTAACTAAAATGATACTTGTTTTGATCGCATTGTCACATGTGATGATAAGTGGATTCTCTATAACAATGGAAACGTTCATCACAGTAGATAGACCGAGGAGAAGCAACAACCCAGTTTCCTAAGCCGAAGCTTCATGAAAAAAAAGATTATTGTCACTGCCTGATGGTCGGAAGGTGCCATCATTTATTACAATTCCATTTAAATCTTGGTAAAAGAATAACAGCAGAAAAATGTTGTCAGAAAATTAAAAAAAATGCATACGAAGTTGTATCGTTTACGGCCAGTATTAGTCAGTCGAAGGAGAACAATTCTTCTTCATGACAACACGACTACACGTCCCATAAATGACTTTAAAAAAATTAAATGAATTCGTTTATGAAACCTTACTTCACCCATCTTATTCTCCGGACCTGTCTCCGACAGATTATCATTTTTGAAAGCATTTGAGTAATTTCCTATTAGAGAAAGTTTTCAAAGATTAAGCATCAGCTTAAAGCGCTTTCGATGAATTCGTTAATTCCAGACTCCAGAATTGTATCTTATAGGAATAAACAAACTTGTTTCATATTGGAAGAAATGTGTGCAGGCCAATGATCTTTATTTTGATTAATAAATATAATTTTTAACTGACATATGCGTCTTTCCACTCGATACGTAAAAATCGCAATTATTTTTGCACCAACCTAATAAAACGATTATATTGTGCTTTTAGTTACTATATTGGGAATACGAGTTCTTAACACGGTGTAATACTTTTATTTCTACTCGTTTAATATACTTCACATTCTTGATTTTATTAAAATCTAATCTAAAAAAATAATTAAAAAATGCATTTAGTTCTAACATATTATCTTTTATTCATTGAATTTTGTAGCAAATTTTATTTTATTTTATGTTTTTAATTACAATAAGGAAACGTATAATAATATTTCAGTATTTAAAATTTATTTCTAGCGTGAAAATAAGCTTAACAGCTAAAATTTAAAATATGTGTACATTCTGTTATATCAATAATAAATCAAAATGTTTCTATTATCAATTGTATATCATTCCGTTTGAAAATCTTCAAAGCGTTTTATTTTATTTTACACGCTAGCGCCATTTCAGTCAAGACACAATGCTTTTTAACGGTCTAGTGAATTTTGTGTGTTATTCCTTTGAAGTACCTATGTGAATATTTCCTTTATTTGTGTAAAACTGTTTTGGAAATTTTCACGATTTAAATCTCTTATATTATCAATTAAGATGATATTAATGACTGTAACGATATAAATATAACAGAATATCATTTTAAAACTTCTAAAATTTTTTATAAAGAACAAAGTTATTAGATAAAGAAAAACGGATGCGTGCAAGTAAACAAAAAAGCGTACTTTTTAAAGGTGGCACGTGATTTATGAATAAATTCACTTTTAAAATAAAAATAATTATACTAAAAAGTTAAATAAGATTTACGAATGACGTACAATGAAGACAATAAAGTCCCGTACGGTATAAAGTATGAGATAATTAAGTGTGTAATACATAATAATCTGTGTAATTTATTTGGAATACTTTAATGCGCTTAATATCGATGCTCGTAAAACGTTCGAGATAATTTTAGTCCTTTTAATGAAAGTAAACAAATATACATTACAACCAAATACTTACTTTCCGGAAGTAATTTATTTGTTAAATTAGTAATTACTGTTCTACTAGCTATCCATTTGCAATTATCTTGAAAATATTTCTTCCTTATATAAAAATTACAATTTTTAAATTGCTACATTAAGTCATCAAATTTTTTAAAAAATACAAGAGAGTATTTTTATGAGTAGTTAAACATTTATTTAATAATTTTCATTCTAATTAATTGATTTCTGAATATGATTAAATAATTGATATGTGTATATATGTATATACGAGGGTAGTGCTAAAAATTCTCGGTCTAAATAGAGAAGAATGTAAATAAAAAAACAAGATTTTACTATTTTTATGTATAATTTTTTTATCTTCAATAACTTTTTATGATGCTTAATTAGCAATTCTATACCATTATAAAAATAATCTTCTGTTTTCGTGTTATAGTGGTCAGTTACCGCTGTTTTCAATTCATTAAAACGATGCCCGCATATTTTTTTTTTCAAATTATCAAAAAGGTAACGATCGCTAGAGGTAGTCTGGATTGTAGGATGGATCATCAAGTTCTTGGAAGCTACACTCCCGAATAGCGGTTTGAGAAACAGGAGCGATGTGAACTGGTACATTGTCGTGCAAAGAGCGCAGTCCTTTTATCAGTTTTCAACACTGTTTTTCAGGAATATTATATAGAAACTTATGCAATAATGTTGCATAATATGATCCATTAATAGTGGATTAAAATCTATTTATAAAATGATCTTATAGTTTCAAAAAAAATGTACCATGATCTTTTTTGTAAATTGAGACCCCTTGGATTTTTTTGGGGGTGATTCACCTGCTCACTGCCATTTTATGGATAGAAGGATTATAGTAAAGGACTATTGTTTCATGTCCTCTTACAATGTACTCGATTAATGCATTGGATCTAGCTCATAGGGCTCTAAAAATGAATATGCGTAGGCTACTTGATGTTGACGCTAATCTGTTGAAAGAAGTTTAGATACCCAACTGGCGCTGATTTTATTTATAACTAAATGGCCGTGAAGAACTCATCGAACGATTATTAATGAAAAATAGATATTACTGATAATTCTTTCCAGTGTAAGCGCTGGTCACTTAGCACCAGGTCTTCAACAAGTGCAACAAAATCAGGTGTGAGCACTTCCAGAGGGCGATCGGGATGCGATCAAACTTCCACTAACTCTTCTCTCATCTTAAATCTTTTAGCCTATTTACTTGATTCTACTTTATTACTGCACGATACTCATTTTTGGTTAGTTGTGATATTGTTAAGAATATGTCTTACAATTATTGCTGTTACTGTGTGACTGATTAAGTTATAATCTTGAAATTTTTACTGAATGCTACAAAGATACGAATCTACCATACTGTACTGATTCGTTAGACATGTTAGGCTGAGAATTGTTTTGTTACCTTCGTGTATAAGGGACTTCCCCCCTGTTCGCTGTTCTCACCAACCTCTGAGTTCTCTTCATTCGCTCACTTGTCAATTATAACCATGCCCATGTAACCGAATGAAACAAAAGTATATCAAATAAATAAGTCGACGTCATGGATTTATATATATATATATATATATATATATATATAATTTATATGTATGTATATATATATATATATATATATATATATATATATATATATAAGTATATCCATATAAACATTCTTGCAGATAGATTATTTTTTGCAACGTAGTGTTTGATAAAAATTTGATAATTTTTTGTGGATAATTTTGATTGTACATATTTACATATATATATATATATATATATATATATATATATATATACACACATATCACCATCTACATCGTATATACAAAGATTATCCCCTACTGGCTAAATGACATTTCTTTCTAGTATAAATAATATGAGTGCTCTTCTATATATTTATAATGTAATAAGTATTTTTTAAGTATTTCCATTTTACTTCTTTATTTAAATTCTTTTTGAGAATTTTGAAACTTTTTAGTTTCTAGTTGTCTTATGTGTTAGTCTTAATGTGTTGTCTTCTAGTTCTATTGATTTAATTTGTTCATTTTTTCTTTTTATAGTATATCTCGCCATTTACATTTCAAAAATTTTAATTTATATGGTTATTTCTTTTACTTCTGGTTACTTTATATCTATTTTATTGATTTTATATTTTTTCTTATCATTCTTTATATACGTGGGCCATTTAATAAATTTAGTAATTTTTTATATGGTGCTACCATTCATTTGGTAATATCACGGCTATCAAGTACCACTTTTCAAACAAGCATAGGCGATAATATATAATTCTTTTAAGATGAACTTTTTTCTGAATTAATCCAAAATTCGAAAGTCGGAAATTTTATAATCTGTTCTTTATTTTAAAACTTTTAACACTTCTTGCATTCACAGGAAAGTTCTGAGACAGTACATCAATTCACTTTCATAAATGAATTCTTTTTAATATATGAAAAGAAACCATAAAAATATTTTTATAATTAAAAATGTTCAATAAATCATTATTGGCTGTTTTTTATTCTTGCTTATGCACTTCAATACCGATTCCATCATATTCAGAGTACCAATATATCAAAAAATCTGAGAGATCTGAGATTTTTCTGTATCAGTTATTGGAAGATGATTGCATTGCTATCGAAAAGTTTATACGGAACAATAAAAAAAACCATCAGTAATGATTTTTTCAACATTTTTGAATAAAAAAATATTTTTGTACTTTGTCGAGTGAAAAATGAATTCATTTATGAAATTTTTTTCATTATTGTAAAGATTTGCTCTTTGATCTGCAAAAGTTATCTCTATTATAAATCCTACTTTTATAATATATTCCAACTACTGTCTGCATTAAAAATACTCTACTGTATGCGTTGTCAAAGAACTTGTCAATATGATATTGTCACTACCAACACAGAGTTTGAACGAAGAACTGTTTTCATTTGCTGGTTATTAAACATACTCAATAATAAATCGATTATTACCTTCTTTTACCTTCATAGTGGTTATAGATTATGTCTTAAAGACGTCATATTGATGAGGCAGCAGGTACGTTATGAGTTTGTCAAGTTTAGTTAAATTCATGCAAACATTTTGTACTTGACAATGATTATACTGGCTGTGTTCATATAAATTAATCTTTCATTAATTAATCATCATTAGTTATTTTTTTCCATTTATTGTAAACTATGAAAGCAACGAGCAATAACTTCACTTATTATGAGTATATAAAGATATGTTTTGTACACTAATGCATTTACTTGATTACGTACTGCTGTTAAACTCATCCAGTGTACTAACATAAACTTTGGAAAAAGTTTCACACTTCATTGCTATGACGGTACCGCATTATAAGTATCCTAGTCGAGTTACTCGGTTTTGCTTGACTACCTTGTTTTATCTCCTCCATCCTGCGTTATCTAATCTAATATCTTTCTCAATTTAATTGTTTTTTGTGTCTTTCGTTGTGACCATTTCATTAAAGTAACAGCAGTTAATTTCAATATCTCTTCAAATTTCAGTTTCTAATTCATTAAATATAATTAATTTAAAGAAAATCTATTAACGAAATAATAATATGAATATTGAAAAATAACAGCTAAATAGCCTGGAGTGAATTTTTTTTGTCTTCAGAATAAATCAAATCCATGTTTCTCGAAACAAAATTACAATGAGAAACTAAATTGGATATTTTTGTCATATGAATATTTTAAAATTTGTATAAATCTAATTAAGAATCTGAAATTTTCATTAAAATGTTAAATTATAATGTAAGGTTTTTTGTAAAAAAAATTGAATTAAACGAACGAATAATAAAATAATTATATAAGAATTATTAAATATGATAAAAATCAATAAAGATCTAAATTTATAATGTAATTATAGAAATGTGATTAAATTCAAATGTATAATTGAATTTTTCAAGACACATACATTTTTTCTTATCAAAATGATTTAATTGATCATTTTTGATATTTGTTTATGTGTATTGCGATGGATATTCCATCATCTTCAGAACACTGAGGAGACTGATTTATAATATAGTTATAGCACTGTATCTAAATTCACATTTATAAATGAATTTTTCAAAACATAATTTTTTTCTATCAAAAATATTCAATAATTACTATTTATCATTTCTGATTTTTATTTATGCGTATTACGATGGATATACAATCATTTTTAGAACACTAAGGAGAATGATCACATACTATGAAAATGTGCATAAGTAAGAATTAAAAAGAAGAATTTAATTAAATTTATTGAACATTTTTGATTAAAAACAAATTGTAGTTTGTAAGAAATTGAAAAACTTGTAAGTGTGAGTTGGTGCAGCAAACATGCAGATCTTCTGTAATGTCAAATTGCACACACTTATTAATTTAATGATAGGTGTATTTTATTTAACACTGGAACTACCAAGAGCGTCATTTTGACGATTTTCAAATTTCGTGCTTAAAAATTTCGATATAATTTATGTATTGTTCTAGAATTTTATGACGACTTTTAATAAAATATAAGAACAATTAAATATTCCTATTCAATTTCCACTCAGCTACTTTAACTTCCATAATTAGTATGACCTATACCTATTTATACCAAGACCCGTCAAATTGACGACATTAGCAATCTCAAAATTTATAATAATTTGGCTAAATAAATTTATAATAAATGGCTTTCCGTACTTAGACAAAGATAAACTTAGACCATCAGGAGTACTTTGAGTGAATTTGTAGTTTTTAATCTTGTAAAAAACTATGTAAATTGTGGAAGAAATATAACAACAGATAACTTTTTTACAAGTATAGAACTCGCAAAGAAGCTACTGGCCAAAAAAACAAGTCTTGTTGGAACTATGCGAGCAAATAAGAGAGAATTGCCGAAAATAGCTAAAGCTAGAAAAGATAACATGGCTGTTTTCTCCACAAAGCTCTACAAATCCAATGATATTGTTCTAACGATTTACAAAAGTAAGCCTCGCAAAAAAGTACTACTTCTTAGCTCTAAACACAAATCTGTAAAAATTGCTTCTAATCGAAAACAAATTCCTGAAACTGTATCGTTTTACAATGAGACTAAGTTTGGAGTAGATATAGTTGACCAAATGGCCCGCAAATACAGTGTAAAAGCAGGGTCACGTAGATGGCCTTTACAGGTATTTTATAATATTTTGGACTTGGCATCAATCAATGCGTGGATTTTATATAAAGAGACTTGCGATAAAAATATAACAAGAAAACAATTTTTGTTTCAATTATCAGAAGAACTCTCCAGTGCATATAGTTGCTGCAGAAAAGAAGCCTCCTCCCAAAAACAAGAACGGAAAGCAATGGATTGTACTCCAGAAAATTCAAAAAAAAACCTTATGAACGCAAGTCTTGTCAAATTCGATTGTGCAATAGAAACAGAGCGGTTTATACCTGCAATGCATGCAACAAATATGTTTGTGGAAAGTGTTCATCACAGATAACATGTATTTGTAAAATATGTGATTCATAGTTATTCCATACATATCAAATGTGCTATAATATAAATGCAAATAGAAAGTGTTTTTGTTTGTTTTTTTTGTATAAATAATTAATGAATTATTATATTAAGTGTTGTTTTTGTTAAATTATATTCTTTTATTTACATAAACTAAGTGAAAAGTTAAAATGAAAGCCATGATCAAAAATACGTCAATTTGACGAGTGCGGTAAAACTAGGTATATATTTAACATCGGTAGTTCTAGTGTTAAGAATGACCTATGCAGATCCTATTTTGAATTGTACTGTAGACTAACAAATAATTTCACCGATACTGTTTGTTGATAGCGCAATAGGCAGATGTCACTTATCAGTATGTACTGGTCAGCTACGATAGATAAAATGTGTATCGTATGCACTGGCCAGCTGGGATTTGAAAGTAATGTTTACTTCTGATACACTGATATGTGGGTCTTAACAAAACTCATTTGTAAAAAAGATCTAAATTTTTATATATTAATTCTTAGCATTAAATTAATGTTTCCAGTTCTCTCTCTCTCTCTTTCTCTCTCTCTCTCTCTCTATATATATATATATATATATAACAATTTTCAAGTAAATAATTTTGAAAGAAAGAATACATATACATATATATATATATATATATATATATATATATATATATATATATATGTATAATTAAAGAACAATTTATATTGATTTACTAGTAGTGAAATCGTATCTTATATTTTTTAAGTCAAGTTTATTTCTAATATACGAAATTTTTGGTAATAATATAGCTACATTGATTCCATCATATATGAATAGAGTAGGATTTAGACAAAGGCAACATAGGACACTGCCTAGTGCGGCAAATTTTGATGGGCAACAACTTTTGAAAAGCTGAAAATTTTATTTTCAGTCATAATTTAAATTTACAGGTAGCTCAAATATGAAATAAAAAATTAAACCTAAAAATTTTTATAGTAAAAATTTTGTTTTTGAAATTTATGTAATAGAACTTCATAATTTTGAATGAAGAGTACTGACCACAGCTGTTCCCTTAGAATGGCCTTGCTACCTAAGTTTCAATGGCGGAAAATGTTATAAATTTTTTAGTGATCATTAATTTTTTTCTGTTGAAATGTTCCCAAAATTACTAACAGCCACGGATTTCTCTTCATTCATTTGCACGGAATTATGGGGAGGGCCGGTATTTGATTTTTGGCTCAAGGGTGGCACCTAGTGTAAATTCGGCCGTGTATATGATCTTTCAGAGAAACTGCATTTTGCACTGTCTACATTTATGTAAGATTGAGTTTGTTACGTTTAAATAGATACCAAATTAAATAGATCTGAAAAAGATAATATAACTATGGCCTATTTAAATTATAAAAAAGAAAAATGAAAGAACTTTTATATTATACATTTTATAATGTTATAAATAAATAAAATCTTTAATTGATTTGAACGATTTTTTCCAAAATAATCTAAATGTTCAGAGATGATAAAAAATCATGTACTCATTTTGTACTTTAAATACATTTAAACATTTCGTATTTGTATCTGTTCATCATTAACAGTAAAATCCTCGATTTAAGTGAAACAAATGAATAGACAAAATCCCAGTTTGGAATGTTCTGTCATTGGATTAACATTTTAATCCTCTTTTGACATGTTACACTAATGAAAATTTGTTGTACGCGATTTGATCGATTTATTTAAGTATTTTTTTCAGTAATCAAACATACATAAATAATTTCTACATAATTAAAACTATTCTATGAATTTGATTATAAAATACTTAATCTATAATGAAAATTTTAAATAGATTTTTTTCAAACAGTAACAGTCATTTTTGTAAATTTATCTATATATTTTTCATTCTTTTTATATATAGAACTGTAGAAGTATGGTCAATAATTTAAGATTATAGTAGAAAGGGTTATAATATAAAATTGATAATAATAATTATTTATTTTAAAGTAAATAATTATTTACTATAATAATAAATAATTATTTATTTTATTAATTAATAATTATTTATTAAAAACATTTTTCATATCTATGTTTTGTAAATCAAACATCCACTCGTCTTCACTGCTATTAATTTCATAATCAATGTCTTTATGTACTTCCTCCATGATTTATAATTTGAAAATTTGATTATGTGTATTTATTTTATAAAAATACACTAACACTTGTAATATTGGAAATAGTCGAAATTCGGAAATCACTAATATATAATATTTACACGTTGTAACCTTCTAAATAACAAGACTACACTGAATATCATTGCGACGAAACTGTTGTGCAAATGCCATAATATTCGCGTCTTAAAACGTTATATAACTGTAAATATTTCTTGTCAAAGCATGATCAACAAACTATCCAATGTAATAAGTTGCAATATTTGATAAAAAGAACTACAGAAATGATAAGTAAATGAAATGAAAACTAAATTCTTTACACGTCCCCGTATTGGGGTATTTCGTTTTCTATGGCTCAAGTGTGATGTCCTCGTAGCGGGACCTTTCGACCGTTAAGGGTTAATATTTGTTCTATTAATCAATGTTAAAATATTTGTTTATAGTTTTACGGCAACAATTATTAAAATACGAAATAACTTTTTTTTTCTATTAAAAACACTCAATAATTACCATTGAATATTTTCGATTTTTGCTTATGCGTATTGCAATGAATATTCAATTATTTTCAGAAAATTAAAGATAATGATGATATACTATAAAAATGTGCATAAGTAAGAATAAAAAAATAGTATCTATAATTAAATTTATTGACAATTTTTGATTAAAAAGAAATTTTAGTTTGTAGGAAATTGAAAAACTCATTTGTGAAAAATTGTTATACAATAATTCAGAATAAACTTCTGAACTATTCCAATAAAAAAGTTTCCTGTATAAACTACAAACATTAAAAAAACATTGAATTAATTACCTGTCTGAAAAGATTCAACTGAAACATCTCTGTACACAATTCCAATGTCAGTAAAGTAGAGTTAACGCAAGATATAGAATGCCTGTAGGAGTCTACTATACAAACGTTGTACATGTGTATATATGTATTATATATGAAGAAAGGAAAATGTCATAAATAAAAGAAGCAGTGAGTGGTAGAGTAAGAAGAAAACCACACACTATACCCGTATAGTAAGTACACCAAAGGGAACATTCACGACAGTAGCAAGTCGTATTATCACTAAGGCGATACAAAACAACCTTCATGCCCGTACCGAATAACAGAGACGTACTAAAATAGTAAATAACAATTATTTGATTACTTTTAATTGAAATAAAAGAAGGAATAACGGTGACCAGAATGTTTAGTACGTAATAATGTAAAAGTAATTGGTATAGCTTATACGAAGAACACGCCATTGATTTCTGAAACTACATGGTGGTTCTTAAACGGTACACAATTGCAATGCTGTGCTTTAATGTCATATAACAATAAGCCTTGAAAATACCAGGTTAATTTATTGTACAAATATCATAGATTATAAGTCGGGAAAATGTGATCCCATTGAATTTATTGCGATATACTTTTTTGACATTCCTGCGGAGTATAATTATTATTTTTATTTTATTGGTAGTCTTATGAGAAAACTAAATAACTAAATTGAGTTTTGAGAGAGTTTTTGAAGATTTATCTAATTAATTAACATTTATTAATTAACAATTAATATTTATATTTTCATATAATTTTGACAATTCAGGTAGAAAATATTATTAGGTTCTTAGGAAAACAATTGCGGTTTATGACTATCAAATTTATTTACATTTACAGGTTTTTTGATTTTCATAGCTGTTTTAAGTGGTTCAGAACTGTTGGATGATTAACACCTAACTTTTGTACATGCACTTGAATTGTTGTGAGTGGTTCTGATTCAACTAACGCCTTTAGTTAATCGTTACGAACTGAAAAAGTACGACCATGTCCTTCTTTATCTTCAAGGCTCTCGTTCCCAGTACGGAATTTTTGAAACCACCATTGGATCGTAAATTTCTTAACAGTACTTATACCAAAAGCATCGTTTAGTTTAAGAGCAGATTCTGCTGCTTTACCATCCGTTTTGAACTCATTTAAAAAATTACTCTTATTTGTTTCTTTTCCTTCTTTAATTCTATAGCCCAATTTGAACAAAAATTAATAATGAAACCAAAATCGATATTACCAAAATATAACACATGGATCAATAAGTCCCGAGACTAACCCAGAGATGGTGCTCGTAGTAAACCAGTAACCAGGTCTTTCTAGAGTACTAACCTTTACTTAAAACGTGTTAAAATTTTAAGTCGATCGGACCAGAAACAGCTGAGTTATCGAGGTTGGAGTAAAGTCGTTTTGTAGTTTGTTTAAAAAATGGAAAAAACCGAGTTTCGTGTTCTGATAAAACATTGTTTTTTAATGGGTAAAAACACCGTGCAAGCGAAACAATGGATTGAAAAATGTTACCCGGACTCTTGTCCATCAAAAGCAACGATTTGTCGGTGGTTTGCCGAGTTTAAACGTGGTCGTACCGACACAAACGACGCGGAACGCTCGGGTAGACCTGTGGAAGCCGTTACACCGGAAAATGTGAGTGAAGTGACAAAAATTATAATGAAAGATCGTAAAGTGAAGCTCCGTGAGATTGCTGAGATGACACAGATATCATATGGAAGTGTATTTACTATCCTTCATGAAAAATTGAGCATGAAAAAGGTTTTTTCCAAGTGGGTGCCGCGATTGCTTTCGATGGAACAAAAACAGCAACGAGTCGATGATTCAGAAAGCTGTTTATCGCTATTTACTCGCAACAAAAAAGATTTCTTGCGTCGTTACGTGACCATGGACGAAACATGGATACATCACTACACTCCAGAGTCGAAGCGGCAGTCATCTGAGTGGCGCACAGCTGGCGAAAGCCGTCCGAAGCGTCCGAAAACGCAGCAGTCAGCTGGCAAAGTCATGGCGTCAGTTTTTTGGGATACGCATGGCGTGATTTTCATTGACTATCTCGAAAAAGGTAAATCGATCAACAGTGATTATTATATTGACTTGCTGGTGCGTTTGAAGGAGGAAATCGCAAAAAAACGACCGCACATGCAGAGAAAAAAAATCCTTTTTCACCAAGACTATGCACCCTGCCACAAGTCGATGAAAACAATGGCAAAATTGAACGAATTGGGCTTTGATCTGCTTCCCCACCCCCCATACTCGCCAGATTTAGCCCCCAGTGACTACTGGCTCTTTGCTGATCTTAAAAAAATGCTCCAGGGAAAAAGATTTGGCTCAAATGAGGAGGTCATCGCTGAAACTGAAGCTTATTTTGAAGCGAAAGATAATTTTTTTTATAAACATGGTATTGAAAAATTGGAAAAGCGTTGGAACGATTGTATCACCCTAAAAGGTGATTATGTTGATGAATAAAAAAAAATTTTGCAAAAAAAATGTTGTTTTCATTGTTAGTCTCGGGACTTATTGATCCATGTGTTATACCGGAAAATGTACTTGACATGTAATGACACTTTCATTGAAAAAAATAAGGTTGGAATTCAGAAAACGAAAACCGCAATTATTTTCTTACTAACCGAATATTATGTAATCAGTAAAAATAATTTTATATAATAAGCGATGGACCCATTAAATTAAAAATTGACAATGAAAAAAAATGTTATGGATTGTTGTTATTAAAGTTTACCAAATAAATATCTTCTTACTCTTTTTTCATATTTTTTATGTAAATTATTATAATAGTAGTTCTCATATGAATTAAATGTAGCATACAAAAAAGCCTGGTATAAAATTGTAACGTGAATTAATGATATTATGTGATATTAATTAATCGAAATTTTACCTAAAATATTAATACATTTTTGTGAACGCGCTTTAAAGAATAATGAATATTAGATACGAGAGTGATTTGAGGAGTAACTTGGTTTGTATACTTGTTGAGAGAGAGAGAGAGAGGAACAGCTGTATATATTTTCATATAGTTCCATCTATTTTAGTAAGGAATAGGAAGTTACAAGTCATTCCGCAATTAATTCTTCTTTTGACAGTTGTTTCAATGCAAGCGTTTCGTACGAAAGTAAAAAATGGATAAAATCAGAATTCGACATGTGATTTATTTACTTTTTAGAACGAAAAACATCAAAGAAAAACCATGAGAGAATATTTCCTACATTGGGCCAATTATGTCCTTCCTATGAAACAGTTCGACTTTGGGTGAATGGATTTAAATATATTAGAACGAATATAGATGATACACTACGCTCAAGAGGCTGGAAAATAGCTATCACTACAGAAATCATCGATGATGTCAACGATATGATTTTGTCCAACTGGTGACTGAAAGTGAGCGCGATAGAAGAGATCATAGGTATTTCAACTAAGGGAACGAATTTCATTTTATATAATGAATTACGTATAAAAACTTGCCGCAAAATGGCTGCCGTATTCGATCTCTGCAGAGCAAAAATGAGTTCATACGCGAACATCAGTCGACTTCTTGGAACTGTATAAGAAGAATCCAACGGATTTCATGCAGTATTTTGTGACCATGGATGAAACATGGATTCAACATTACAGAGCATAATCGAGAACGCAATCAAAACAATGGACTGAACACAATGAAGTGGCTCTGAAGAAAGAAAAGACGATTCATTCGAATGGAAAAGTAGTGGAATCGGTTTTCTAGAATGCGAAAAGAATTCTCTTGATCGATTATCTTCCGAAGGAACAAACAGTTACTGGTAAATGCTATGCTGGATTTTTGGATAAGTTGAAGCGATCATAGAAAAATGTCCCGAAATGACCAAGAAAAAAGTGTTGTTTCATCAATGCATCAGCTCATTCAAACGTTGTCGCTTGGCAAAAATTGGCCGAATTGAAGTTTGAAATCATACCGAATCCACTGTATTCGCTAGCTTTCACTCACTCGGATTTCCATTCGTTCCTGAAACTCAAAATTTTCCTGGAAAGCGATTTGAGTCGAATGAAGAGGCGACAGAGGTCGCAAACATCTGTTTTGTGGACCTCGAACAAACACACTTGCGGGAGGAAATCGTGAAGCTGGAGAAACGATGGGGCAAGTTTGTTGAGCTTCGAGGGTATTACATCGAAAAAATAAAATATACCTTGAAACTGAAGCTGTTATTTCTAATATCGAACCATGTTACTCTTCGAACCGCCCTTTATATATACATACATATATATAAGTATATTCGAATTTTTTATACGAAAAGTATTAATTTCACTATATAGTACAAAAGGTAATTTGCATGACGTTTAGTTAAAGCGAAGTGAATAAACGTGCGTTATTTATCATACTGTTATGAAATGATTCACGTGGAAAAAATATGTAACGAATAAATTTAGTTGTCGAAAATATGGGTATTTTCTGTTTCCTGTAAGTAAGTAAATAGGATAGAGGAGCAGGTGTCTCGACACGACATTGTTCGCTTAAATATAAATTGAAAATGCGAAAGGCTAACCATAGGACTTTACTCCATACTAGAAGCAGTAAGACAAGTTAACAAAGTATATAACCTATTGGTTGAAAGCGTGCATATAGCGAACCGACCGTTCGTAGTTGATCGTTAAGTGTGAATCTTTGAATAAATTGCTAGTAGACATCATTACGGTCCGTTTAGCAACATATCGTTGACTTTTCGATGCGTTCACTAGATGAATTTAAGATTGACACTTACTCATATATATTCTCTTTATTTTCGCACACATGCAGATACACACACAAATACACATGTAAACACACACACACACACACACATATATATATATATATATATATATATACATATATATATATATATATAGAGCGTGAGACAGAGAAAAGATTGAAAATTACATGTCACAATTCTTCTTCAATACAGCTAAACATTATTTCACATTCACAAATTAATTTCTTTCCGTCGCACAAACCATAAAAATGTTAGGTCGCTAGAAAATTAATTGCGGTTTATGACCTTCAAATTCATGTATATTTTTTAATTTAAGTGGTCCAGAATTGTTGATTGACTAATGGTTAATTTTTATGCCAACTTTCGAATTTTTGTACGTAGTTCTGATTCATCTAACGCTTTCAGTTGGTCGCTATGAACTGAGGATGGACAAGCAACCTTCTTTATCTTCAAGGGTCGCGTCCCCAGCATGAAAATTTTGGAACTACCATTACACCGTCAGTTACTTAACAGTACCCACACGAAAAGCATCGTTTTGTTTATCATCGTTAAAGAATATAAATATACCTAAATATTGAACGATTTTGTTGATTATAAATATTATAAAAAATACACTCCAGTTAAAAATATTCTTTACGAGAAATATTCTTTCTCTCGTACATATATGTAATGATATTAATATATTAAAGTGTAGATATCAAAAAAGTAACATGCACTTTAATTTTGATAATTACTTTAATTGTACTGTTTAATAAATTTCGAATATCTTTATATTTTTAAGTGTCAAATTATCTTTGTTTCTACAAAATTAATTTTGAATAATACATATATATATATATATATATATATATATATATACATCAGGTAACCAAGAGAATTTTTGAGTTGAGAGAAAACACTTGTGTATTTTTACATAAAATAATTTTATTCATCAAAATATCCACCTTCGCATTGAACAACCCTTTCTCAGCGAGAAAATAATTTATAAATTCGATTTTTATAAAACTGATTATCAAAATTAAATTAAAATTAAAAATGGAGGTGACTACAATCCATTTTTAATTCTTCTTCATTATTAAAATGTTTACCATTTATACGATTGTCCAAAGATAAAAATAGGCGATAATCTGATGGAGATATGTCTGGAAAATACGGGGAATGGGGGAGGATCTTCCATACTAAATTCATAATTTTTGTTCTGGTCTCTACTGCAACGTGTGGTCGTGCGTTATCTCGCAAAAATAAAACTTTTTTACGATTTACAAGTGCTGACTGTTTTTGTTGTAATGGAACATGTGTACTCATTGCAGTGGTTCACTATAAATGTTTTCTGTGAGGGTTTGATCCACTCGTAGGTATTCATGGCGAATAATTCCTTTTGAAGTCCACCAAATACAGAGAAGAAATTTCGCAGTGTTAACTTTCGTTTAGGACTTTGTGTGACAGGATCACCTAATGAAAATCATTGGAGAGTAAGTTTGTAGTTGGCATATATAATCCATTTTTTATCAGTGGTCAAAATTTGATCCAAAAATGTTCTCTGATTTTAGTCATGAAATAAGAGATGTACAGATCATAAGACGCTGTAATTTGTTATTGGCAGTTAATTCGTGTGGTACCCATTTACTTAATTTTCACCTCTTTCCTATTCTGTGTCAATTCTTCTGTATTGTTTCGTCACTTACTTTGAACAGTTCTGCAAGCTGTTGACAAATTCTGCAAGATGTTAAACTCGAATTTGTTTCAATCATTGTCTCCGGTTCGTCGATATTAAAGTTTGATTGTCTGCCTGATCTGGTCGCCTCTTTAATGGATTCATTCCGGCAGAAATTTTATTAAACCATCTCTGGCCCATTCTTGATGTAACTGTATTTTTTCCGAACGCAGTACAAATTTTTTTGCAGTTTCTATAGCGTTAGTCCCAAGCTTAAATTCATAAAGCAAACACGCACGTACTATACTATTTTTCACAGACATTTTTAAGGGTTAGAATTATTTTTTAAATTAAAGTGAACAGTTCGAGATTCATTCAACAATTAACAGTAAAACACTTACTAATATAACTGATAAACAATTCTTGGAATTATTGTACGTTATAACAGCGACAGAACTTTCTTAGTTACGTTTTATATATATATATATATATATATATATATATATATATATATATATTTAACTTGGTAGAAAGATAATTACAGTTTATGACCTTCAAATTCATATAAACTTTTTTCAGTTAATAATTAACTTTATTAATCGAAATAAGTACCATTAGAATCGACACATTTTTGCCAATTTGCCCATCAAACACACTCACGCCTTCAGTTGGTCGTTATGAACTGAAGAAGGATGCCCGCGACCTTATTTATCTTCAAGGATTTCGTCTTTAGCACGAAAATTTTGGAACCACCATTGCACCATACGTTCCTTAACAGTATTCACACCAAAAGGATCGTTTAGCTTATGAGTAGTTCCTGCTGCTTTACCACCCGTTTAGAAATCATATAAACAAATTTGTTTTGTTTGCTTTTTTCCATCTTTAATTCAATAGCCGAATTTGAAGCAAAATTAATTTTAAAACCAAAGTCGATTTTATCAAAATACAGACCGAAAAATGTACTTTAAACTGATATTAAAATAAAAACAATTAAGTGAGACTCTCATTGAAAAAATAAGGCTAGAATATAGAAAACCAAAACCATAATTATTTTCCTACCAACTTAATAATAACTCTTATTGCACAAGTTAGAGGAAATGAAATTATTTAACATCAAACAGCTGAACATATTAAACCATATTCAATAGTATATTTCGTCATCTATATATTGGTTAGTTATTTACATGCAATACAAGAATGCTGGACCGGGCACTATGATGAACATACCACTTAAATTTTAATGAAGGTTTCTGTGCAAACCACAATATGCCATTGTGGTGATCTGGGTGCCCGGAGAGGTCGGAAACAGCACACATTCAGACCAATTTCCAGCGTTAATCGTACTCGAACTACTAAATATACTTGTATCAATATAGAATAGATCCAATTATTTCTTTAAAAAGACATGCGATTATGATGAACAGATTGTTATTATTGTAAATGTTTTATGATGTTATAAAATTATTTAATTTTAAGGGTGTTTTTTCATGAAAATAAGTGTTTAATAATGATTTATGAATACAGAGATTTGTTCAATAATAAATGACCGTTAATTTTGTTAATAAATAAAATATTCATTTTTTATGAAATGTATAAATATTATATGATGATGAACAAAACTAATTCAAATTTAACAATATTTCTAATGAATTATCTGATATATTTATAAAGTCACATATGAATTAGTCGATTATATGATAAGGACGTTGAATATCGAAGTAAAAGAAAAACGTTTACTTGCAGTTGACAAACATTTCAATAACTGCTTATGTATTGTATCAAAATATTTTTAAGAGAAATTTAAAAATTATCCGATAATAATTGAAATTTTATTAAAAATTTGATCGTGAAAATCGTGAAATTATTACAAAAATAAACAAATAATAACAGAATGTTTTAATTCTACACTACAGTTACAAACATTTTTTAAAATCCAGCAGCAAATAATTGTTTTGGATTATTTAATTTTATGTTTCAGATACAGATGCTCTTCAATTAAATTTAAATAATAGAGCATGAATGTTTATCTATCATCTTAAATATATTATCTAAAACAACTTTAGATATTGATACTTATTATTGTTAATATTGTATATAGATTGATTCAATATAGGCTTCTACATGATTCTATTAAAAAAAAACATTAAAATTGAAAAAAATCATGTTATATTTTATTTAGTATTTTAGTTCAATTCAATAATAAAAATACAATTGAACTAAAAAACTAAATAAAAAATAGCATGTTTTTTGAATTTTTACGGTTTTTTTAATATTTTTATTTGGAAGCCCATATTAATCTCTCTCTCTCTCTCTCTCTACATATATATATATATATATTAATCAAATAACATTCAAGTGAAAAATACCGTTTACATATGTTAAAGGTATTTTTCACTATACACTTTTAGATCAAAAGCAATATTATTTTTTCAAGTCCTTTGTATCATATAAAGTACTTGAAAAAAGGAAATTATTGTAATGATAAACAAATTCATAATAAATAATCGTCATAGTAATAATAAATATTAACTATTTTTTATATTTGTTTCTAATTTCATATTTTTCTTATAGTCAGATAATATGGATGAGGATCAAGGAGAATCAAAGACTAGGAATGCAATAAAACAGTACATAATAGGAAATTTCAACATTAGTACTAAGAAAGTGGCAGCTACTGTAAGTATTTCATTTTTAGCTACAAATATTTAAATTAAATTTATTTTAATGGACTTAAAACTTTTTCCAACAATTTTATTTCTATTTATTTCAAGTTTTTTCTTATTAACTGGAAAGTTAGTACTGATAGGTATTGAGAATTTCATACAATAAGTCTCAAAGTGTAAATTATAGAGTAATATTGTTAAAAAATTTAAAAGAAAAATTTTACCTGTTACCAATTACGAAACAAATATTAATAATGAAAAATTCGAAACAAAGGATGTCGTTTGTGGAAGACAACTGTAAAAAAAATAAAAAATTCGGATCGAAGTGTATTTCTAAATTATAAATTTGTTTAAGTTTAGAAATACGGCATTCTGTAGCACAACTATTTACTTCAATTTAAAAATACATTTTTTGGTCTGAAATAAATATTTTAGATATTATGAAAAGAATGTTATTAAAATATTCTAAATGTTCACATTTTAGAAAGCGTTTATTGAAAAAAATGTTATAGGACTATTTTTTATTTTTAGATAGCATATATGAGAATGATATGAAAAGTTCGCGGCCTAATATATAAGTGATGGTAATATTTTAAATATTTGTGTCGTATACAAAGCGATATCTATCTTAAACAGAGTCTATAATTAATGTCAAGTAGTTTGGTGCAAACACAATTTAAATATAGCTCGTTTTATGCCGTGGTTGAAATGAATAAAGTTGAATATTGTGCGATAATAAAGTTTTTTGTCAAAAAATGCTTAAGGCTAAAAAAATCTTTAATGAGATGAAAAATCTATTGTGTGATAGTGCACCTTTGTATACAACCGTAAAGAAGTGGGAAGCTGGATTTAAATGTGACCGTGCAAGCTTAAAAGATAACCTGCGTAGTGGACGTCCAAAAACTGTAACAACAGAAGAAATCATCCACAAATTACTCAATACTGCCTTACAGGATCAGTGATTGAAAGTGTCTGAAATTGATTAGGTTGTGTGTGTCTGAGGTGGACGCGTGTATTACATTCTAACTGAAGAGTTTGGTATGAAAAAGCTACCGGTAAGATGGGTGCCGAGTTTGCTGACAATTGATCATAAACGCATTTGAGTACAAATTTCCCAAGATTGTTTGGATCAATTAAAGAAGGAGACGACTAACTTTATTCGGAACTTTATGACAACATATAAGACTTGGATTCACCATTACTCTCCGAGTCAAAACAATAATCAAATCAATTCAAAAAGCAAAGCAAAATTGAAGCATGGTGATTCTTTGCCACCAAAAACATCAAAACCAGTTTTATTCACTAGAAAAGTTATAATTTCATTTTTTTGAATGATAAAGAAATCCTGCTAATTGTCTTCCTTACAGAGGGTCGAACGATAATGGGAGAGTATTATACTAAACTTTTGTATCAATTTGATCAAACAATTGGTGAAAAAATACCAGGTTTATTTAAGAAAAAGATCATTTTCCATCAGGACAATGAGCGCCTCCATACAAGTGTTGTATTCATGGAAAAACTCGCTGAATTGAAGTACAACTTGTTATCCCATCCAGCCTATTATCCACATTTGGGCCCTTTAGATTTCCATCTGTTCCCAAAACTTAAAAAAATCCTTGGTGGTAAAAGATTTTTGCCACATGAAGAACTAATAGCAATAGTGAACCACTATTTTGAGGACCTCCAAGAAAAAGATTTCCGAGATGGCATAAAAGTATTTGAGCATTACTGGATGAAGTGCATTGAAGTTCAGGAAGATCATATTGAAAAATAAAAGTAATTTTAAAACACAAATTACAGTCTTTCATAATTAAGCTGCGAACTTTTCAAATCTCCTTAGTATTATATATATATATATATATATATATATATATATATATATATATATATATATATTAAAACTGAGCTAGATTAAAAAATATATTTAATGATTAACGCTGCAGATTTCGTTCATTCACTCTATAACTTTAAGGAAATTTAACAAACAAAAGATATTACTTATTTGTTATTCAAGTCGAAGCACAGTAATAAAATAACATTATTACCTAAGAACGTTCTAAGATAATAGATTTACTAGCTAGCGACCCTTGTGACTAGTTCGTTGAGATGGATGCTAGTCTCTGCATTGTATAATATACTGTATCTATCGTCAATATTTAAGGGTGTTTGTGCTATAAAATAGATCACGTAATTTTAAAGAGAAGGACGTACAATCTGCCAAGAAGTCAGAAAGATAGTAAGTTTACTTTTTCGAAGAAGTAATTATTTTATATAGTTTACAATAATAATTTTAGATTTTGATTTTTAAATTTTAGTCTAATGAATAATAATTTTTAAAATATTTTTTATTACACATTCCATGAACCACAAACTTAAATTTCAAATTCTTTAATAACTGATTATTGATCAATTTATTGCTTATGAGTTCTTAATGGTAAATTCACCGTTTTTAGAGTGCTAAGTCATAAAAAAATGTGGTTTTCCTACACCTGATTACTCTATAACTTAGTGTTATAAGAATGATGAAATCGCCGTAAAAATAGACAATCTATAATAATAATCAATATAAACTATAATAATAATCAATAATCAATATAAACAATCAAAAATTACCAATAATTTACTATTGAACATTTTTGACTTGACTTTTTTTTTGGTTTGAAGGATGAGTAAAAAATTAATTCGTGAAAGACTTTAAATATTCATTACTAAAAGAATGAATTAAAATAAAGCTTCTATACTAATAGTTTCAGTCTGTGATTAATTTCATTTGTGAAAAAGTCATTTCGTAAAAAAAATATAAAACGATTGAGAAGCGTTACAAAGTCATGGTAGTTCAATAAAGTGTAATATTTCTTTCTTTATTTGGAAAAACTTCTTTCTAATTATATAAAAGTTTTCATTTGAACTGTATTATGTTATTAATTAACAATTTTTAAATGTTATGTTTTATGATACTATTTTTTATTATTATATAATTTAATATTGAATTATAAGTAATCAAATTAAATTTATTTTGTTGGATTTTTCAAATTATTTTTTTTTCTTTTACTGTTTTGTACGTTTTTTTCATCGAATTATTGCTTACACTCGTACATATTATATCATTGTTATCTTATGAGATATTCAATTTTACATATAAAATAAATTTCACACTAACTACATTCAATTAAATTTAATACTTTATTTTTATCTATATTAATTCTATTTTTCATCATTATTTCATTACTTGTATTGAACAATATACATATTTATACAATCTCGAATTTGTGACATAACAGCAGAGAAAAATATCCGATAGCGTTTATTATTCTCAATGGAGTTTATTTTTATCCTAATGTAATTACAATAAATGTTTCATTCATTCGTTTAAAATTCTATTTTAACTGTAACGAAACTGTTATGTAAAAAGAACTCATTTAAACATAATCAGCTTTCCCCAGTCGTTTGCCTCTATTCATGTTATCCTCAGTCCTCATATATTCAATTCAATTTTCGTGTGAAGATTCATTTATTGTGCGAAAAGTACATTTACCTTTCAATTTATCAGCAAAACGCAAAATGATAATGAAAATAACGATGACAGTACATTTCTATAAGTCGATAGGAATGAAAAGATATGTATGATAATAGATACATTATGTTCTAAAAATAAACTTATGGAAAGAATAAAATAAATTGATGAACTCTAGATTCGTCTATCAAAGATTTTCGAAGGTATTATTGTTATATATATATATATATATATGTATATATATATACATAGTGTGTCAAAAAAGTATTCATACACTTCTTACATTTAATATGTATTTCTTATGAAGTGAATCCAACTGAATGAAACTTCTATTATATGGCATGATAACATATTTAATTATGTAGCTTTCAAACAATATCAATATTGTTATGAACAAAATATTTTATAGCAATTTAATAAAATGTTGTCTCACTTATGAAAAAAGAACATAACAAAAATATTAATATAATATATATCGGTATAATTTGTGAATATGATCATTATACTAATACAGTAGTGTAGTACGATATAATTTTTAGTGTATAAAATTAAGATGGTAGGAAAATAATTGCGGTTTTTGTTTTCTGAATTTCAACCTTAATTTTTTTCAATGAAGCTGTCATTTTATCGTGTTCATATTAATATTATTTTAAAGTCCATTTTTCTGTTTGTATTTTGGTAACATCGACTTTGGTTTTATTATTTATTGTGCTTGAAATTGGGTTATTGAATTAAAAATGGAAAAGAATCAAATAAGAGAAATTATTTGTATGTGTTCCAAAGGGGTGGTAAAGCAGCAGAAACTGCTCTATGGAGCAAGTAAATGATGCCTTTGTTGTGGATACAATTAAGGAACGTATGGTGCAATGTTGATTTCAAAAATTTCGAGCTCAGGACGAGAACCTTGAAGATGAAGAAGGTCACGGGCATCCTTTTTCAATTCATAACGATCAACTGAAGGCGTTAGTTTAATCAGAATCATTCACAACAATTCAAGAAGTCGCACAAAAGTTAGCCGTTAGTCAATCAACAGTTCTGCTCCACTTAAAGCAGCTAGGAAAATCAAAAATGCTGTAAATGTATATAAATTTGAAGGTCATAAACCGCGATTATTTTTCTACCAACCTAATAGATTTGAAATGATAACTGATCGTCAGCATTGACATAAGACACTATTTTAAATTCATCTTTTAATATATATTTATAACCAAATATAACATTGATGTATTATACTTGATAGATTATTTTATATCTAAAATTTATTTTTTTTGTAAGTTCCATATTTAAAACATTGTATGATATTATTTTACTTCGCAAGATTAGACTAGCATGTAACATTTTACTGAAGACATTTGAGTATAAATATATTTGTATATCACAGTATAGTTCTGCAGTTGTGTGTCAATTCATTTTCACAAATGAATATTTCATTCCATTCAATAACAGAAAAAAAATATTCATCAAAATGTTTAATAATGTATTATTAAAACTTTTGATTATTGTTACATGTGTATTTCGATGACGATGGACTTTTATTAGAGCTGTAAGGTACAGAAAAATCTTATAATGATTTTTCTATACTTTAGCGGTCTGAGAATAATGGAAGCTCAATCTAAATACGCTTAAACGCAATTAAAATGACCAATAATTATGTATGGAACATTTATGATCAAAGTTTTTTTTTGTGGTGTATGCGGTGAGTAATACATTCACTTATAAAAGAAAATACTCGTAAAGTTTGTAAAAGTAATACAGATTTATTAAAAAAATAATCGTTCTTTCTTTTACTTCTAGATAGTTAAAGCTAGATTTTTACAAATATAAATTTTATTTATATTCTCATATATATATATATATGTATGTATTTATATATATATATATATATATATATATATATATATATATATATATATATACATATATATATATATATATATATATATATATATATATATATATATATATCGTTTATAATTTTCGTTCATGAAAATTGTAAACTTAGTCAAAAAGGTTACCAGTAAGAAAAAATAATTTCTCAATTCAAGTAAAGTTCTTCTGCTCTCATTTGTGTCAATTATACCTACTTTAATTACTTACAACGTTTTTGTATTCCAGCATGTAATATATATGTTTAATTTTGTCGACTTTCTAGAAACATGCGAAAATAAAAATGATATATTTTAAATACTGATGAAAATATTTAAACTTTGCAAACTGGCGAATTTTCATATAAAGTTAAATATGAATTTTGTACTAATAGAGTTTTATTTTTTTTAATATGTTTGTTTATATTATCTCTTGATAATAAACTGAAATATACCATAACTACTGTTAGTAATTTAGGAAAATTTCTCTATAATATTTTTAAATCTTATCTATACTCGTCATCATAATATTAGGTTCTTAGGAAAAATAATTGCCGTTTATGACCTTCAAATTCATATTCATTTCTCCATTTGAGGTTCAGAACTATTGAATGATTAACGCCTAACTTTTGTGCAAGCTCTACAATTGTATTGCGTAATTCTGATACAATTAACGGTTTCAGTTGGTCGTTATGAACTGAAGAAGGACATCCACGACTTCATCTTCATTTTCAAGGCTTTCATCTTCATCACATAATTTTTAAACCCGTCATTGCACCGTTCATTCCTTAACACTACCCACACCGAAAGTATCGTTTAATTTACGAGCAGTTTCTACTGTTTACCATCCGTTTTGAACTCATACAAAAAAATGTTATTTGCTTATTTTTCATCTTTAATTCAATACCTCAATTTGAAACAAAATTAATAATAAAACCAAAGTCAATTTTACCAACATACAAACCAAAAAATGAACTTTAAAATAATATTAACATGAACACGATTAAATTACACTTTCATTGAAAAAATAAGGTTGGAATTCAGAATACAAAAACCGCAATTATTTTCATAACACCCAAACAGATGAAATAAATTTGTCAAGTTGTATTCTCGAGAAACTTCTCTATAAATTAGGAAACATTTAATTTTATCACTGATTTAACAATTATACTTCAACTGATTCGCAAGTAATAAATACAGTTATTAGCATTCAGAAAACAGGACATTCAGATTTTATATTTTTCAATAAATTATCAAAGTAAAAAAGAAAAGTTAAGAAATAAACTAATATAATTATACTTATACATGGAGCGTACTTATACAAATTCAATATTCTTAAAGAAACGCAAACAATTACATCAAATGACATTTTAATTATCTATTTGAAAATCAATTAAGAAAAGAATACGAATTTTATAACAAATGCAATCATTAACACATTACATAAATAATCAAGCTAATGGAGAAAATAATCATATAAATATTTTTGTTTTATAGTTTTATATTTAAAAAAAATATGATCTATTACTTCCTGAGACAACATTGGTTTTAATTGCCATTTATCCTAGAATTTTATATTAATAATCTATAGTAGTATAGTATGTACCAATATTAGAATATTTTGTATAGAAACGGGTAATTCACATTCTCTTTTCAATCATCTATATGCATTATGAGTCCAAACTAATGTTTAAGGTGGTTCTACGGTTTTGGAAAATCCTTAAAAAAGAAATGAATTTAAACAATTTTATTAATTAAGACTTGCTGAATGCAATAAAATCAAATTCAGAACAGGTTATTAGGTAAATTTTTGAGAAAAATATTTTTAAAATGCAACTTTTAACACGGTCTTAGCAACTATTAACTGCAAAAATGAAGAGTCAATCAAAGTGTTCAATAAGTAACGATTAAACATATTCTGCTTTAGTGAGTAGGACTACTATATAGTTGTATCTTTTATTATTTATTTTATATTAGGCCGGTAGGAAAATAATTGCGATTTTGTATATAAATTTGAAGGTTATAAACCGCAATTATTTTTCTACCAAATTAATAAATACAATTTTAAAATAATTTTTTCTGTGGTTCTTGAACATTCAAAAATTCATGAAAAGTATTATATTTAGCTCTTGTTATCAAAGAATTTGTCCACACCTAATCTATTATATTAAATATATTAATTACACTATTCGTATCTGAATTTATTAATCTGTAATTGAAAATAAGATATGTAACCAAAATTTAATTCTTGACATTTTAGTAAAAATCTTAAATTGTAACAATTTTTTTACGACATTTAATAATTATGAAGAAAGATGTAAATCTATATTGTTTCTCGTCAATATAACTGTAAAACTTAAGTTCAATCATTTCATTCAAATGTATGATGCCTTTAAATAAAAGACAAAGGCAAGAGTTCACGAAAATCCCTATTTGTTAAAACGCGACGCATGTGAAAATGACAGTGTTACGGTAATGTCATCTGTGAAAATCGAATTTATGCGTCGAAGAAAACGTAGAAGAGGGATAAGTGTTGATGAGCTCGTTATGCGAACAATTCATCGATATAACCTTCCATTTCGGCTGCCGCACACATATCTCGAAAATGTTTATATGTACTAAAAGATTCAATCGAAAAACGTTCTTAGCTTATAAATCGAAATTAACTTAATTTTGTATTGAAATAAAATTACATGTTACTACAAAGAATTTTATTAAAATCCTTTGTAATAAGAATTTCAATAACAATTAATAATAAATAATTTTATTCAATTATTATTAACTATTTTTGATTTACTCAATTGAAAATATTAGTATACATTTTCATTTTATTTCTGCTTTTAACTTTTAATTTATAAATAATAAAAACAGAATTTTAATTCCATTAAAATATTATACATGTTGTTTTGTGAAACACTGTTCGAAATTTTTAAAAATACATCTGTTCTTAAATTTCAGACGTTTTTATTCATTTGCAATTACTGTCCATTAAAAATTTGTATTCAAGTAAAAAAATAATAGTAACAAAGAATTTTAAAAGAGCTGGTCAATTACAGAAATTATTTCTGACAGTTTTTATAAAATAAATATAGGTCCAATTACTGCTAGAAAAATATTTAACTTTAAAATTTGATTTAAAGACAAAGGAACAAAATACAAAAATATAAGAGAATTATTTTCTTATAAATAAAGAATTATTTTTTTTAACAATAATAATAATTATTGCTTATAAATAAAATTTATTAAAAATATAAAAACGATAAATATATCCAACATTATTGTGATGAATTAATAAAATAAGCATACTAAAGTCATGTTCTGCATGGAGCAAAGAGGAAATAGAAAAAATCGATGAAAATAAATTAACACAAACAAGTTTTTATCTATCATTATTAACTATTAATTCTAAAAATGAAAATTTAAGTTATATTATTATAAGAAAAATTTGTGTTAGTTGCATTGCAGTAGTTTCTCTCTCGTCTACTTTATCTTTGATTTATTAGAAAATTTAATGATTTTTTTTCTCGACTAATGATTTAACTAATTAATAATGTATCACTTGAATTATATTTACTCAAGTAATAAGGAAATGGAATATTTCTAGATTTTCAATTTAATCAAAAATACAAACTCCATAAGTTTTTTGATCCATAAACTTCACATATAATTTAAAAACATTTAATAATTTAAAACCTATTTTTTCATTAGTTAATTGCAAAATAAAAACATGGAATTAGTCGAAATAAGACATCTATCAGTAGAACATTTGGAAAAAATGTCAATATCAGTTAATTAGTATCAATTTTAAAGCTATTGTAAAGTTATAATGTTAACATTTGTTTTCTCTATGTAAATATCCAGATTGAAAAATTGTTGTTCTTATTTTATCCATTATTTTGCTTAATATGTCAGTGTTCTGATATCATACACATTTGGAGGGCTTGTTCTAATTTCAACTGTTAAGAATATATGTGTCTGAGTGTTTCGTTTTTCTCTCTAAATTCAGGTTTTACTGTCTACAAATGAATTGATCTTATAAATTAGTACGAATTTATTAATTTATATTAGGGTTGAGTTCGACTACTCGTTATCACATGCCTTAGTGTAATTCTTATATTTTTTATATTCCGCAGCCTATAATCGTGGGCTGTTCAGTTTAGAATGGCTAGTATATATTTTATTTTAACTCGTGCATGACATCCTTCCTCTTTAACATCTCTCCGTACATTTTCCAACAACTTTAAAATGGATTGCGTTAATGTATATTAAAGTATTCATTGTTTCTGATATTTTTTTTGGTTAAAAAAGGAATTATTCTCACTCCCCACGAACCATATACAATTCTTATCAAACATGTTCCATAAATATTTATTAATCACTTTTGCTTGTTGCTTAAGCACATTTAAATGATGACAATATAATTTTCGGATAGTTTGGTTATATAGTACAATTTTTGAATGATTTTTTAATTTTATAATCAATCCAATCTAACTAAAATAAAAAAGCTAAAGTAGACCATTTTCAAGACATTAATTATTTTATGCCTTTGGTATACGATATCGGTTTTATATTATAATAAAAGTAATAATATAAAACCGATAATATTATTATAATAAAACCAATAAATTTAAAAATACATTGTTTTTGTTTTTAATCATAAAGATAACAATACTTACTTTAATTACTAAATCTAAAGTTTCATTGAAGAAATATATTCTTGCAAAATATAGAAAACACATGAAATCAAATTTATTTAAATGATTTGTTAAAAATTATGAAGACCAATGATCAATTAATGATAGAGATCTATTTATAATATTTAGATTAAATTTCTCTACAAGAAAGTTTAGAGAGAATGATAAAAAATGAAAAAATAAATAATTAAGTTTTTATACCGTTTAAAGTTAACACTTACAAATTTTATATATTTCCATACAAATGTGGACAGTTATATGAGTCATATAATAAACACACACACACACACACACACATATATATATATATATATATATGTATATATATATATATATATATATATATATATATGTGTCTGTGTGTATATATATATATATATATATATATATATATATATATATATATATATATATATATATATTGTTAAATATTTCACCGTTAGACAAATTAAATAATGGGTATTAAATACATGTTTAATTTTATTAATAAAATAATTTTGTTTAATCCACGCATGTTTATTTTGTGTGATAAGATGGATTAGAAAAGATGGATTTCTTCTTTGAAAACTTAGTGTAAAGGCAGTAATAAAGCATTTGTCGAAGATTGGAACAGTAGTTTTAACTTAGTAATTCTAACGTAAACTTGTTTATAATCTATGCCAGCGGTTTGATGAACTTGGCAGTGTGATGGACTGTTCGAGACCGGGTAAACACAGTACATAATGAAAATAGAAATTTAATTGGTTCAGCAGTTAATTAAAGACTTGTTTTTGTGTAAATGATTTATAAACGATTTATTTTTCCAATATTACATGAATCAAGATTTAAGAATTTTATACTAAGATTAAATAATGGATTTTTGAAGTCAATGCTGATTATAGAGGTCAGTTATACAAAATAATATAAAATAAGATGATTAAAGAGGATTGTACTTTATTTTAGAAACCAATTTATACCGATGAAGATATTTAGAAGTTATCTAGCCATGTGAATAGGCATACTTTCTTATATCAGTCTCAAAAATTTCAAATGTTATCATCTATATCTTGATCGTTTGATTGGTGACAAAAAATATTTAAACATATCTTCTAATTATGTTGTTCTATAGCTACAGAAAAACCGTTACTATTTAAACATTAGGTATTTTTCAGCATGGCGGTGTTGTACTTCTACAGTATGTGATTTCTTTGCTTGGTACCTGATACGTGGATCATAATTATATAAATTATTTTTTTACGAGAAAGAAATTGATAAATATGTGCCACTTAAAATAAATTACTGGTTTTATTTTTGAAATGTGGTTAAATATAACATATATTCTATGAAATCGACTACAGTGAACGATCTTAAACCAACAATAGAAAATTCTTTTAAAGTAATTTATAACAACTGTAACCTATGTTAAAATGTCTGCTTGAGTATTTATGGATGTTTTTAGATAGGTATTAACGACGTTAGCTGTTGATATTAAGATGGTAATAAATTTGGATAAAAAATTGTTGCAAGAATTGCATAATAAATGTAAATTACTACTAACCTCTAATTGATAGTGTTCTTAGAAAATAAATATATATAATAATTTCAAAACAAAATGTTCTATAAATAATTCTTTTACTTTCATC
>CM068318.1:34200955-34223455 GCA_034766995.1 Acanthacorydalis orientalis | reverse complement strand
CATATATATGTATATATATATATATACATATATATATATACATATATTTATATTTATATATATATATAGATATATATACAGAGATATAGTTTTATGAATATTTATATATATATATATATATATATATATGTATGTATATATATATACACATATATATATATATATAAATATTTATATATATATATATATATATATATATATATTTACAATAAATTAAATATTAATTTTTATATAACGAGTATTCAAATAATAATAGTAAAATTATTAAAAAAATGATTATTTATCAGAATGGAGTTTTAATTCTCTAATATATAAAGGATATTGGAAATGATTATTCAAAAAGTGTTAAAAAATGCTAAATTGAAAAAAAAACACTTTATAATTGCAATTATATTTTTCAATATTTTTTATTCAATAGATCTTTATGTAGAAAAAATATTTTTTAAATTATTTAAATAATGTAATCCGTTTTGGTAATGTTGCACATTATTGTTTATATCACAATATGCACAGAGAAATTATAAACACTGTAATGTTAGAATACAATCTTAGCATTATAAATATACAGGAAACAAAATAATTTTATATCAATTATTGGCAATGTAAAATCGATCTGATCCTTCTTATATAAATAAAAGATAATGTTTGAAATAAAATAAAGATATATTACTCGAATATTGTTTGAAATTTGATTTCATATTAATTTATAAGAAAAATACAGAAAAAGTAATAATATTTATTTCGACCTCGCATCAATTTTTACTGATGTTTTACTTGTGTCAATAAAAATGAAAATATATTGCTTTACAGTGAGTAACAATAAACGTTTCTTATATATCTTAATAAATCAGGCAATTTAGTTCAATTTAAAATCACTCGAAGCTTCTGTGGGAATGATTACCCTTAAACAAATATACTATATACTAATTTAGTCGTCAATCGCTTACTGCGTAATTCCAGTAGATATATATATATATATATATATATATATATATATATATATATATATATATTCAAAGTTTTCCTTTAATGAACGAGAAAATCCTATTTAAACCAAAATTGGGGATTACGACATTTTGCGCCTTGGCTATACGCATTAAACAGTTATATGCAAATGAGGAATTGATGAGTCCGAAACAAAATGAAGTATAGAATATTTTAAAAGGAAATTTACAACAAGAAATATTGACATTTATTGATGCTGGTGAAAATGGTTACAATCGAACTGACTTCTTTATTTTTATTCTGTATGTGTTTTCTGAGTGCTTCTTCACTTTTATATTTTCTTTTGTGTGTGCATAAAGAAGGTAAGACGCTAATTCAATTTTCTCCGAATTGAAATTTCTTCTTTTGAATATTAATGACGTAAGACGTTCAATTTAATTCTGAACGTAACTGAAAGTCAATATTTGATTTACAGTTTAAATTTGTTAAAGGTTACGTGATCTTCGCTGCGACATTATTTACTGTTTAACTCTTTTAAGGAGGTGACATATATTTATATATATACATACACGAGAATGTTTGTTTATATATTTGTATATCTAGTTTGTATATATATATATATATATATATATATATATATGTATGTACGTATATATTTGGTTGGTAAGAAAATAACTGCAGTTTTTGTTTTCTGAATTCTAACCTTATTTTTTCAAAAAATGCATCACCATCATGTTCATGTTAATATTTTAAAGTGAATTTTTCGATCTGTATTTTTATAACGTCGACTTTAGTTTTATTATAAATTTTGTTTCAAATTTAGCTATTGAATTAAAGATGAAAAAGGAGCAAATAAGAGCAATTTTTTGTATGAGTTGAAAACGGATGGTAAAGTAGCAGAACTGCTCGTAAATTAAAAGATGCTTTTGGTGTGGGTAGTGTCAAGGAATGTACGGTCCAATGGTGGTTCCAAAAAATTCGTGCTAGGGACGAGAGCTTTAAAGATAAAGAAAGTTGCGGGAGGCCTTCTTCAGTTCACATAGACCAACTGAATGCGTTAACAAAATCAAACTACCCACAAAATTTCGAGAACTTGCACAATAGTTCATTGTTAGTCATCCAACAGTTCTGGACCACTTTAAACCATTTAAATTAAAAAATGTTTATGAATTTGAAGGACATAAAGCGCAATTATTTTTTTACGAACCAAATATATATATATATATATATATATATATATATATATATATATATAAACTCTCCTCCCCCAAATTCCTACTTCATTGCCTCAAAGTGGCGGGAAGGTGCGAACGGGATTTCAAGGAGATGTACTGTGATATTCTTTGAATATTGGTAGGTTTAACCATACAGAGAAAACTTGAAAATTATTCCCGGCCAAAATGAAGAGGTACTCGCCAATACGCAAGTGGGATCAGCGTGGCGAGTCATGATCCCAAACCTTACATGATGAGTACAAATACAAAACGGCCCTCATTCTCCGGAGGCCTACTTGTCCCCTGCTGTGGCAGTAGCAGGGACCAAGGCAAGATGGCAGAGGGTGCTAAGAATCCCCGGAGTCTAAACACCGACTGCCCTTCTCTCCACAGGTCATCTACGCTTAATATCTCTACCTACAATTGCAGATCACTATCGAACGAAGAAAGACTGGAAGAACTCCAAGAAGAACTGACCAAAATTAAGTGGGACATTATAGGACTTAGTGAAGTACGAAGAAAAGGAGAAAAAACGATTGAAATGAAAAATGGAGATCTTCTTTACTATCGTGGATCAGAAAAAGGAAATATAGGAGGAATCGGCTTTATCGTAAATAAGAAACTAAAGGATAACATTGTGGAAATAGAAAGCACATCAGAACGTGCGGCGAGATTGGTAATTCAAATATCAAAGAGGTATCAAATCCAAATCATGCAAGTCTACGCGCCTACAACAGCTCATAAGGACGAAGAAGTTGAATATTTTTACCAAGAAATAGGAAAACTTAATGACAAGGGAAACTGTCACTACAAAATTATAATGGGAGACTTTAACGCAAAGATCGGAGAAAGACAAGAAAACGATAATGTAGTTGGAAAATTTGGCTTTGGAACAAGGAACGAAAGAGGAAATCGACTAATTGATTTCGCAGAGAGCACAAGTTTATATGTAATGAACTCCTTTTTCAAGAAAAATATCAAAAGGAAATGGACATGGAAAGGTCCCAATAACATCAAAAACGAAATAGACTACATCCTGGTAAATAAAAAATCAATTGTGGAAGATTGTTCCGTATTAAATAGATTTAATGCCGGGAGCGATCATCGGATGGTAAGAAGCAAAATACGCATAAATTCAAGACTGGAAAGAAGAAAACTTTTCAAGACTCCGAGGAAGACAATTAATATTCAAACTCTAGAAGAGAGAAAAGTAGAATTTGAAATAGAATTAAAAAACCGTTTTGACATATTGGAGAATGCAGATGCGAATGTAGAAGAAAAAGTGGTTGAAATTATCAAAGAATCCGCGCAAGAAATAGGAGGAATCCTTAAAATAAAATCAAATAAGAAAATATCAGAAAACACTAAATGTCTAATGAAGAAGAGAAGAGAAATAAAACTAACAGATAATGTGAAAGACCGAATCGAATACATCGAACTTGGCAAAACAGTGAGGAAGTGTATTAGAGAAGACGTTCGAAAGTACAACAATGAACTAATTAAGAAGACTATTGAAGAAAATAAAAGCTACCGAAAAATGAAACAGAGCTTAACGATTGGCAAAGAACATATAACTGCCTTGAAATTAGATGATGGGAGCAGAATTTTCAACAAAAAGGAAATCACTAAAAGAGTAGAAGAATTCTACACAGACCTATACAAAAATACATGTAACAAAGAAAACGAGAATAGAAAACATACAAACCAAGGTGTCCCACCCGTGCTACCGGAAGAGGTTACATATGCAATAAAGAATATGAAAAATGGAAGAGCAGCCGGAAATGATGGGTTAATAGCAGAAATTTTCAAGTTAGTAGGAGAAAAAACAGAAAAAGTTCTCGCTGATATATTCACTGCTTGTATACAAAAAAGAACTATCCCAGATAAATGGAATGAAGCCAACGTAATTCTTCTACACAAGAAAGGAGATAAAGAAGATTTGAAGAATTATCGGCCGATTAGTTTATTACCTACGATATATAAGATCTTTACTAAAATAATTTCGAAACGTCTACAAGTGCAACTAGATTTCGCCCAACCAAGGGAACAAGCAGGATTTAGAACCGGATTTAGTACAATGGATCATATTCAAGTAGTGAGAGAAGTAATAAGCCGATCAAATGAATACCAAATACCAGTGTGTCTTGGATTTATAGACTACGAGAAGGCTTTTGACTCCATCACCACCTTGTCGGTAATATCTGCACTGAAGAACCAGGGCGTAGAGGGCACATATATCGAGCTGCTAGATAACATCTATAAAAAAGCAACGATGTCAGTGAAGCTACATGAAGAAACAAGAAAGATAAAAATCGAGAAAAGTGTAAGACAGGGAGATGCAATTTCTCCGAAATTGTTTACTGCGGCCTTAGAAGAAGTATTCAAATCGCTCGACTGGGAGGACAAAGGAATCGAGATAAAGGGCGAAAGATTAAGCCATCTCCGGTTTGCCGATGATATAGTTATTTTCGCAAATACTCCGGAAGAGTTGCAAAAGAGAATAGAAGAACTAAACGATGCCAGTCAAAAAATCGGCCTCAACATGAATCATACAAAGACAAAAGTACTGTTCAATGCGTTTGTATGTCCGAAGAAAATTGAAATAAAAGGAACGGAAATAGAAGAAGTCACGAAATATGTTTATCTAGGCCAGCTTATCAACAGAGATGGATCATTCACGGAAGAAGTAAATAGGAGAATAAAAATGGGATGGAGCTCTTTCGGACGAAACGCCTCAATATTTAAATCAACAATCCCACTCTGTTTAAAGAAAAAAGTATTCGATCAGTGTATACTACCGGTCCTTACCTACGGCAGCGAAACATGGGTGCTTAACGCCAAAATAGTTCAAAGACTCCAAACAACACAACGAAGTATGGAAAGATGCATGTTGGGAATAACAAGAAGAGATAGAAAGAGAATAGAATGGATACGAAAACAAACAGGAGTCACAGATATAATAAGAAGAGTAAAGAGTCTGAAATGGAAATGGGCGGGACATGTCGCAAGAAGAGAAGACAACCGATGGACAAGAGAAATTATTGACTGGGAACCAAGGAATATGAAAAGACCGAGAAAGAGACCAATGAACAGATGGGATAAGGATATTAAAAACTTTATTGGAAAACTGTGGAAAAGAGAGGCACTGAATCGAACAAAATGGAAAGTCATGGAAGAGGCCTTTATCCAGCAGTGGATTGACAGGGGCTGAAGATGATGATGATGATATAAACTCTATGAAATAATTCGGTTCGTTTACAGTGAATCAATCACAACTCTGTTTTAAATAAAAACAATTTCTCGTCATTTTAGATTTGAAAGTGTCAACTTAAATATTAAAAATCACTATATATCTTGGTTATGCAGTTGGTATAACATCACAAATCAGTAGTAAGTACGATGGCGTCCGAAAAGCAGCATATTATTTTGCATTCCAGCTCAAAAAAATACTGCTGAAACCACGGGAATACTTTGTTTCGCTTCGGAGGAAAGTGTTGTGTTGTATAAAACATGCAAAAAATCCTAAAACAGTCGATGAGGTCCAACAATGCATTACAACTTCATCGATTCAAAACCACCATCTTTTTTTCGACAAGGAATTCGTCAGTTACTTGACAGATGAGGGAATGTTAAAAAAATAATCGGGGATATTTTGAGAACTAAAATGAATTTCATTTTTTTGTAAACATTAATTTTCTATAAAAAAGGCACCGAATTAATTTGTATAACTAATATATATATATATATATATATATATATATATATATATATATATATATTTATTTACTAAACATTTTATTAACGTAATTGAAATAAGTACTAAGAAAGATTATGAATATTTTTTTATGAAGGACGAAAATTCATATAGCTACTAAGAGAAGAGATTGAGATAATAATAGTAAGACATATATATATATATATATATATATATATATAAAATTCAAAATTGATTAAACATTTTAAAATCATTATTTCAAATCTACGTCTTAGATCATTACATGCTCCTTAAACGTACTGGGTGTCAAGTATAAGGGCCTATGTCTCATGTCACGTTATTGTTACCTTTTTGTGAGGCTGCCTGGTATTGTTCTGAACCAGAATAGTGTGAAGATATTCGACAGGAAAACCATAGGCCTTAGAACGACTAGCGACTGCATACCAGTCCAACTGGATTAATAAATCACTCAGTGTTAAAATATAAACTAATTTATATGACACAATGGTAGACATGACAGTAATATATTTGAGTTTAGAATTTAAAATCTATGAAAATTATAATTAATAATTTTTACTTCTGATATAGAAACGAAAAAAATATCAGATACTGATTTATTCGGTGACGAGTTTGTGTTACAAACTAACCGACTGTGTATGGTGGAGATCTATTTAGTACATATACAGTTATTACAGAGCTGAGGGAAACTACATCGATATTAAATATTACTATGACAAGGAGTTGCTAGAAAATTGAATAAAAAATAATAGAAAATCCATAAAAGTCGATATTAGTTACATTATCCAAAATCATCTTGAAGATGGCACACGTGTAGAGATTAATAATAGAGAACACGAAAAAAAAGGACGAAGAATGATCAAATATTTTTATTTTCTTTAAGACTTTTTTTGTGACACTAAGATTCAGTGAAGACCAAAATATCTTTATAATCCATATTAAATAAGAACCTTTGGATCAAAAATAACATTTGAAAAGGAAAGATTAAAATTTGTAAATAATTTAAAATAGATTTTTTTTGATTTTTTTTTCAATTTTTCTCAATTTTGAAAATTATTTAATTCTAGTAATTTTTAAATATTTCATGCTTATATTCGTATTAATAAATGGCAAAAAAAATATATAGTTTTCAAAATTAAAAAAAATATTTTTATCCCATAAAAATTAAAATTAGTTTAAAATTGAAAAATAATTTTAATGAATATAATTATCAACTTATTCTATTAGTTTGATAGGAAAATAATTGTGATTTTTGTTTTCTAAATTCTAACCTTAATTTTTTTCATTGGAAGTGTCATTTCATAGTGTTCATATTAATATCACTTTAAACTGAATTTTTCGGTCTGTATTTTGGTAACATCGACTTTGGTTTTACTATTAACTTTACTTCAAACTGGGCTATTGAATTAAAAATGGAAAGGAAGCAAATAGTAGCAATTCATTGCATGAGTTCAGAATGGGTGGTAAAGCAGCAAAAACTATTCGTAAACTAAAAGATGCTTTTGGTGTGGGTACTGTTAAGGAATTTACGGTGCAGAAGTGGTCCCAAAAATTTCGTATCAAGATGAAGAAGGTTGTAGGCGATCTTCTTCAGTTTATTCAACGAACAACTGAAGGCGTTCATTGAATCAGAACTACGTACAACAATTTAAAAGCTTTCACAAAAGTTAAGCGTTAGTCATCCAACAGATGTGGACCACAAATCGAAAAATGCATTTAATTTGAAGGTCATAAACCGAAATTGTTTTTCTACCAACATAATAATTTGAAGGCAATATAAATCTTTTTCTGATACTGAAATATTATTTGAAATAATACTATCGACGAAAAATCGATTACTAAAGTTTACAATAAATAAATTATGATGTAAAAGTTGCAATATTTTAAAATTATCGTAATTAGTATAATTTGCGTAATACAGAAACATAACTTATTTTCAATGTTACTTTTTAACACAACGATAAGCTTTCAAAATGATTTTCAACATAGTTTCTAAAGAAGCTTTTTTATTTCTTTAATATTTTTTAAATTTGATACCTTACTGATTAAGAATTTCATTGGAAGACTATTACAAAAAACCTTGTTATACATCTTATATAATTTTAATTATTAAAATATGAATAATTTATCTATTATATATATATATATATATATATATATATATATATATATATATATATATATATATATATATTAGGTTGTAACATATCCAGTTGCCGAATTTCAGTCAGTCAGATGTCGACCGCGATTGAGAAAGGTTCTATGCAATAGTTTACAAGCGCAGCTGTTTGCTTTTTTATATGAGTTCAAGTTGGGACACAATGCAAGAGTAGCAGGTAGAAATATTAATGGAGCTTTCGGAGAAGGGTCGGTTAGCCAGAGAATAATTCAATTATGGTTCAAATATTTCGTTCCGGTAATATGAATCTCAACAATGAGCCTCGAGGAAGGCGCAAAACCATTGTGAATGAAGAACATTTAGAACCCATGGTGGAAGCTAATCCACATATAACAGTTCGACCACTCGCATGTGATTTCAGTGTTATGACTGTTTTTTGTCACCTCGCTGCAATAGGAAAGGTGAAAAACATGGATAAATGGGTGCCGCACGAATTGACAGACGGTCAGAAACTGACACGCTTAGAGGTGTGTCCTTCATTGATGATTCGAAATGATAAAACACCATTTTTAAATCGAATCATTACTTGTGATGAAAAGTGGATTATGTATAATAACAAAAAAGATTTAGACAATGATTAAATCCAAATGAAGCTCCAGAACATGTACCCAAGATGTCATTAAATCAAAAAAAAAACTTATGGTTACTGTGTGGTTGACAAATAAAGGAATAATCCAATATTATTTTCTCAAACCAGGCAAAGCAATTACGGCTGATTCATATTGTCGCAAAATCGACAATATGAATGAAAAATTAAAAACAAAACAGTCAATGCTAATCAATAGATATGTGCCAATCCTAATACAAGACAATGCTCGACCACACACATCTAGAATCACAATTTCCAAATTAAATTCATTAAATTATGACATTTTACCGCATACCCCTTATTCACCAGATATTTCACCGACAGACTCATCTTTTTCGTCACATAGAATATTATTTAAGAAATAAAAAATTCTGAAACCAACAGAAGTGAGGATTCAAGGATTCGAAGACTTTATAAGCTCTAAAAATGTCGATTTTTAAAAATGGAATAAACAATCTAATTTCTCGTTGGCAATAGACCATTGAAGTTGACAGAGCTTATTTTGATTAAATACATTTTGTTTTGTTAAAAATATTGCATTTTAAATCTCACCTACAAATTCCGCAATTTTATATGTAACACCCTAATATGTAACACCCTAATATATATATATATATATATATATATATATATATATATATATATCAGTAATAAATGTCCTTCAAAAACATATAATACATGCACAACTTTTTGGTTCTTCTTGTATATATATATAATATATATATATATAATTATATACATATATATATATATATATATATATATATATATATATATAATGTGTGTATGAGTGTTTGTATAATTATTTTTGGAAGAGCGTACTTTCTGTAGTATAACGTTATTATGTTACAGTTATTATTACTTGAACTAATTAATATCAAAGCTGAAATTCAATCATGTTAATTAATTGTTCCAAATACGGAAATAAGCTCACGCTGTTCCTGTTTTTACACGACGAACAACACGTTATTCACAATTATGACCGCGTCATTGTACAAATAAACCGTGCCTACTGAAACATCACATTTTCCAGCATCCGTTCGTTTCTAAAGGTCAATTGATTTTTGAATGTTTCTTTTTCATCGAGGCTGACAAACAAACGCACTGCAATCAGAACCGAATCAAAATTAACGAACGTAAACAAAAAAGGATGTCAAATCCATGTTTCTTATTAAGGCGCGAACAAAAAATGCAAAATTATTCTTTGCATTTATCATAACTCAATATATTTCGTAAAATGTATTTAAGTACATATACATATATATATATATATATTCAAATAATATATATTTATATATAATTAATAATTATTTAGAAGCAATTAATATATATTTAACAAATATATTGTTTTTATGTACAAAATCTACATTATTTTATCATCAAATCTACTTCATACTTATGAAGTTTTAATATAAAATTATTAAGTATCTTGAAAACAAATAGAATACGTTATGAAAAAATCATAAATTTAAAAAACTAGAAAAAAATTAAGATATTAATCTGTGAAAATAGAATTAAAATTAATATATTAGAATAATATAATAATTTACTGTTATACAGAGACGAGTAAGATTTGTTACTATTATAACATATATTCTTGTCACAATTATCAGCATAATCTGAAACATAATCATACAAAATTATAATTTGTCCATGTTTTAGACTATGTTTATAAATATGCTTTAAATACGTTCTATAATTATAGAAGATACTTAAAAAGATACGATATTTCGAATTTAAATATGCAATGAAAACGTGTTTGAAGAGAAAATATCATAAACATATTTATTAATAAAATGTTTCACTGATATAATAAAATAAGCAGATTAAAATAGATTTTTTGCTTCAATATAATTTTGCGAGCCATTGTATTCATTATTTTTTTTATTTAAATAAAATATTTTTTTTTGTAATATTTTAGCTTGAGATATACATACATACATACATTATATATATATATATAATCTGCAAAATTCTACATTTTTCGGGTTAATTTCATGATAAATTTCTGAAGTTTCTATATAACAAAGTATTCCTTTCCAAAAAAACCTATAACTTTTCTGACATTTTATGAAAGTGATATGGGAATTAGTTTAGTAATTATTGAATAATTGAATAATTGAAAATATTGAATAATAATAAAATATAATTATAATGAATTTAATCATTTTTGGTACCATTAGTCCACAGTACGTAACCCTTTATTTTTATTGATTATCACATATTTGAAACATCGTGAGTGGCTCTATTTTGACGAGTCTACCACACTTTTTCCCTGCGAAAATTCTCGTTAACGCTGCGTTTTCAAATTCGTGATTCCGAAACATGTAAATTTTATAGTATTACATAAAGCAATGACCACATACTTTTTTGCAGTCAAATTGAAAGATAATTTGATAAGAAATATGAAACAAAACTTGACCTACAGAAACAATCCGGCGACCGATAATTCTACCGCCTGCTATATGTCGAAATAACGAGGTTGTGTTTTGTGATTACCATAGGTTTAATTTTTGTAAGATTGCTAAATAATTAAATGTCATTTTTACGATAACCGGTATGGTGACTACCACGTGTCGGCCAAAAATTACACGTGATAGATGTGTATATTTTATCACCGAATATTGCCAGTCCGACAAAAAAAACGTAGAGTTACCGAGAATTTTCGCAGAGGAAAAGTATAGCAGACTCGTCAAAATTAAGTTTCAAATCACCACTCACGAAGTTTCAAATATGTGGTAATCAATAAAAATAAGGGGTTACGTACTGTTGACTACATTTTTCTAGACAAATTATAGTTTTGTTTTATAAATGAATAATATTTTTTACGGTTTCTTCAATCAAACTTTCATGCAATCATTCATAATTTTGTGTAATATACATTGAAAAAACAGAAGTTAATTATTTAAAATTTTTTTAGTTGAACATTTTTTAACATCATTTATTTAAAGATGAATTGAACAGTTGCAAAAATTCTAACAAATGTGTATATATATATATATATATATATATATTATTTTCTTGTTTATTCTAAGGTATATGTTAAAATTGAAATCAGTTCACTGCACCTTCTAAGATAAATACGAATTTGTATTTTCAATATTTTTATATGTGCTTACATGAGAAGTAGCACATCGTTGAATATAATTATAAAACAACTTTTGTTTTCAAAGGAGAATTGTTTGAAATTTTCGGCTTGTATAATTTATGAACAGGAGAAAATGTACTTTGGTTTAAGATTATTTTTACCTTTTAAAAGTATTATTTATAATTCATTGAAATTAGCTGTTTTACAGTTTATAAGTAGCAGGCTGTGAAAATCCGCAATAAAGATATTTGATAATCAAAGTATTAGAGATTCCTATATTTAAACAAAAGTAAATTTCCTATGAACGTTTAATGTAATTTTGATCATAAAAATACCAATAAAAATTTACTTAATAAAATACTACTTTCTGCAAAACTCTGTTTATGCTACATAAATAAAAAATAGTTATAATTGGAATATAATTACAAGTTATAATAAATATATTGTTAATCTAATATTTCATCTGAAATTATGTCTAAAAAGTAGATAAATGTTTTCAAGAATTTCAGTCCTATTATATAACGCTTCTTATTTCTGAATGTAGAGTTCGACTCAAATAAAATAAGTAATTTTATTGAAAATATTTTTAAATTACTCTAAATCCTAGGAAATGTTCAATAATCTTAGTTTTCAAATAAAGTAAACAAACTATTTTCATTACAATTACCATTTAATATTATCTTAAGCATCACTAATTTATACATAGTTAATTATTAAATAATCATTGGGTTTAGATAGTATTTCAGATTTATTTACAATCTACAATGTTTGAATATGTTAAAATGGATATTAAATATTGACAGAACTGTTTTATTTGTAAATACTTTAAATTTTAATAATTCGACAATATTTGACTTGTATATAATTTTTATTTTGTTTTTAAAAAAAAAACATTATTGAACAAAATCAATGGGTATTGATAATAAAATAAAAGTATTTCATATTTAATGATAGTAAAGATATTTAGTGAATATATTAATTATTTATTTTAAATATGCTTAAATGTTGGAATTAGTCTATATATTTCATAAAAAAATGTTTGTTCTCTATTCATTTACAAAATAAATATTACAACATAATATTCCAATAATAAAACGAATAGAATTAAAAATTTTAAATATTCTGATCAAAGAAAACCTAATTTTTTCAAAGAGATTATGTTAATTTTCGCGTCGCGTGTACCTTATGAATAAGTTATAAGTGATTCTAGTTTACATCGTTGGTCTGTCAACTTCTTTCTTTGCTTTAAGATTACATATTTATTAAAGTCTTCACTTTTTGTTTCCTAAAACGTATCTATAAACTTTCATAATAACTCGATAACTAAAATTGTATGAGAAATGTATTAAAAGCCGGTCGATGAAGTTATCAAACGAGATTATATAAGAGAAAATTAAACTTTAACTTTTAAAAGGAACTTTTGACGATTTTATCGAAATATCGCGTTTGTTTCATTCTGTTATTTCGGAGAAAATTGCTGGAAATCTTATTTATCTCTTATCTTCTTAACAACTTACTCCAACCACAATTTGTTTAAATATATTTATTTCAGACTTATGCTTCTTTTACATTATTTTTTAGATTTTTAAACATCTGTACTAGTTATTAAGATTTATTTGCATTTTAAATTAAACTCTTCATTAATTAAACTATATTTATTAAAATTAAATATTAACCAAATAATGCAGATGAATATATCATACCACTCTTATCTTATAATTGTTATTTATTCATTTTTTTCTTGATTATTAACATTGAAAAATGGGTACAAACATAATTTTAATACATGATAAAATTACTCAAAAATAAATTATAATATATAGTGAATTATATTATTAGTTAATAATATAATACGTTAAATACATATGTGTAAATAATAATTATATTATTATTTGTATTATATTATTAGTAAATTCAGCTCACGTTCGAATTAAATGACATCTTTCTTAAAATATCAAATTCAAACTTATAGTATGGAAGACTGAAAACTTGATTAAAACTCTTAGAATTGTATTTTAATGGTAAAAATAACAAAACAAACATTTGAAAGTATTGTAGTAAATCTTATTATTTTATTTGAAATAGTAAACCTAAGAAATATTAAACATAAATATTGACAATAACCATATAAATTATAAATGGAAATATTAATAAAATGTTAATGCAAGAATGTATATTTAAAAACAAATATTTTAAATAAATAAGTTTTATGAAAAGTTAACGAAATTTTAACTGAAGAACTTATCTTAGAAACGACGTTTCATATTAATAAAAAAAAGATTAATAAATTTAATCTTCAAAATTAATTAAAGATTACTTCAGACATTCATCTTTATTATCCCTCATATTTTTTATTGTTATTTGTCACAGCCCAAGTGAACGATTCGTAATAAAATAACGATAATATAGATTGGATCATTATTGGATGATATTTAATAGTAATTAATTGAAAAAAATATTCACTTTCTCAAATTAATTGTTATTCTACTCCATAAATCATAGACATTTTTTCGATCAAAAATATTCAATAAATTATTATTGATAATTTTTTTTATAATTTATGCGCATTTTGATGATAACGTCATCATTCACTGAACAACTCGACAAAAATCTGATTTTTAATTTACATTCAATTTCGCCCATGGACAAATTTTCTAGAAAGGAGGATAAGTGATTGACAACAGTGGCATCTACCGTTTGTTCGCAAAATTTATTGTAAGTTTTGAAATAGTTTTTTCAATAAATATTTTATACACACACACAAACACACACACACACACACACACACACATATATATATATATATATATATATATATATATATATATATATATATATATATATATATTTCTCTAGTGACCGATTTTACAATTGATTTTCAATTAAGAAAATTTTCAGATACTTAGTGTTATTTAACAATGTATTTTAATTTATATTCAAATTCGTCAATGAACAGATTTGCTACAAAGAGGGATAAGCTATTGCTCATTGCAGTACCTTTCGATATTTTATCTCTCTTTCTATCAAATATGTCAGAATTATATTCTTCTTTTCATAGTCTTAATGTATTTGATTATATTAATATATTTTCATATACTTGAATTTATAAACTGAATTTGAACATTCAAGAAGTTTTATAGTGTTTATCTTTCTCTCTCTCTCTCTCTCTCTCTCTATATATATATATATATATATATATATGACATTTCTACTTTATAACAGTTAATTTGTGACAGAATGAATGCAAAACTTGTATGTATCTTCTAATAATGTTATTTTGTAAACATAAGATAACAATAAGTAGAACAGATTTCTTAAACAAAAGTCTCACATTTGCAACAATCTTTAAAGAGGATAAATTATTGTTTACATCTTTTAACAGACTATTTCCCTGAGGCTGTTTCCATAACAAAATTAACTTAGTATAAACACCAGTCTGTGCATGATACAACATATAAAATTTTACAATCTAAAACAAAAATGTCTATTTGTACCCCTTTTGAATAACGTCAAATTTCGATCATATTAAATAACGTCAATGTGCTGAAGAATGAAGAAAGTCTTTTGATGTAGCAATAATTCGATACGAAAAAAGTATTGAAATGAAAGAAAATATTTTATATTTTTTAAAATACACTTTTATTTATCTCATATATGTATATATATATATATATACAATATGTATTATTTTTTTAAAAGAAAGTACATCTTTTTCTGAACCTATTTATAAAATTTTTCTCATTAAATTTTTTTACTATAAATTTAAAACATATTGACGTGATTTTTGATAACAAAAAAAAATCAAATGTTATCCACAAATCAGCTATAGGATAAATCTGTAATAATAAAATATGATTAAAATATCATTTTATATTAATATTACATTTTTATCTGAAATCAAGAAATATACACAGATAGGTAAAATCATATATAAGTTTATTTACGTTTTTTCAAAAGAAACATCAAGTAAAAGAAAAATATATTTTAAGTTTTGTCTACCACATTGAAATTGTAAAATGTTATATATATATGTATATATATATATATATATATATATATATATATATATATATATACAAATATATACAGTACCCTCCTAAAGTGAGTTGAAATAAACACTTCTAAGTTTTAAAGTAACAATATTTAATAGTTCGGTTTCTAATCACTACCTTATATAGTCATGATTTATAATTAAAAAAGCGTCATTTTTTAAAAAAGGGTACTCTCCGAAATTCATATCGCTTGCGTAACTAAACAATTAATAATATGGTACTCATAGAAATTCACCGTACCAAAAGTTAGTTGAAACCGAATACTCGCACAAGTCGAATTGGAGGACGTATTTGTTTAGGTTTAATACATTAACGTAGATATTTTAAGGTAAATTAGTAATATTAATCTCCAAAAACATAATTAGTGTTCATTATTAGTAAAAAATGGATCCGAGGTAAAAATTAACAGTTGAAGAAAGATCAAAGTTGTGAATGAATATGGAAGACTGAAAAATTACAGTGCGACTGGAAAAATATTCAAAATTGCTGCCGAACGAATAAGGAAAATTATAAAAAATAAAGACGTTTTGACCCTTGCAAATAACCACGTTCAGGGCGACCTAGAGTCATTACCGCCACCGATGATCGGCGTATGATACGACAGTACAAAATTAATCTGAAAATTGTTGTAAGAGAAATTCGAGGGTCACTGGATAAAGTAGGAACTTCGGTTTCTGAAACCACTATTAGAAGACGTCTTCACGATGCTAAATTGAAAAGAAGAGCAGAGCAGACTTCGTATCGCCGAATTGCTTGATGTTTGTTTATTTTGTACGGCGCTCATTTATCCAACTTGTTTGTTTTTCCCATTAAGCTCAAATGTCAAACAACTGTTGAATGATCACCGTTGAATTCTTCTGCCACTTCTCGAATTGTTTTAAGTGGGTCCGCTTCAATAATGGTTCTTAAATCATTATTATCTACAGCTGAAGGACGTTCACGGACTTCCTCTTCATGAACATTTTCGTTTTCATTATGAAATTTTTGCAATCAGTGTTGAGCTTTACGTTCACTAATTGACTCTTTGCAAAAAACAAATTTAATATTTCAAGCAGTTTCTGTTGCTTTACGTCCTAGTTTAAACTTATGCAACAAAATCGTGCGAATTTGTTTTTTCCCATGACTAATTTAAGAGATTATATCCAACAGTACTAAATAATGAAATAATAGACAAAAACTGAAATCAGTAGTATTAATTTCATTGTTTACAATGATGTATCACATGACTATAACTAGAAAAATAGACGCCAAATTTAAAATAATAAAAACTGCAATTAATTTTGAACCAACTCAAAAAAATAAGAAAAGATACAATTTATATGTGTACATTTTGTAAAATACCCTTGCATGTAGGAAAATGTTTCGATTCTTACTTTTAAAAAAGAAAATACTAAATATGTATATGTATTTATAAAATATTTTTTCTGATTATTTATTTTCATTTTTTTAGTACATAAATGTTTCAAACCTCTGGATGCTAAACTTATTTTTATAACTAGCCACTTTCTATTTTATTAATATTTACAGAATGTATAAATTCATATTGATTGACTTCTTTTGCGTACATCCCAAAAAAAAAATTAGTAGGTAGTGTCTGAGTCACTACCGCTGAGGTTTTTGGCGGAAAACGTCTTACCTAAGCGTTTTTGTCGGGGCGTGGTGTTTGTAGGGTTGGTAGGAAAGAAATGAGCACAACAAACTTTTGTGTCTTTTTATTTATTGCTCACAATGCTGACTAATCTGTACAATTTTGTTAAAGACAGGACAATGGTACGAGTGGTACGATATGTAAGACTTACATGCTATACTTATATCTCTAGATAACATTAAGTCTATAGAGGTATTCTTTAAAGTTGTGAAGTCAGTGGGATCCGTGGCCAAGACCAATCTAAACTTGTCGTTCAGAAACTGTTTCAAACGATCGTTCGACGCATCAATGTTATAATCCCCGGTGAGCAGAAGTAGTATGCTGGGATCGCAGTGCTAGTCACTAACTATTGTTCTGACATGTTCTGTATAGTAAAGCATTATTTGAAAAAGAAACATCTCGATATAGTTGAGTGGCAAGTGTGTTGGCTTCAGCGAATACACGAAATCGTTAATTTTACTCAACGTTGGCACCTTTTTTTGTTTTATTAATGTAAAGCAGTTTGAGCACAACATGAACTGTTGAACGTCTTCATCTGTAAATTCCTGTTGTAAGAATTGCAACACAGCTGCATTTGGCCGTTTTAAATTATTTTGGGACCATAAGCGGTCACAAACTCCACAAACAGAACCCAACTTGTTGCCATAAAATGTCAAAGTGCTCCGTAACCAGACGCCAATGGGTTTTAAACGCTAAATATCTATTCTCAAACGTTACATCTGCTTCTGTTTCGTCGCATTCCATCGGTTCCATCTCACTGTCGACATCTATTCCCTGTGAACATGCATCAGGGATTGCAGTGTTCGCGTGACTGTTGTTCGCATCAACTTTTCGACGCTGCCTCACCCTTCGCATTCGTTCTACTGGTGTCATAGGGACCTTTTTGTATTCCTCATTTAGTCTCCTTTCACTTTGTAACCGTTTGCGATACTTATTTATCTTCTTGTTTTGAAGATATTTGGACATGTTTAAAATTTTAGAGAAAATTAGACCAGGTTCAACAATTTATCAGTGTATATCTTTTCAATCGCTTTCACTATTGTCACTATCAGTATTTTATTTTATAGCCATTGTCTAAATCTGTCAAACGATACCTCACACAACATCCTCCACTCTTAAGTTACATTAATTTTCCGCGCGGCAAACCGATAATATTACACTACAATTTGGCGACAATGTTATGGCGGCCTGTGACGTCACGCGCTTAAGAATAACATTGTAACATTCTTACACCTTTGCTCTATTAAACTATGTATTGCTTATTTGGATATGCGTTATAGTTTTCAAGTTAATAAGATTTGTTTAATATAACACAAAATCGTAACATCGACTTTCGCATAGTTTCCATTCATATTAAACCCGCGGGTGTAAGACGTTTTCCGTCAAAAATCATTAATTTAGAGAAATTTTATTTGTTGTCAATTATTGAAAAAAAATAACCGGTCACTGGTGAAAGTTACACGCTTAGCTATCTGGCCTGTATAGTGTTAACTGTTTTATAAATAAAATACATATTTAATTTCTTATACAATTTTAACATTAAATAAATTGAAATAATTAAAAACAATTCGAAAGTCAGTATACAGAAATTTATAAGTGGTGAATTGTCATTATCGCATGGTATGTATTTAGCTGGTATAATCGACAGCGATACTAAAAGTTTTAAGATTTGATTTTAATACGTTGGTATAAGTTTCTTTTGAATAAATTAGAAAACTGATGTGATATACAAAATCAAATTATTTTCATTGAAATTATTAATAAAATTGATTTTTTTGTCTGATTATGACAGTTATATATTTTTTTTATAAAACACACATACACACTCGCGCCTTATATACAGTCGCGCCGGAAATTATTTACGCGTTATAAAATTATAATATTAAACTTAATATCATTGACATTATGCGTGATTAGCTGAATCATCTAAGCAGTTATGTATTTACACATTACGTTGACATTGAATTTGCATTATTTGAGTGATTTCGTTTTTTTGTTTAATTTATATTAATAGAAAAGTATAAAGTAGCAATTTGAAAAGTATTTGCATCTGAAAAGATATTAGTACATGAAGATTTTATTAAAGCTATGATAAATAAATTTATTTATTAATATATTACCTATCTAATTTCCATTTACAACTTTTTTTATAGTAAAATGACGAGTAGTGACACGAAGTGTAGAACTCATGGTCGATGAACGTGCACACATGTATAATATGTATCAGAACGGAAAAACTAGCAAAGAAATTGCTGATAGTTTTAGAAGACCTTTCAAAAAGATTCAGTATACTATTAAAATAGTTTAAGATAGAAAAGGTTTACTTTCAGTGCCAAGGAAAGGTCGAAAACGAAAGACTAGCGAACGCATATACAAAATGAGAGTTCGTAAAGCAAAAAAATCCATTTATTAGGGCCTAGTAACTGAAAGAGGATCTCAAACTTACTCTTGGAGTTACTGAAATAAGATCTAGGATAAATGTAGCTAGCATTTTTGGTCGTATCACTCGTCACAAGCCATATATAAATAAGATAAACAAACGTAAACGACTTCATTTTGCAAACTCGTATGCTTATAAGGCAATAAAGTTATGGAAATCAATTGTTTGAAGTGATGAATCGAAGTTTGAGATAGCTGGAACTAAGCCAAGGCAAAACATTTGCAGTAAAACTGGAAAAGCTCTAAAAATTCAATATTTAGTAAACAATGTAAAGTATAGAGGCGGTAGCATTATGATCTAGGGTTGTTTCTCATGGCACAGAGTTGGTAATTTGCAAATAATCGAAGGTAGAATGAATGATAACTCCTATATTTAATTAATTTCAAAAGAAATAAATGAAAGTGTGGATAAAATAGACCTTGAAGCTGGATTTATCTTCCAACAAGATAATAATCCAAAGCACACGTATAAAAAAAGAAAGAATTTAACAAAAACTCTATTCAAGTACTCGAATGTCCTCCTCAAAGCCCAGATTTGAATCCAATCGAGCACATTTGGGACTAATTGGATCGTACAATACGAAAAACGGATCGACTTAATCGATCTGCTCTCGCTTCTTGCCTTAAAGATGAATAAATGGGAGAGAATGGGAGAAAATACCATTCGATGTTATTCATAAACTTGTTGAAAGCATTCCGAATCGCTTGAAGACCGTTTTATATTCTAAGAGTGGCCTGATTTTTTATTGATTTTTTTAAAATTTGTTATTTTTTCTAATTTTTTCAAATTACATTGCTAACGTAAATACTTTCCGAATCACTTTTTTTCTGTTATTTCACTTTTTATAAAGAGTTCTTTATACTAGCAAAGTAAGGTATGATATTTTAATGAATTCAATTCTAACTGTCCTATATATAAAAAATAGAATTAATTAGCAAAACCGCAAAACTATTAATCAAAAACTTTGTCGAATCTTAAGCGTAAATAATTTCTAACGCGACTGTATTATTTATATATATATATATATATATATATATATATATATATATATATGTACATTTCAAATCTGCGTGAAAAGAGAAAGATCTTTATTTCCATTTTCTTTGGATGCTTGCTTACTGAGGAGTGAACTGAAATCGTGTCAAATAACCTAGTACGTTTTATGTAACAATTCGACTGTATGTCTCTTTTAATGTAACGATATGAACGCATTGAAGTGATATAAATTTATCTTACCTGAATATCGTCGAGAATTCATTTCTGCTTTGATAAATTTATGAACGATATTAGTTTCTCTAGCTCTGTGCGAACACTCGAAAATTTATAACAGCTAAATGAAACTGTAACTGAACACTTTATAAGCCATATATAAATAAGATACTTAAAATTTTCATTTTAATCGATTTTTTTCATCGCACGCTGTTTATTTCACTTTCATAAATATTGTAATCATTTTTCATGCTACCATGAATTATAAAAATATGTTTACTGAAAAGTGTCTAGTAATCAATTATTGAACATTTTTATTATTGCTTATGCGCATCTAGATAGAAATTTCATTTTTTTCAGAGAGTTAAAATGCAGAAAAGTCTGATTTATTATCGAATCGTTCGTTCTTCGTACTTTGGTTATCGAATAAAGAAAATATCGCCATGAAAATATGAATAAGCAACAATAAAAATGATCAATAACTAAATATTAAATGTTTTTGATCAAATACATCTTTTATGGATTATAAATGATTGAAATTACCTTTGGTTATTTTTAATATTACTATATATATATATATATATATATATATATATATATATATACACATATATATATATATATATATATATATATATGTATATATAAGAAATTATTTTTTGTAGATAGTTTAGTTTGTTTATTTTTACAATACATAAAAAAACAATTAAAATCATACAGAAGATGTTAAAAAAGGATAGAAAAGACAACGGTATGAAAATGATTCATGCAATGTTTTTCACGGTGTTTGCGAGGGTGTTGATTTTTTTCATTCTCCGAACAGTACTGAAGATCTTCATTGGCAGTCTGCATGTGTATTTGATCGCGAAACGTTAAATTGTTGTTCAAAATAATTTCAATAATGCGTCAAACAACAACAAAAATTTGAGAACGTAATATTTCCTTATTTAAAGAAGAAAAAAATCAAAGTGGAATTGGAAGAATACTAAGTAGAAGTGCTTCAATCGTCCGACATATAATTAATTGTTTTAAAAATAAAGGAAGAATTGTCGACAGGTCGAGAAATAAAAATTGAAAAATATTTAATGACCAGGATGAGTGATGGCTTATTCGTATAATAAAAAGGAATCCTCAAATCAGTGCATCAATGATAAGAAAGGAAGCGATGGTGAACTTAGATAAAAATATTACTGCACAAACAATTTTTAAGGTTCTATGGAAGGAACGCTACCACGGTAGGATTGCAAGAAATAATCCAGACATCAGCAAAAGAAAGGCAAAAACTTAGACTGAACTTTGTCAAAGAATACGTGAACAGGATTTAGATTTTTGAAAAGAAGTTTTCTTTGATGATGAATAAAAAATTAATTTATTTGATAATGATGAGCATCCTTAAGTCTGGA
>CM068318.1:34133455-34195955 GCA_034766995.1 Acanthacorydalis orientalis | reverse complement strand
AAGGCTATAGTAATTTTTATGAAATTATTCGTTATATTTAAATAAAACCCTAAATTTTTAAAAAAATATTCAGTTATTACCGCTTTTTAGTGTTATTGTTAAGAGTTTATTTGTTTTCTTTTCAAATTACCCTGATTCACAAAACATTGATGTGGATAGAGAAGAACAATTTGAAAAAATCAATAAAATTTTTTCTCCGGTGTTTGACCGGAGACCCGGTGTTCTTCGGTGACTTTATTTGATTACAACTTGATTTTCAAATACTGAACAACTTTATCAACCCATCATCAAAATTTATCAACTTATAATTTTTTGAACAATTTTATAATTCAAAACTTTATTAATCATTTTATTGTAATTATTTTTTTTCGTAGTTGTTTGTTTTCATTTCTTTTTTTATGTTTGAGTATCTTGAATAGTCAAAGATAACAATAAAATATTTCCAAAGGAACATACTTTATTGACATATTTCACTAATGATATAAAATAACTAACAATTTAACTTTTAATTCATACCTAAAGATACTTCCCTTTTAACCCCCTTTATACTTACTTTCTTTGTTTCTGTAAAAAGTTAAAATTCGATAATTGTAACAGAATTAAAATTTATAAATAGATTTTTGAATAAATTACGAGTTATATCGAGATTTAGAGAACGTTATATTTGCGAAACATTACAGTAAAGAGATTTAGAAAACTAGAACAAGCATATCATCAACAGAAATAATGTGTTTTTCTTGGAAATTTGCATGTTTCAACGAAACAACAGTATTACATCCATATCTAAATTATTTGTTGAATATTTTCGAGATTTCCATGCATACATGTTAAAAACATTAATATATCTACTTGAAAAAGACACCAAAAAACGATTTATAACTAAGCATTGTAAGTTTTTATCAAAATATATTTTACAGGAAGCTCTTAACCTCTGAGAATCATCTGCATAAGTTGCAGTGTTGAATTTTAAAATTAATAAAAATATTAATGAGAAATTGTTTAATCGACATTTGTTATTTTCGATAAATGCAGATTTATTTTGATAATAATATAGGTTTAAAAAATAAAACAGGATATCAAAATAAATAAGTAATGGAAAAATAAATACGGAAAAGTATATTTCCTCTTAAGATAGTTTGTTGTAATCAGTAAATGATAGAAATCCTAAGAAATTACTTATAGAATTTTCAGTTTTATCAAAAATGTACTCGTATATAATTTTTTATTTGACATATATAAGAGGGTCGTTTATAAGTATGGTAAAAAAACAAATTGAAGACAGTTTTTTAGAAAAAACGATTTTATCTTTCAACATAGTCTTCATTGAGGGCTATGAACTTGTTCCAGTGAGTCTCCAATTTTTTTATCCTGTCGGGAAAGTAGCTTTTCCCAAATTCTGCAAAATACAAATTGCAAGCGGCGACAACATCCTCATTTGACAAAAATTTCTTCCCATCAAGCCGAATTTTTCATGTTTGGGAAGAGAAAGAAGTCGTATGGGACCAAGTCCGGAGAATACGGTGGATGAGGAATCAATTTGAAGCTTAATTCGAACAATTTCGCCATTGTGACGGTCGATTTGTAGGACGTCGCGTTGTCCTGGTGAAAAAGCACTTTTTGTGCATCAATCTTCGCCGTTTTTGTTTCAGTTCTTCTTTCAAACAGTCCAATAATGTTGAATAATAGGCTCCTTTTATCGTTTTTCTCTTCGTTAAGTAGTCGATCAGGATCATTCCTCGAGAATCTCAAAAAAACAGTGTTCGTCACCTTCTCAGCCGTCAAAACGGACTTCGTCTTTTTTGGGGCACTTCCACCAGTCGTTGTCCACTGCTTTGGTTGCTGCTTCGTCTCAAGTGTATAGTAGTAGACCTATATTTTATTGATTTTATCATTTTTGAGGCAACTGTTTCAATACTCGCTTCAAACATCTGCAGAATGTGAACAACGCGTTACCTATGACTGAAATTTCACCTATACTAGTTTGAAAAGTGACATTTAATAGTCGTGGTGTTATCAAATAAATGGTAGTGCCACATCATACAAATTTATCAAACTTATCAAACAACCCTCATATTACATTACTAGAAATTGAAAGATCTTTCTTTTTATCAAAAATCAAAATGTTTAACAAGAGTTGTAAAATTTACTTTTTTGTGTTCTTTTTTTCTTTTGATAATTTTTGGTTGAAAGCTATATATCGATGTCTATGGTCGATGTCTTGAATAATTTAAAAAAAGATTTCTGAGCTTTGGATAGACTTTTCGACTTGTTTATTTTTATTGGAAATATTTGTACTTCCAGAGTATCAGTATGAAGATTTAATTTATTTTTAATGATTAATTATCGTCAAAATCTTACTTCTGCAGAATTATAATTGGCATGTCTTCAGAGACAGCAAAGAATTCACCCATAGTTCCTTTGAGTAATTAAATAGTCTTTTTCCTAATATATACAAACATTAAATATCTGATAAATACGAAAATTAAAATTTAAGTTTCTCTGTAGTTTAGCGTTCTGAGAATGATAGCATCACCATCGAAAGGCACACAAGTAACAATCAAATATGATCAATTTAGATTTACTGTAACATTTCTTTTATTTTTTCAATTATTTTTCTCTTCAAGTTATTGAATATTTTGAGTGTAAAAAATATGGTTTGTGGAATTCATTCGTAAATATAAAAACGAAGCAAACATTAACTGTTATCCTCTCACATTACACAAATATACCATTGAATTTACTTGTAATTGTTTTATATTTTAAAATTTCTATTGTATATTTTTTGTATATAAGATTAATTATACAATATTTGTAGATTAAAGGCAAAGAAAATAATTAATGTTGCAGAAAATTATTATAATCAAATACAATATATGCATTAAAATATGGAGAGAGCAAAAATTTGATTGGAAGGTTAAAACACTTATATTTTACTAACTGAATAATTGTGAAAACGGAAATAATTAGTAATTAGCTTAGAGTGTAGAGAATTGATTTATCGACTAACCATTTTTGTATAATACAAATGTGTCATATCATGAAAAGTAAAATAGGTATAGTGTAGATGCAACGTCAGTGTAAAATAGGTCAATTTCTACAACTGCAATTAGAAACAAACTATTTGTGCTGAAAGAAGTGTAGTCATTTATATGACTTCAAAGAATTTTTGAAGTCTAGAAATTATATTTAATGAGGAGAAGAGAAATTTTCTACTAACTGGATGTGATTTATACTTGGTTCATTAATGCTTTTGTGCCGTGTAAAAATGCTTATAAATTATTATTAATAAATATCCAAAATGCAGCGATTATTTTTTATTACACTTTAATTATGTATTGCTAATATTTTATCATATAATCGAGTGCTAATGACCTTAGTCGTCGACACTGTCTTAAAATCCAGATAAACAACTAACTGTACTATTTCAAATATTTTTGCATTATTAATAAAGTGAATATATCATAATTTAATGGTTCTTCAGTTAAGAAAATATGCTGACTACCTTTTTTACATCAATAGTTTATGAAATAGGTAATGATCTGATAGAGAATAAAATTAAAATGTAAGTAAAAAAACTGATTCTTTTCTATCTCCAGATGTTTTTTTTTAAAAAAAATAATTAATTATACTTAAATCTTATAATAGTTTATATTTTTCAGGAAATATTTTCTGTGAATTTATTATAACTATTTTAATTAAGACCATTTTTTTATAATTTTTCATCTTATGCTGATTTTTTTATAATGAAGATAAATTTCCATATTTTATAAATTTAATTTGATATATTCATGAATAATAAATAAAATATAATAATGTTTGTAAACAACTGTAAATATTACCACATGTATAAATATTATCACCATTATATGAATTGATATGGAAATGAATATTAACTTTTCCAACTCTTTTGATAGATTAAGAAATTGTTTTACAGTGAAAATGTAATAAAATTATTTCAGCATCTATTATAATGTGAAGTAATTACGTTTACTCATCAAATGTTACTAAATACTATCGTTTCCAGTTTATTTTAATTAAGAATTGTAAAATTTTGTACAATATAATTTAATTTATTCTGGAATTGGAGAAAAAATTTACAATTATAAAATTTAAATTAACCCAATAACCCTTTTTTAAATTTCAAAATCTAACATTTAAAAAAATTGAAAAACTAGGAAATATAATATTTAGATGTATGTTATGAGTAAACTTAATTACTTCAGAGTACAGTTGATTTTGATATCATTTTTTTATTTTCACTCTAAAACTATTTCAAAAAAAATTTGATCTATCAAAAGAGATAATAAAGAAAACATCTATTTCAATATCAATTTTAATTTATATAACCATGTTAATATTTATAAATAATAGTGTTAATATTTAGAAATGATGACAAACAATATTAAATTTGATTTATTTTTCCTGAATATATGAAATTGAATTTATAAATTATGGATTTACTTCAAAATGACTGTAGCTTATAAGATGGAAAAGGATAGAAAAATGTAATAATAAAAACAATTACAAAAAATTCACATAAAAATATTTATATGAAAAAGGAAATTATAGAATAGAATATTTTAAAATTCAAATCTAATATTTAAATTAAAAAAATAGAAACAAAACATTTGGAGCTAGGAAATAACCAGTCAGTTTACTAATACTTTATTTTTTTTCTATCAGAGTTCTTTAAATTTAAAAGTATATCTGCTTTAAAGAGTTCTGGAAGAATATTACTGGATTTATTCTAATTTCAAATCATTTTTCAACATCATAGAATTTAGTTTTGAAACAATTTCTCAATTCATTTTCAAGAATGAATTTTTTATTATAATTAAGATATTTCTGTGCTTAATCGCTCTAAAGATAATGGAATCACGATATAAATACATATAATTAACAATTATAAACTGTAGAAATCAATTACTAGACTTTTTGATTAGATTTTTTATGGTTTATAGAATGAATAATAAAATTCGTTTCTGAAAATGATTAAATACTTTTTAAATTTAGATATTCAATTATCGCTTAAAGAATAGAAGGTGTAAAACAAATTTATAACATTACTTTTATACCTAAAGTAGAAAACATAAATTCTAAGACGATAATGATTAGTATAATAATAATTTAGTAAAAAAAATCAAATAGCGAGTAGATTATTTTTATATATTTTTAATGATCTTACTTTTAATCATCTAAAAAAAATGTATTAAATATATAATTTTTATTAAATGAGATTTGTTACTAAACATTGATCACAAAACAATATTTACAAGTATGAAATCCTACATGATGATAAAATGAACACAATAACAAAATTTATAGAAAAAAATATATTTTAAAAAAATGAATAATTCTGTCCTAGTATTCTTATTATTTAATTAATAATATGCACAAAAACCAATCAATATTGCAATATTGTTATAATAATAAAGGATTTATATATTATTGTTTACAGTTAATATTAAAGTATTATAAAACAATGTAACCAGATTAGATTTTAATCAATTATTTTAAACTAAAGCAAACATTTCTGGTTATCAATCATTAAATTTATTTGAAAATATTCAATCCGAACATTTACAGAAATCATTAATTAAATATCAAATATTGAACATTTTAACATAGTACAAATCAAGCACACACATTGAAATGATGAACAACTAGGGCTCGATCCAGTATTTAGGGAGAAATTTACACAATCATTCTTCTGCCATTTTGAAAAATGAACATTACACATAAATCATTCACCAATTGTTTTCAATTTAATCTTGTTTACACGCCGCTATGGGTTAATATATTACAAAACAATGTACAAACATAATTACATATCAGTATGAATTTTTAACGGAATATTTGTTTTTAATAATGTTTTGCTCACGCACAGCTTGTATATATATATATATATATAGTCATCCACTACATCTTTTCTGTGAATATTAGCTATTATATTAGGTTGGTGCACATGAAATTCCGGTTTTTGTTTGCGTTGAAATTTTCCGGATAACTTTCACCATTTTGTTTTTAAATGATGTATGTATAGCTCGTTTGAAAGGATTCCATTCAACCGTTTAATCGATTTTATTATTGTGTGTTGTACGAGAGCGTTCAAAAAAACTCGTAGAAGTGAATAAAAAGACAATAGTTGAGATAGTAAAATTATTTTTATTTTTCACAATCTCCTTTAAAGTCAATACACTTCATCCAACGTTGCTCGAGTGTCATTACGCCGGTGTTAAAGTGCGATTTCTCAAGCTTTTCAAAATAAGCGTCTACTTCGACTATTACCTCCTCGTCTATGTTAAATCTATTCCCAGCAAGGAATGTTTTCAGTTGTAGAAAGGGATGGAAGACTGAGAGGGCTAGGTCTGGTGAATATGAGGCATGGAAACCAATTCGAAGCCTACAGAATGGATTTTGCCGGCTGTTTATATCGTTGAATGAGCAGGAGCGTTATCGTAATGTAACTGGATTTTTTGCATTGTGTTCTGGGTTATTTTTCATCAATGGCGTTTCGTAACTTGTCCAAATCAGTACAGTAATAAGCGATGTTGATTGTATTTCCCTTTCTCAAATAATCCACAAAGAAAATTCCCTGTACATCCCAAAAAAACTGAAGCCATAACTTTGTCTACGGATGGACTAGCTTTGAACTTCTTTGGTAGGCTATCTCCTCTCTTAGTCCACTGTTTCGATTGCACTTTGGACTCTGAAATGTGGTGATGAATCCAAGTCCCATCATAAATCGACACAAAAATCATTTTTATTGCAATGGATCATGGCTAAACAATCCTTTGAAAATTGGTATCGTGTCCTTTTTCAGCAGTCAGCGCGGCTAAAGAAGTTTCACTTCAAAAACTTCAATTTAAAATAAACATATAATATTTACTGTCAAAAAATAAGCAAACTTTGCTCATTCAATTAGAAGTTAATATTCTTGTATCACTCGGCTATCTGGATTTGTGTAGTTTTATAAATGATTTAGTAGTAATTGAAGATTCCAAATTTTTGTTCTCGTTAACTTACTATTAACCATTAGCGGACCAATGCCGTAACATACGAGGCATAGCACTTTTACTTATTAGGTCGAATGCCGCGTATATTGTGGCAAAAATCTTTTTATCATTTTCATCATTGTTATTATATTTTAATTTAACATGTTAAATGCTATTTCCGTTCCTTTTAGTTAATTCATTTCCATTCGTGATCTATATTTTCACTAAAAATAAATATTTTTTTCTTTATAGCTGATATAAAAATCCTTAGTGGATAATTTTTCTTCATATAAAAAATTGCTTGGACCCAGCGGTAAGCAAACTTAAAATACTTCTGGCCGTTAAGGGTTAATAACACTCTTTATGTGGAAATGTCAATATCATTTACTTAATAGTTTTAATGAAAATTTTATTTGTCGAGTTTGAATAGAAAATTCATATAGTTATTTCGTTTTAAAGAGAACTTTTTCCAAAAACTTGATTTATTTAACTGGATGTATAGTGGAGGTGTAGTTTATCCATTACAAGAGAAATAGAATATATTAATCACTGTCTTCTATTTCCTCCTATTTATATAGAGTGATTCAATTTAGGTTTCTACATGAAAATATTAAAAAATTGCAAAAATTAAAAAATAATATGGTTTTCTTAATTTTTGTGATTTTTTTAATACTTTCATGTGGAGACCTAAATTAAATCACCTTTTATATCTGAATGATGAAGAAAATGTATCGTAAAAGACAAACATAATGGAACACACTGTATTATTACTATTATAAAGAGGACAATTGACATTTAAAATTAAAAACAGACTGATTTTAGAATAAAAAAGAACGAAGTTAAATTTTGTATCAATATTTACTTAGATTCATTAAAATTAACAAGAATGTATAATTACAGTTATTCAGATGACAAATTTAAACAAAAACAGACAACATAATTCAAGTTTCTTATGTAAATATTCATAAAAGCCATTTTTTATAATTCTTTGTCAGTTTTATATACTCTTATCCAGCAATCATTCTTTATATACATACATTATATATATATATATATATATATTAAGATCTGAAATATAAACCACTTTGCTTAAATAAATATTTGTAGTTATAAAAATTTTAATACAATAATGTTATATTCTTGAACTCGACAATTCTTGTAAGTAAAAATTAAAAATTTAATTTCAAGATACTCATTTAATAAAAATTGAAATGAAACCGTGAAATCTGAATTATGTGTCGGGAAATGTAGTAAAATTAAGCAAAAAATATTTTAATCATATTATGGAAAGAAACTTTAACTGATAGAGATAAATTACATACTTAATAATATGTATATAAAATTCCTTCAAAATTAAACTAAAGAATAGATAAACAGGGACATCTTCTTATAATTAATTCGATTAAAAAATGTATTTACCTTTTCAATTTTATAAAAATTTTGCACATAAAATAATGTAGAATAAACAAAATAATAAAATATAGGAACTAATGTAACATTATACTCTGAAAATATACGCTCACTAAACAAACAGGAAGTTATTATTTCTTCACTCAGGAGCTAGTTTGAAAAGCTCGATAAATAGTGTAAACATAACCATTTGATATAAATTATAAGTTATGAGATCTATAATTTCATTTTTGGCTATAACTGGGTAGACAGTAGTAGTAACTGCCAATAAAGGTAAATAGTAAAATAACCATACAATTTAGGAATAAACTAATACAAAACAGCATATGACTGAAGTTATGTGTATAGAATAATATATCATATAGTTTTTATAAGTTTTCTCCAATACTGTTTTAATAAATGATCATAAATAATATATTTTATATACAATACCGAATATTTATTGAATAAAATTCTATATTTTTAATTTTTTCTGAAAGTACATCATTTTCAATCACTATATAAAAAAATAAAAAATAATGTACACATGTTTGAAACAATTATATACAATTAATACTAAATTTTAAAAATTTTCTACAATTAAAGGGATGAAACATTTAGAATACAAATTTCATCAATACAATTAATAATGTATGTTTATATTTATTTATTTATTTGCATATTACAAGTAAGAGCTTTCATCAGTTATTTAGTTGAATTTATATTTTTCGGATCCTTATATTTAAATTCCAGTTATGTAATTACATATTTATCAAAAGAAAATAAATTAATGTAAATATAAGCTTCAAAAATACATTTTTAATAATATAATATTCTCTTAAAATTAATGTTATTGTAAAACGTCATTTACAAGTTTATTGATACACATAGATGGAAAAAATAAATAAATAGAAATGTATTAATTTATGTATTTATTGCGCAAATTAATTCGGTGCTTTTTCATTTAAAATGAATGTTTATTTACGGAAAAATGGAATACATTTCAATCCTCTGTTATTAAGTTGGTAGAAAAATAATTCAGGTTTATGATCTTCAAATTCATAATTTTTTTTAAATTTAAGTGGTTTTAAGTGGTTCAGAACTGTTGGATGACTAACGCTTAACTTTTGTGCAAGCTCTCGAATTGTTGTGCCTGGTTCTTATTCATTTAACGTTTTTAGTTGATTGTTTAAAACTAAAGAAGGATGCCCGCGACCGTCTTCATCTTCAAGGCTCTTGTTCCCACCACAAAATTTTTGGAACCACCATTGCAACGTACGTTCCTTAATAATATCCGCACCAAAAATATCGTTTAATTTTCAAGCAATTTCTGCTGATTTACCACCCGTTTTGAACTAATACAAAAAATGCTCTATCTTGTATCTTTTCCACCTTTAATTCAATAGCCAAATTTGAAACAAAATTAATAATAAAAGTCAATACTACCAAAATATAGACCAAAAAATGCACTTTATAATGGTATTAACATGAACACCATAAAATGACATTCTCATTGAAAAAAATTAAAGTTAGAATTCAGAAAACAAAAACCGCAATTATTTTCTTGCCAACCTAATATAATTTATAACTTTGCTTCATTTATAAGGTAACTGACGAATTCCTAATCGAAAAAATGGTGAATTTAACTCTATTAAATTATCAATCCATTTTCGAACCTCTTCCACTGTTTTAAAATGGATATCAGTCAGGTGATACTGGAGTGACCGGAACAAGTGATAACCGAGCTAGATCCGATGTATACATCGTATAAGAGAGAACATCCGAGCTCAATGAATGCATGTTCTGAAGAAATTTGTTTTTTTTTGCAATTTTTCCTAGATCATGACTGCCCGTGACCCTTAACATCCTTGTTCCTATCTATTATGACGTCAGTTACATCCGAGAAAGTATACTGGTTTTCGGGTCTTTAATGGCTTCCGGCACTGTAACTACGTTGAAGGTTTCTGTATTAACATCTCTGGAAAGGCAAGAGCGCAAATAATATCGAAAAAATAGCCCAATGAACAAATAATGTTTTCAGTCCTTTTCTCAATGTGCGGCCATGCGTTATCATACTACAAAATGATTTACTTCGTTTTCTTGCTAGGGAAGCACTTTTTCTCTCCAATTCATGAATTAAGCGCATGCACATGCATTAGTAATGCTTTGAATTTACAGTTTGATTAGGTCAGAGGAAATAATACTACACAATTATACTTAATATCCTACCAAATACAAAATAACACTTTTTTGGTGTGAATATTTGGTTTCGGAATCAATAGCGATGGCTTACGGAGTGTAACTCATGATTTTTGGTGCTGAGAATTGTCATCCAAAACACATTTTTTATCCCCGGTTATGATTTTATCAAAAAAATCTTTTTTTTTGAACCTTGTGAGCAAGGACATAGCCGTACCGTATCTTCTTTCTTTGTTTTCCGAGCTGAGCTCATATGGATTAGCTTTATAATTTTTTTCATTCAATGTAGACGATAAGAAATTGTTTTCTGGGTAACTCCAAATTATAAAGAGAGATTTTATTTCATCTGAGTGGAGTTTTCACTGAATAGCTACTCAAGCTATTCATATTCTAATTTTTTCATTTGTCTGAGACGTTCTCGATCGAAAAGATCAAAATCATCACTCCGAAACGTCTCAAACTATTTTTTTTGCATACTTTATGCATCGAAACACCTCTCCCTCCTAACTGAACGAATCATTCCTGCAGCTTTAGTAGTATTTTTTTTAACTGGAATGCGAAAAACATGCAATGCCTAATATACTGCTTTTCGAACTCTATCGTGTTCACTACTGTTTTGTGAGGTTAAGCAAACTCGTTAGCCAAGATATGTATATATATATATATATATATATATATATATATATATATATATATATACACAAATATGTATATATATATACATATATAGTATTTATATAGTCTTTATAGTGTTATTATATATATATATATATATATATATATATATATATATAGTGTTTTTCAATGTTAAGAATGGCACTTAAATCCTAAAATAGTGAGAAAATATTTTAATATAAAACAGAGTTATGATTGATTTAATTAGAAGGCAGCGATTTAATTTGTACGCCTAATAAAGAGTAATTCATTTTTTACAAAAAACACTATTTATAAAAATCATATTTTGCATTAATGTTCAGGAGTTTCGCATATTTTAAACTTATGAAAATCAATAAAACAACTCAGTGTTATATTTTGATACAAGAATTTAATATAAATGACAAATTTTAGTACATTTTATTGTTATATTTAAGATATTATTTAAAAATAAACAAAGAAGAATAAGTTGTTTACAATATAACACATACCTTGAGAGGTTTCAATCTTTTTGATTGTGGTGAAGTAGATTCCTGCAAAAAAAGAAAATGTTATATTAAAGTCATGAATTCATGTTGACGTTTAGACAGAATCACAGAAATTAACTCTAAATCTACTGTTGACATACAACGCAAACACATATATTTCATATAATACATATATATATATATATATCGACAATTATATATATATATATATATATGTATATCGACAATTATATATATATATAGACCAAAAAACAAAGCTCATTCTGTTTCTGTAAAGTTCGAAATCGTTATTTTATCTGTGTGATATCTTACAACACTTTGTCATTTGTCACAAACTTTGTTGTCATGTATCATCCTTCCGTTTTCAACAGGTCAATGTCAGTCACACGCTTTTCTTGGTAAATTTCACTCTTAGATAGGTTCTCAATTCCATGCATGTCTTTCATACCGGATATTGTCTTCTTTAAATAAATAAACAATTTCCTTTTTTGTTTACATAACAGATTTTTTTTAATTTTAATATCGTTTTATCGCCATATCGAAAAATCTAACAAATAAAACAGAATGGTTTCCTATATCATTTTTTCTCCTTATAACTAAAAAATGGTTTCGATTTATTCGTTCTCTGATTGGTTGATATCAGTTCACGTGGTAGCTGTTCTGATTGGTTGATATCAGTCACAATATCAGTGTTCTGTTTGGTGATAATTTTGTTAATTTCTGTTATTTGTTACGGAAGGGGGATGTATTGGCGAGTGCAGCGAGCAGGATATAAAAAAAATGTTTTTATTGTTCAAAATATGTTTACATTTTTAATGGGTCATAAAGTATAATTTGTTATCAAAGATAATATTTGCAAATGATTTCTGAAAATTAATTTTTAAACAAAACTGTTATAAAATGTAAGGTATGTGTTTTTGGTGGGTGGTAAAACAGTTTAACTCAAATTTTCTTTTTGTGGACTACCAGTGTTCATATTGCACATACATTTTTGACATTTTCAAATTTTGAAATGTTTTTTAATGCGAGTAAATTTTTTTAATACTAGGGAATTCATTCCAAAATAAAAACATCTATTAGTATGTATTGATATAGATCTTAAACGGATTTAGTTCTTTTAGAACATATTTATTTCTAAAATTTAATTTCTGAACGATATAAGGTCACAAGTTACGGTATGATTGTATTAGGTTGGTAGAAAAATAATTTCGGTTTATGATTTTCAAAATTTAAGTGGTTTAAGAGTTTAAGTGATCCAGAACTGTTGGATGACTATCGCCTAAATTTTGTGCAAGATTTCGAATTGTTGTACGTGGTTCTGATTCAACTAACGTCTTCAGTTGGTCATTAAGAACTGAAGAAGAACGTCCGCAATCTTCTTCATATACAAAGCTCTCGTCCCCAGCACGAAATTTTTGAAACGACCATTGCACCGTACGTTCCTTAACAGTATTCATATCAAAAGCATCGTTTAGTTTATGAGCAGTTTCTGTTGTTTTACTACCCATTTTGAACTCATACAAAAATTCTCTTATATGTTTCTTTTCTATCTTTAATTCAATAGCCCAATTTGAAGCAAAATTAATAATAAAACTAAAATCGACGTTACTAAAAAACAAGTCGAAAAATACATTTTAAAATGATATTTACATGAACACGATGAAATGAAATTTTTATTAAAGAAAATTAGGGTTAGAATTCAGAAAATAAAACCTGCAATTATTTTCCTACCAGACAAATAGTATTATAAACTTTTTTGCAATTTCAATGTTCAGTACGTTTTTCGACTACAATTTATAAGCATTAAATATGAATTTTTAATCTTACAATTTATAATAACACTTCCGAAGTATTCAATAACTTCATGTGACATGAAGCTATGTTAAATAGAGTAGAAAACAAGTTAACACTTTATCGAACGAGCGCTTTTACTATGAACAATTACTTGTCACCGAGGGGATTTTAAAAAAATCGGAGAAAACATTGATCGCTTTTTTCAAAGTGTTGTGTCTTTAAAATTAATTGCGATATTGATGTGAAATTTGATTGAATTATTTATTGATTGAAATTATTTAACATAGGATGCCAATCGGCGTTCCCGATCTTTAAAGTATTAATATATTATTTGTATTTGAATTTAAGCAAACTTTTGAAGAAAATAAACGATGTTACAAGTTATTTTAAAACTTGAGGTGGAAAATAAATACTCTTGTATAACAAAAAAATTGAAGAAAATTTCTGATTATGAGACTTTAGATCTCATTATTCATAATTTATTAATTTTTCATAATACACCTATGATCTTAGATTTTTCTGTACTTAGGCGAAAAATGATCAATAATAATTTATTGAATATTTTCAACCAGAACATTTTTTTGTTGTTTATGGAATGGAAAAAGAATTTATTTGTTAAAATTAATAATTTATCGCTGTACACACATTGAGTGTGAGTCTTAATTGACATACAAAAAGAAGACAAATGTGTTTGTGTATGTGTATATATATATACACATATACATTTGTCTTCATATGTATATATATATATATACATACAATCCATTCAACTCACACCAGTTGATGAAATCAATGAATAAATTAATCAATTTCATTTTGTAAAATGATAAAAGAGGATAATATAGATTTTGGCAAATGCTTGGAAAATGCTTTAAATAGCTGAGTATTTAATGATTAAAATATAAGAAAACATTAGGCCATTACATAACAGTATTGACTGTAATTAAATTTACTTTTATAAAAGAATTTTTCATTCATTTTACAAGTCACAAATTTGTTTTCTAATCAATAATTTTCAGTGATTAATCATTAATAATTTTTATTATTTTTTCTGCATATTTAGATAAAAATGCCATTATCCTCAAAGCATTACGGTACAGAAATCTATTTCATAAACAACAATCAAAAAAGGTTGACAATAAATTATTAAACACACATAATAACCAATGGAAAATTCATTATTAAAGTTAGATTTCATATTTTAAGAATATACTGAAAACTAAATCATTAAAAAATAACTTGTTACGCAAAGAGAAAAATTATAAAATATAATAATGTACTTACAAAAAAAGGTACATTAAACAAAAGTCCATTTCTGTTGATAAGAAAATTGACTAATTTGATTTATTATTGTGTTATTATTGATACAAGCAGTGTTTAATGGATGCTCGTTTTAGTATTGTTTATCCTTTTTCAAAATTTTATTGTTTGTTTTCCACTTTCAGTGGAAAACAAGCAATAAAGTGTTTCTTGAAGTGTACTATCTTCAAGTAATACTAGAATTTTAGATAACTAAGTTATCTAAATTTACCTGAAGATGGAACACTTGTCGAAACTAGAAAAACCGAATTTCAAGCGACGAAAATCACCAGAATAATAGATTAAATATATTTTTTTTATTTTCATAAATGACTTTTTTTCGCTACAAACCATACCAAAATTTTTTGATCACCAATATTCAACAGGTTCTTGATCATTTTCGATGACACTTATGAGCATTTAGATAGCAACTCCGTCATACACAGAGAACCAAAGCACACATATTTTTTTATTCTCAAAAATATATACATTTTAAATTATTTAATTGTATTTTGCATCTTAAAACATAAAAGCGGTTATAAAATGGGGCTCAGGAAAGTATATATTATTTGTTATGCCGATGATGTAGTTCTAATTGCGAGCAACGAAGATGATCTCCGAAGGCGTTTATTTCGGTTCATAACAACTGCTAAAACATTTAACACTAAAGTATTTAAGGAGAAAACAAAATGCCTGGCAATATCCAAAAAACCTGTAGGATTTAAGCTAGAAATTGCAGGCAATGTCATTGAACAAGTGATGGTATACAACAACCTGGGTGTTGAAATCTCCAGCGCACGAGACTTAAAAAAAGAAGTAGAGAAGCAATAGGACAAGTGTATCGTAGTATCAGGATGCTTACGAGATGCTATCTGGCGGAATAAATACATTATCGATAGAGTATAAAGTTAGTATTTACAAAAGTACAGTACAATACTAATTGATGCAAGTGAAACTAGAGTCGAGACAAGGTAAACTAAGCAAAAACTCATAACCATCGAGATGAGGGAGCTAAGATCGATTGCAGGAAAAACTCTTCACGACAGAATACCCAATTGAGAAATTAGAAACATATGCAACGTGCAAGACAATAAAATTCAGTAAGACCATAAGGAAGGAGTGGAATGCACACATCGATCGTATGAACCAAGATCGTCTACCAAAAAATCGCAATAGATGGAATACCACAAGAGAAAAGACTCCTAGAACGACCTCAAAAACGGTGGGCTGAAAGTTGGGTCTCCTCTTATATAGAGTCAACATTAGAATGATACCATTCTAATGGAAAAATATATACTAAGTCTACTAACGAGGAAGAAATATTTTGTACAATTAAGATAAAATAATATATTATTGTTTATCTAAATATAAATTAAATTAAAAATTGTATATATTTAAAATTGTAAACAATTTTGTCCTTAACATACATAATTATTCGCGAACCAATTAATGAAAAGAGTATATTTACATTGACTTATTTAATTGTCTTTTTTACAGATCATTTTTTCATTTAAAAATATTTTCATAATGTTTTGAGATCAAACAAGTTTATGTATACAACTTTTATACACAATATTAAAAAATTAGGTGTATAAGTTAATTCGGTGTGTTGGTAATCTAAAGTACAAATTAATAAAAGAACTGTTCAATTTTTAAATTTATTTTTTTAGAATATACAACGATTGTTTTACAAATATTCGAATTTTAATGTAATTAATTACTAACTACTAAATTTGATATAAAAGGATTGAATGAGACTTTGTCACGTGTTGATAAAAATATATTCGGTATACAAATTAATTGGCTGCCTTTTTTATAGAAAATGAAAGTTTACGGAAAAATGGAATACTTTTCAATCTGCAAAATATGTCCCATTATCTTATATAACTTAGCTTGATCTGTAAATTAACTGGCGAATCTTTTGTCAAAAAATATATGATGGCTTTGTGTCGATGAAGTTATAATTTTCGAACCTTTTACACTATTTTAACACTTATTGCTGGTTTTATGCATCAGAATAGCTTCCTCAAAAGCTGAACTAATCATGCCCGCGGTTTCGGGAGCCTATTTTTCGATTGCAATGCGAAAAGTATATAATTCCTAATATGTTGTTTTTCGGATGTCATCATGTTCACTACTGTTCTGCAAGGTTATATCAATTTCTTGGTCGAGATATATAGTGTTTTCAAATATAAAAGTTTGCATTTCGAAATCTTAAAACGACAAGAAAATATTTTAATTTAAAAGAGAGTCATGTTTGATTGAATTTAAAGGTACCGAATTATTTTTTATATCTAATAAGAAAAGCATATAATGTTAATTTGTGGAATAAATTTTCACTGTTTTGTTTGAAATGTAAGTAACGGTTGTGCTTACATTAATATTACTACAGAAAAATCATTTTCAGAGAATCAAGTAAAAAAAACACATACATGATTTAAAACCATTTTTCAAAAAAATGTTTCCAAACCCCTGTAAAATTCATTACGGTAATCACATTAGTGTAACACCGCGCGTTAACAGTAATTTATCACGAGCCTATAAAATTCTATAATTAAAATTACTCTCTAAAAAAATAATTTCACACCACTTTATAATCCATTTATGTGTATCGATAAATGTGTTACGTGAGTGTGTGGCTCATAAAAATAGAATTTTTTACTAATATTCGTACTGCGTGTATGATGACATAATATGATTTTCTCAATCAATGATTCGAATACATGGACATATCTACGAAAATCATTTCATAATCGTGTTGCAAATGTAGATGAGAAATGAATGGGTTTAATTCACTGAATAGGTGAGAAACCGAGAACAATTTCAAACGGTCAATGCACTTAATAATTATTCCAAAGAACATACGCGTTATTTATCAGCAAGTGAAGCCAGTGGTGTATCATTTGAAATACAAAATTATGTATAAGAAAAATATGAATACATTTTAATTGAAATTCCATTCATTGCTTTAATATTTTCATATTTAATAATATTTTGTAAAATACATTTTACACACACATATATTAAATTGTTAGGTTGGTAGATAAATAATTGCGGTTTATGACATTCAAATTCATATAATTTCTTTAATTATTTTTAATTAAAGTGGTTTCAAGTACTCCAAAACTGTTAGATAACTAACGCTTAACTTTTGTGCAAGCTTGAGAAATGTTGTGCGTGGTTCCAATTTAACTACCTTCAGTTGGTCGTTATAAACTGAAGGACTCCGGCGGCCTCCTTCATATTCAAGCCTTTCGTCCCCAGCATGAATTTTTTGGAACCACCATTGCATCGTACGTTCCAGTACCTACACCAAAGTTCTTATTTGCTTCTTTTCTATCTTTAATTCAATAGCTCAATTTGAAGCAAAATTAACAATAAAATCAAAGTCGATGTTACCAAAATACAAACCGAAAAATGCACTTTAAAATGATATTAACATCAACAAGATGAAATGAGACATTAATTGAAAAAAATAAGGCTAGAATTCAGAAAACAAAAACTGAAATTATTCTCCTACCAACTTAGTAATTCTTTGTGTTATCTTCCTGGGTATTCTTTGATACTTAATAATAAATTGTGTAATAGAAGAAAGCAACTCTCATGTAACATGCATGATTTGTAGAGAATAATGAAAATATTATAATTTTTTAAATTCAAATAATGATGAAAACTTTGAAAATAGTTTGTTAATAATATAAATAAGATACAGAAGAATAATAAAATGAATAAAAAAATAAGAGAAGTTACAAATAAATAATAAGAGTAAAAATTTTGAAATAGAAACGATCTGAACATACATTGAGAAATTAATAACAGGAACACAAAAAATATAAAAAATCCCTGAAATATATCAAGAAATAGATGGGATATTAATAAAAATACATTCATAATATGTAAAAAAGAGAAGCTATGATTTCTTAAAACTAAATAGAAAAATGTCCAAATAAAGAGATTTGTATTTATTAATTTCTTATCATAGCTTGAACATGAACATATTGATTATATATATATATATATATATATATATATATATATATATATACTTAATAAAACGAAAAAAGTTCTTATTGAATTATTCTTCCCACATATGGGGAAATAAAAATATACAAAAATTGACGAAGTTGTAAAGAGTGTCTATCTGGGTTATTTGAGTACCGTAAATACGAGGGTGGTCCCAGATGTACCCGGCCTGACCTAGAGATGGCGGTAGTTGTTTGAAAAATATCACTGTATTAGAAAGTACACAATCTATAAAGCATATGTTTGAAGTTTGAGGACCCCACGTTGTTTAGTATTTGTTTGGCAGCCATCAATAGTGAACGTTTTCAGTGAATTTGTGAAAATGGAGAAAATTGGTCATCGTTACGTGATACAATACTTTTATTTGAAAGGCCTCAGCCCAACCAATATAAAAGCTGAACTGGATTCTACTCTGGGTGAGTCTGCTCCTTCGTTTACAGCAGTGAAATATTGGGTAGCAGGGTTTAAACGAGGCCGTACGAGCTGCCAAGACGAGCATCGTAGTGGTCGACCAAATGAGGTGACGACTCCAGAAATGGTGAAGAAAATCCACAACGCGGTACTGGATGATCGTCGACTGAAAGTGCGCGAGCTAGCAGACATAGTAGGCATTTCAAAAAGTGCGGTACATCGCATATGATCTGAAAATTTGGGCATTAGAAAGCTGTGTGCAAAATGGATGCCGCGTTTGCTCACACTCGAGCAAAAACAGTGTCGTGAAGGTGTTTCAATTGAGTGTTTAGCGAAGTTTCACAGCAACAAAGCAGCATTTTTGCGACGTTTCATAACCATGGATGAAACATGGGTCCATCACTTCACACCCGAGACAAAAGAACAATCAAAACAATGGACTGAAAAGGGAGAACCAGCTTCAAAGAAGGCGAAGACCGTTTCATCTGCAGGCAAGATCATGGCGTCGGTTTTTTGGGATGCGCGTGGGATAATTTTCATTGATTATCTTGAAAAAGGAAAAACTATCAACGGCGAATATTATGCGAACTTATTGCCACGTTTGAGCGAAGAAATCAAGCAAAAACGGCCGCATTTGGCTAAGAAGAAAGTGTTGTTTCATCAGGACAATGCACCAGCTCACAAATCCGTTATTGCAATGGCCAAAATTAATGAATTAAAGTTTGAATTGCTACCTCATGCCCCCTATTCGCCAGATTTAGCCCCCTCGGATTATTTTCTGTTCCCAAACTTGAAAAAATGGCTCAGTGGTCAAAGATTTCCCAACGATGAAGAAGTGATGTCGGCAGTTAATTGGTATTTTGAGGAGCAAGACAGTTCTTATTATAAAAAGGGTATCGAACTTATTGAACATCGCTGGGAAAAGTGTATAGAGCTGAAAGGAGATTATGTTGAAAAATAAATATATTTTTTTCCAAAATTTGTGTTTTCTTTGTTCGGTCGGGTACTTCTGGGACCACCCTCGTAAATGCTTCCTAATATGTAATATTACCTCATCTGATTTTATGTTTTTACGTTTGAAAAAAATAATTAAGGCTTTAAAATTAAAATAAACTTTTTCAGCAAAATATTTCAATACTTACAGTGCAGATTATAATTAGAAATTGAAATTATTTGTTAAGAAAAATAAAAACCTCATATTTCACTTTCATACCATGGTTAAGTAATTATTTGAGACTATTATATTATATTATTTTATTTAGAAATTTAGAATTTATTAAATTTAAAGCGTTAATCTGGACACAGTATATTGGTACTCAAGCGATTCAAAAGGATGGAGACCAACAAGATAATCTAATGCAAATTATACTGAAATCAATTTTTGAATTTTAATAAAAATTAAGATTTAATATATATATATATATAAAGCCTAACATAGTTATACCGAGCACTTCGGGAACAAGCATCTTTTCGTATATCCTTCGTTATAACCGATACTCATTATATCTGTGAATTTATTTATAAATGTTAAAGGCAGTACTTTTCAATGATTTTATTTACAGCTATAAGTATAACAAAAGCTGTAAGATGTCTTTTGAATGAGCTATACTTTTGAAAAAATTAACGAGCGACTATACAAATAACAAGCATATATTTTATTTATTTTCTATACAATTTCAAATTTCATTAAGTATTGTGATAGATGATCTTTTATATTTTCAGTGAGCGGCCGTAACTTGGGACCTGGATACAAATCGGTGCAGTTATTCTCCATCCATACTGATCGTAAGTTGATAGAAAGTAATACACATTTAAATAACAAATAGATTTAACATTTAATTATACATATGAACACATTTCGATAAAAATAATTATCAATTTATTTACCATATAAACTCATTTTCTAATATTGTGATTAAAATATGGACAATGCAAACATCAAACATAAAAAAGACCAAAAGTAATAAATCAATCATTTATAGTAATAAAATGTTCAATCTTTCTTATTAAAGAAAAACTATGAAAAAATTGATGTGAAAACGGAGTTTGACCTTTTGCGTGATAAAACAGGGGTGATTACCAATTAGTTCCAATTTGTTCAGTGTATACGTGAAATGAGCATATAAAAGTGAATGCTGGAATGAAAATATACTGGAATGAAAATCAATCCAAATATTTATCTTTATAAAGATGAAATTGATATATATATATATATATATATATATATATATATATATATATATATATGTGTGTGAGAGAGAGACAGAGAGAGAGTCTGTCTGTGTACTCATTATAAGAGAGTTCACCTTTCTTTCTTTCTCTCTCACTTTTGGTATATATTTATATATATATATATATATATATATATATATATATATATATATATATGAACAATATTCGGTACCATTAACAACGATTGAAAAAAATTTATTAAGTACTGAATTTGATGTAAATGTCAAAGTATTTTCATCCTTTGTAAATACAATTTATGTATCAATTTGCTGTTTCTATTAACGACGTATATTTAATATTTACTTTGAATGACTCAATTACTAAGGAGAGTTCTGTCTATCTATCATGTTTCTCGTGTGTAACAAGCATTAATTATCTATAACCATAATATATTACCGAACACCTCTATTCTCGTTAACATTTACTTCAATTAAATTGTTTAATTGTTATTCCTTTTATTAGATTGTGTAAATTACTTACAAGTATAGTACAATATAAACGGGTAATTTTGTTATATATATATATATATATATATATATATATATATATATATATATATATATATATCTACATATATATTTATACGTATACATATATATTTATACATATATATATATATATTTATACATATATATATATATATACATATATATATATATATACACATACATACACACACATATATATATACATACACATATATATATATATATATATATATATACATATATATATATATATATATATATATATATATATATATATATACACACACATATATATATATATATATATATATATATATATACATACACATATATGTATATATGTATATATATGTACACACATATATCTATCTATCTATATATACAGTCAAGTGCAAGACTAAACTAATATACTCGTATATATATATATATATACACTCCAGATAAAGATATTTACCCATATATCAACCAATCGAGTAAGAGTCGCTCTATGTGACATCTGCATTAACTTCATCTTGTTTTCATTATATATATAAATATGTATATATATATATATATATATATATATATATAGGATCAGTGCAAAAGTTCGTAAACGATTCAATAGGTAGTGCTGAGAGTGCCGCATGGCGGCACTTGTGATTGAAATGTATTCATGTTATATATCGTTTGAAAAGTGACAGTCATAGCTGTCATTTGAGCACCAGACATATTTGTTTCGATTCGATTTGGGTGTAAGAAAAATTTTTGAAAATGAGCATCGAAAAGATACACTTTCGCCACGTTATGTTGCACGAGTTTTGAAAAGGAGTAATCGTTGATGTGGCAACGAAAAATATTTAAGAGGTTTATTTGGACCATCCGCAATTATTTTCAGCTGTGAAGAAATGTTTTGCTAAATTCTGACTTGGTGATTTTAACTACTAATATCAACCCCGCACGACGATGGTGTGCGGACTTTAATTGACAATAACTCACGAATTTCTATGCAACAGGTTGCCGATACATTCAACATTGACAGATTGATTGCATTTCGGTATTTAAAGATGCTAAGGTTTACGTTGAAGCTCGATACGTGGGTGCTGAACTCGTCTGAAAAAACAAGATTGATCGCATATATTCGGCAGTTTTTTGTTTGGATGCTTCAACAGACAGCCCTTTTTGGATCGGTTGTTAACTAACGGTGGAAAAAGGATCCTCTACAATAACCCTCGATGCAGATTAACGTGAAAACAAGCGAATGAATACGCAGAATTAGTCGCCAAAGCTGACTTGCGTCCAATGAAGTGTTCCTGTGTGTTTGGTGGGATTGAAAAGGTGTTGCTTATTTTGAGCTGCTCTCTCGGTGCAAAACGATTACTTAGGAGAAGTACTGTCAATGACTAACTAAACTGATCGCAGAAATTAAAAAAAAAGTCCGATTTGACCGATGGAAGGGAGTCATCTTCCACCATGACAACGCAAAATCACATACAACAAAACTGACTATGCAAAAACTGAAGCAGTTGAAATGGGAAATCATATCGCATACACCGTATTCTTCGAAAATTTCACCTTCGGATTATCATTTGTCCCGGTCGCTACAGAATAGTTTAAATGGTAAAAAATTGACACCGTGGAAGGCGTTAAAAATCACCTCACCGCCTTTCTTGCCGAAAAACATGCAGATAACGATGATGATAACATAATTGATAAATAAAAGCGTTTTCTGCGAAAAATAATTGCCTGAATTTCAATTTTAAATCCTATACGAACTTTTGCGCTAATCTAATATATATATATATATATATATATATATATGTATATATATGTATATATATGTATATATATATATATGTATATATATATATAAGTATATATATATATATTTATATATATATATGTATATATATATAATAATTTTTTATAGAAAAAATTAATGAATATTGAAAATATTTTTCTACTCACAGAAAAAATAATGTTACTAGATAGAATGTCAACTAGAATTTTCTAAAAAATGTTCCACATACAGACTGTTATTATTTTAATAAACTTGCGTGCTTTTTCCTCAAGTGATACTTTTATGTACATAAAAGTTATTTTCAAGATGATAAATAGTAATTTTTCAATAATGATAAATATTAAAAATTGATTTTTTTCATACATGTAAAATATATTGATTTTTTATAACGATTTTTAATGAAAATTGTAATTTTGATAGGTACTTTAACCAAAATTATAAGAAAAATAATAGTCTATTAAATAGAAAATGTAATTTACTGATTGAAAATGGATAATGTAAATACAAACGATCTATAAAAAATGAATGTAAAACTACCAAATAAAAGAAGTTTAAACAATATCTTAATGTATAAAAAAATCGTTAGATTATTATTTGTAGACGACAAGATATAAAAAGGAAAGTGGAATCTTGACAGATAAACATCTCTTTCAATACAAACACACACACACACACACACATATATATATATATATATATATATATATATATATATGTATCAGAGTTGAATGTACGTGTAGATTTGATATAAATAACGAGCCGCTACTGTTAAACACGTACGTTTGTAGAGAAAAAAAGCATTTCGCAATCACGTAATCACAATATTACAGACTGGTTGACTGACTGCTTTGGTTAGATCGTTGGTTCGTTGGGCTCGGTTGTCGGTGGTGATGTTGTTCGTTGTGGTGGTGTGTTTCCATGTTTCTCTATACTGTCGTTCTTCACACCCACTCCCACGTGGCGATACGAACCGGTGAATTAGCTCCGTCCTGGGATACGCGAGACATAAAGCGGATATGTCAGAGCGACAAGCTTTTCTCTATATTCGCGGTCAGAACCGAATTATTTGTATCAAATCGATATCATTTTTCGATTTCGATTATATGTATGTCTTGTATGCAATTAAATATTATTTTATTGTTATGTGACATAATCGTAAAAACAAAACATTTTGATTCACAAGTAAGACTAATTATTTTTTTAAAAATAATAATTTGAAATAAAATAGGAGGACGAATAGCAAATAATTGGAACAAATTCTTTTTTAGAATAAATCATGGAAAGAAAATATATATTAATTACACAAAATCGAGTTTCAAATTTAAATTACTCAAGAATATTAATTTATATTGCTTTAAATTAGCTGAGTGTGATATTTATTACTAAATAAAAAATAATAATATTCTGTATAAATAGTACATTAATTTCTCAAACTATGAAATTATATCTTGTTAATAATATTATTTTTTAATCATATGAATAATAATTACATAATTAAGAAATAGTACAAAGTTGGACAAACAGATTACTGAATTTTGATATAGAATTTAATATAAATCTAATGAAGTTTAATGGGACAATAAAAACTTTAAATTACTCTAAACTTAAACATTCTACATAGTGCAATTAAAATTTGTTTAGAAATAGAATTTAATAGTTAGAAAATTATTAATAAAATAATAAATAATTTAATACATTAGTATATTTTAGATTTTGCTTACAATCATTACTGAAAATATTATTTTCTGTTGAAATTAAAAGCTCATCATTTACTGAAACCAGAGTACGAAACGAAATGCAATTTTATTTAAAAACTCGAAAAACATGAACAAGCACGATGTATATATATATATATATATATATATATATATATATATATATATATATATATATATATATAAGGAAAATAATTTCGGTTTTTATGAATTCTAACCTTAATTTTTTTCAATGAAAGTGTCATTCATCGTGTTCATGTTGATATCATTTTAAAGTCCATTCTCGGTCTGCATTTTGGTAACATCAACTTTGGTTTTATAGTTAATTTTGCTTTAAATTGGGCTATTGAATTGAAGATGGAAAAGAAGCAAACAAGAGTAATTTATTCTCAGTTAAGAGTTCAAAATGGGTGGTCAAGCAGCAGAAACTGCTCATAAACTAAACAATTTTCGGTGTGGGTACTGTTAAGAAACGTACGGTGCAATGGTGGTTCCAAAAATTTATGCTGGGGAGGAGAATCTTGAAAATGAAGGTCGAGGCTGCCCTTCTTCAGTTAATAACGACCAATTGAATGTGTTAGTTCAATCAAAACCACGCATAACAATCGACACCTTGCACAAAAGTTGGACGTTAGTCATCCAAGAAGTCTGGACCACTTAAAACAGCTAGGGAAGTCAAAAAAGCTATAAATGTATATGAATTTGAATATCATAACCAGCAACTATTTTTCTATTTTATATACATACATACATATACATACACACACATATATATATATATATATATATATATATATATATATATATATATATATATATATATATATATATATATATATATATGTATACATATATGTATGTATGTGTGTTCTTTTTATAAATATAAAATTTGTTTAAGATGCACTTACAGTTTTCTTATCGCTAAATACTGATATGTATTAACTTAAACCCTGAACATTTGATTAAAATAAAATTATGAAATTGAAAATAATGAACATTTTTAACATTAAAAAAATAATATTATTCCTGTTAATTCGCATAAATATTTTAATTAACAAACATTTAACTTATTTGTATAAGAAGAAGGTTTTTTAATTGTATTTTGCATGAAAATAAGTTTTAGTAGCTCTATCGACGCTTCTCTTATCCTCAAATAAACCACCAAACAACAAATAATACAAGTGTATTTTTAAAATGAAATAAAGAGCTTACTTATTGCTAATACTTCTGACTTAAATATCATAATATCAAAATCTACAGCCAGATGTATGTCAGCCAGTCTGTTCACATAAAGAAAAATGTTCCTTAAAATACTCAATAACATTATATTGTACAAGTAAATTACCATAATAAATAATTCAAATGTAAGACATGAACGAACTAAAGTTTTAAATATGTTTAAAAGTTTAGTTTTTCTATTCCAATTGTTTTAAAATTCAACTCTAGAAGAATAAAATAAAAAAGTTTCTATTTGGTCGTTTATTTAAACACTTTTTTAATAGAGTAAAATATTTCAATAAAACAATACTTCTAATAAGTATGTCATAATGTGCAAAAGAAATAGTATAAATTCCTTACTAAAATCTTCCTATTAATGGTCATAATATTGCCTGAATAATGTTCAAATTAATATGACAATTTCTTTTTCTAGAAGTTTGCATTTTGCTACAGTTTTACAGAAATGTTAACAGGGTTTATTAAAAAATATTTTTAATATTTTATAATATAACCAAAGATAATGAATTTGGAGTCAGAAAGATACAATAATGATAACTGTTTTTGCAATAACATATTTCAATTTTTTAATTGTGGTTAATTGGTTTTATACATATTTTTTATTGTACACATTATTTTTCTTCAGGAATACGATTGAGTTTAATTAATATATATATATATATATATATATATATATATATATTTATATATATATATACATACATATACATTTATATATATATATATATATATATATATATATATATATATATATATTATAACAGATATATAATGATACTTTTGTCAATGTTGTAAAATAGACAGATATGTCAATAAAATATTTTATAAAAAATAATATGTTGTAAATGTATAACTGAGGTTTCCTGATATACTTATTTGTAATATCATAGGAATATCATATATATATATATATATATATATATATATATATATATATATATATATATATAATGTGATAGTATATGGAGTGAAAAGGGTTGTATACCTCTCTTAACTCCGTCATAAAGTAATTGTCTTGGACCTCTGTATTATAAACCTGCTCTCATCGACAAGAGGTGTATCCTGTGAAGATAGGAAACTTTTTTGGAAGTTTGTGTTTTAATTTGAGCGAATCAGCAATAAATAAGAGTAAAAGGAGACTTCATGACACCTCTTATTGATAAATCACATAGATAAATATTCTTTTACCTCGATTCCAAATATAAAAATATTTCTAATAATGTGATAGAAAATGAATCACATAAAGGAACGTTAGTAATCATAGTCTACATCAAGGGTTCCCAACGGTGTCGATGGAAGTCGATACGGGGTCGATAAAACTCAAAAGTACGACTAGGATGATTTTTTTTTAGTTAAAAACTATTGTTTTTTGCAGGATCATAAATTGTCATTTCCAAAGAAAAAGTTTTATCAATTTTCACAAGAATATTTAGTCCTTGGATTTATTAGTCCATGTGAAATGATACATTACTCTTATGTCTTATCTGTGAAAAAATACTTCACAATGATGCTATGAAACCATCGAAAATGAAAGACCATATGGAAATAATGGATGAAGATAAGAATATGGAGTATTTCAAAAATGTGAAAAAAATTTTTTTACAATGTATCAAAACAAGTCAGATCGTTTTTTAAATCATGAACTTCTCAAAATATTGAAGCAGGATTAGAAACAAAAGAAGAATATCCCCATACAATTGGTGAAAATTTATTATGATCATCAGTACGAAAGATAATAACTACTGTAATGTAGCTGGATCCTAATCCAGTAATAAGAAGCATTCCACTAAGTAACGACACAGTCCAAAGTCGCATCGATGAAATGGCTGATAACAATAACAATTATAATCATTTATTAAATACAGCTATTTAAGAATTCTTCGAAACATTTTTCACTATCATTTTTTATTATCATTTTCAAAATTACATATATTTTTTCAAAAATTTACATGAAATATTTCAATGTTCTGTGGGAGGTAAATTTTCAGTTCAAATTTTCAGGATAGATAAAATATAAAAATTTTCTGCAAAGAGACAATGTATGAAACAGGTTGTGAACCACTGGTCTAAATCAAAAAGTCTGTTATTTACCCAACAACATATCTGGATAGTTTAGTATATTATGACCAATTTCACTCAATATTTAAATAATAGAAATGTATTGAGGAAGCTTATATGCAATACAGGATAGGTGCTGTTGTTATTATTGATGATGTCTCTAGGCTCTCTCTCTCTTATATATATATATATATATATATATACATATACATATACAATATATATATATAAATATATACATATATATATATATATACACATATGTATATATATATACATACATATGTATATACATATATATATATACATATATATATATATATATACATATATATATATATATATATATATATATATATATATATATAAATATACATATATATATACATATATATACATACATATATATATACATACATATATATATACATATATATATATATATATATATATGTACATATTTATATATATATACATATTTATATATATATATACATATTTATATATATATATATACATATTTATATATATATATACATATTTATATATACACATACATATATATATATAAATATATACATTTTTTGAAATTTACATAAAATTAGCCTAAAAATATTTAAAAAAGCAAAATTATTAAAAAATAAATTTACTTTACAACTTTTTTAAATTATTTTTTCTTTTCTTAAGAATTAGTTTAAGGTAATACTAATAATACTAAGTCGGTAGGAAAATAAATGCGGAATTGTATATGAATTTGAAGGTCATAAACTGGAATTATTTTCCTACTAATCTAATATACATTTTATACAAAAAAAAAATATAAATATATTGTATCCAAATAATACTTTATCTGCGCATTCCAATTAATTCAACAAAATTTGAATTAAATGAAGATTTAATATTAAACTAACATAGCTTTATTCTATACAAAATATTTGTGAGGAGTAGTTTCAATCATAAACAGACATTTCAATTATTAGAAATCCTCCGTTATGATGTATTGCTAAAAGCTTTCATTGAGAAATGAACTGTATTAAAGTACCAGATTGAAGTTAATTTGAAATTTTAATTCTTTTTCTATGTATTGATTTTTTATGAAAGTAATTATAATTTTTAATCTTTTTAATTCGTAACTTTTATTAAATTTTATAATATTACTTAATGAGTTTTTCTGTATTAATCCAACGTATTAATTTATTTTTTGATAATTGTTGCCTATAGATAAATAATAAAAAGAAAGTTAACATAAATAAATAAAATATAAAAAAATCTAATGTACAAAAATATAACATTCCAAATCATGAATATTATTAATCAAATATATAATTATTTAGCATAAGAATAATTCATCAAAAAAGAATTTTTATGTAAAATATATCAAAACAATATACTCAATTAAAAATAAATTCTTTACTAATAATTTAGTAACAATATATTTATATTAAATAAAAAAAGAATCATTCTCAAAAATTATACTCTTTTTATCAAACTATTTTTCATAAAAATTTATATAAATCAAATTTTCTAATTATAATAACAATATTGTTTAATATTATCGAAAATAATTCTGTGAAATAAAAATTTTATCAAGATATTGAACATACATTATCATTTGGTTTTGATTATTATTTAGACTTAGTTTAATATTATTATTATTAAACTATATTTGAGTATAAAAATATTTTGATTTGCACTCGATGAATCTAAAATATTTCAATTTAAATGATTTCATTTATTTTAAAACTAATAAATAGTATTAAAACATGAATAAATTATAAAATATATTAAAATGTAATTATTTATAATACTATATTAATGAAAATTATGAATATTTTGTCTTAGTAATTACGATATTTTTCATAGTGTTAAATGTAACAAAACTATAATAACGTTGGTTGGTTATCTGGGGTTTAAAAACGAGTCGACAACTATAACAACGTTCAATAAGGATACAAAAGATAACAGCTTTACACACTGTAGAAAAAATCAATAATAAGATATTATAAAGACATTCTAGGTTGGTAGAAAAATAATTACGGTTTATGCATCCATTTGTCAAACTTTTTTGATTTTCTCAGGTATTTTAAGTGGTCTAAAACTGTTGGATGACTAACGTTTAACTTTTATGCAAGCTCTTGAATTATTATGAGTGGTTCTGATTCAACTAACGCATTCAGTTGGTCGTTATGAACTGAAGAAGGACGTCCGCGACCTTCTTCATCCTCAAGGCTTTTGTTCCTAGTACAAAATTTTTGGAACCACCATTGTACCGTACGTTCCTTAACAGTCCTCAGAATAAAAGCATCGTTTAGTTTACGAGCAGTTTCTGTTGTTTTAGCACCCGTTTTTGACTCATACAAAAATTACTTTTATTTGCTTCTTTTCCATCTTTAATTTAAAACAAAAATAATAATAAAACCAAAGTCGATGTTACTAATATATATATACCGAAAAATAGACTTTAAAATGATATTAACATAAACACAATAAAATAACACTTTCATTCAAAAAGTTAAGGTTAGAATTCAGAAAACAAAATCCACAATTATTTTCCTACCACCCTAATAGTTTGATAGAGACAGAATGGGTTAATATCAAAAATTTATACACTATTACTCAAATATATACATCTACGAGTATGATATTTTTGTTATCAATTATCTTTCATATTGATATATTGTATTTTATAGTTTAAAAGTTCACGAAGTATGAAATGTGCAGGACTGATGAAATACTCGTATAATTAATATTTATAAAATAAAATTTTCATGAATTTTTGCATGAACATTTATCTATTTATGAATTATAAGGACAACTAAATAATTCTATTTTATGTATAATTGTTTGACATTATATTCAATAAAGTGATGTCTTCAGACGGCTGTGTTTTAAAATCAGACATAAAAGTATTAAAAATTCAAATCATAACTTATTTTAACCAGTATGAGTGATTGATTTAAGTTTACTTAAAACATTTAACTCTAAAATTAAAAAAAAAGAAAGTTTCATAAACATAATATTTGTCTTATTGTCTCATAGATTGTTAACTATTATTTAAACTCACAATTTTTATTTTACAATTAATATGACTGAACATAAAACATCATTTAGATGAATAATATTTTTTAAGAATTTTAATGGCAACGATAAAACCAAAAAAAAGTTTTGTCTGTATTTATTATAAGCACAACTATAGGATGATTCCTTTAAGTCCCCCACATGGAAATTTTAAAAGGGGGCGCAGGGATTAAGAAAAGTCATGTTATTTTTTATTTAGTATTTTAGTTCAATTCAATACTAAAATACAATCGAACTAAAATACTTAATGGGAAATTGATCTTTTTTTAATTTTTACATTTATTTTATTTAATAGTTTCGTGTGGAAACCTAAGTTGAATCACCTACTTTATTTATTTTGTTTAAAAAAAACTATAACATGTACAAGAATAAAATATTTTTTACAGTTTGTTTTTATTAATAGAAAGTTATTGATTTCAAATTATAAAATGTTTTTTTACTAGCAAAAATGTCATTAATTCAATTTATTTGAACTGAAATAAATAATTTCATTGAACATCAATAATGATCATTTTTAAGAATCGATGTGCTGTATTTTCTCTCTTATAATTAGCATTAGTTTAAAACTAAATACACCTCTGATCTGAACTCTGGCCAAAGCTCTCATGACACAAGAGTTTGCTTATAGCGTCTCGTCACCACGACAACGCCGCGTCCCTGTCAGCAACACTACACTACCCTCTATGGTTTTCCTTTCCATTGCAGTTAAGTATATTATATATGCTCATAATGAACAAATATACCTAATACGTGATATTTGTACACACACACACATCTATAATATATATATATATATATATATACTGATACCTCAATGTTTAAAATCAATTGATTTTTATTTTTGAAACAACAAAGAAAAGTTCTTCCCAAAAGGAAATAAGTTTGATATTATTTTACAAAAAGTATTGTTTATTATTTTACAAAAAATATTATTTATTATCTCGTTATAAGTAAAAAAATCGTCCCGTCACTTGTTTTTTGTTGATATCGGTCCCGTGGTGTCTGTTCTGATTGGTTGATATTAGTCACATGATCAGTGTTCTATTTCATAGTTAACAACGGAACTGAGAATACGATTTCAGTGTAAAACTGATAAAAAAATTATTGAAACTATATTATTCACCGAAGGTTTACAGAAAAACAATTGTTACACATTTTAATATTGTATTCTGTTACGTTAATTTTTATAAAATATTTCAATAACAATTTTACGACTTACATTTTATATTCAAGACATCATTCATTCATTCATTTTATAGTTAATGCGATTATTTGTGTCTATAATTTGTCAATTTCTGTTAATTGTTGGGAGATGAGGAGAGGTAGCGAACGGGAGGCAAAGCCTCCTAGTTTCACCAAAAAATATTATTTTTAAATTTAATGTTTCATTTTTTTATTGACTTTCGAATGTCTATGATCCATTAAGTATTCCATTTTTTAATAATTTCTTTTGTAAGTATAGATTCATTATTTTTTTTCATAAATTCTACCCAATATTTTTCTCTAATGCCATTATTATATTCTTTATAGAATATGATCTTTTAAATGAAATTACAAAAAAAACATATCTCATTTTATTGACTCATCTTGTACCGAACACTATAAATTTAATAATAAAATGAACACATACAGCACGAACACATATAGAACCCTCATATAGCACGAATATTTCCATAACACTATTTTGTATTGACACGAACAGGGAATTCTCCTTGTATACATAATAAGGGGAAGACTGCGTCGCTGTTCTTACTGAAAACTAATTCAGTAGACGGTTTCTGGTTCATAAATTCAGACACACTCTGAGAACACGGTTTCGATATGACATGCAAGATATTTCCACGACTAGTATTACTTTTAAATTTTACTTAACACGATTTCGATATAGCACGGAAAACATTCCTCTGATTTGTATTACTTCTAGATTTCGTTGAACACGGTCTCGATCAGGCGTTAATGACCTTAGCTGTCGAAGCAACATGAAACCACAATAACCAACCAACCGACCAACGGTTTCGATATAACACAGAACGAATTAACTATGTTATTTGAGGGTTGATTATTATATATATATATATATATATAGACAGACAGATGGATTATAATAACATTAATTTAATATGTTACATAGGATTAGAAAAGTGAGTAAATTCACTTTCCTCCATTATTTTATCAATATCCTCCATTATTTTGTACAACTTTACATCATCTGTTGGGTAACTAACGAATTGCTTGACGAATAAAAGATTGCGTAATTGAATCGATGAAGTTGTAATGCATTTTCGTACCTCTTTCACTGTTTTAGAATTTTTTGCACGTTTTATGAATCACAGCACCTTTCCCTAAACTGAACAAATCATCTTCGGATTTTTTTTTCAACTGTCATGCGAAAAATACACAATGCCTAATTTACTACTTGTCAGACACAGAATTTCATTTAAATAATTATATTATAATTATACATGAACTACCAATATGGTATTTGATACCGAATTTTATAAATAACAAAAACTATCTAATCAAAATAAATTTATTATTTTCATAATGTCTTGATTATTTATATTTGTTTACGGTATTAAAATCAATCGCCGATTATTTTTTCAAAAGTAAATTTTCTACAAAAATATTCCATTATAGTTGCAAAAAATATGTATAAGTAGATTGCTGTTTTCAGTGGTACCCATAGCGGTGATATGTTCACTCCGATCATCCCTAAAAACCTTCAAACAGTGTAGTGTATCACGTATACACCAGTTTCTAACAAATGTACAGTTAACGCATAGTTGAGAGATGTTGCCATTTGTGAGAAGAACGTGACTTTATTTTTAATTAGCATTCATGTATATTCTGCATATATATTATATATATATATATATATATATATATATATATATATATATATATAAAACATTATCACATATGAAATGTCATATATGTTTCTCCAAGTTTCTTGTTTGATAGTAGCAAATATAATGGGAAATTACATTTTTATACACAAAAATCAAAATATGGATGTGAAGTTTTGAAGAATTTACGTTCATATATATATATATATATACATATATGTGTGTATGTATGTGTGTAATATATATATATATATATATATGTATATATATATATATATATATATATATATACAAACTTCGGTTTGCGCTGTTAGTTGGTACCAAAGAACGCCGGCGCAAAAAGAAATAATCTGTTACATACACAACATTTCTATACAAATTCTTTTAATTCATTTTATCTAAATTCTGTTAATATCTCCAGATTTAAACAATCTAAAAATATCTAATTTCAATTCCAAATTAATTTATTTACGCTTTTTATTTCTACTCATTGTTAACGTTTGAATTAAACACAGTTTATTAAATACAAAAATGAAGAAAAACAATATCAAGACCGATTTTCACTGATACCTTTGATTAACTGATCTATCTTGCATAATAAAGATAAAAATACAAATTAAATAGGGATTTACCAAAAAATCAAAAAAGAAAATGTTGAATTACTGAAAAATGTAAAAAATTCCGTTATTACACAACTTTGAACTCACGTAAACAGAGATTTTGGTATATATATATATATATATATATATATATATATATATATATATATATATATATGTATGTACGTATGTAAGATATCTATTGATCAATTAACTAAACGTTAACAATATTAACAGGTAACAATATTCATAATTATAATTAACACATCAAAACTTAATAACTACTTTTCATTTTCATATCCTCTCATCATTTGTCTCTCACAACACTCCCTGCCTTTTGTAAAACTTTGAACTTTATTAATAATTATTTCCACATATATAATAAGAAACAACACTGGTGGTGTGATGTTCTTGTAGAGCAGACATTTTTTTGTTAATCCAATCTTGTACTATTTATAGGATAATTCGTTATTGTTCAATAAAATGTTTACGAATGGCTGTAAAATTATTTTTTGTTTAAGAAAAATATATAAATGTTTTTCATTTTGGCTCGAAATTCTGCGAAAATAATATCTTATTGAAATAAAATTGTTGGTACGGTGTCACTTTTTATGTCTGTGTAGACAAGTTTTGATTGAAGAGTTGTTTAGTGAGTTTTACACTTTTAAAATAATGACGTGGAATTACTTTTAAAACAAAAAAACCTTCTGAATGTATATATATATATATATATCATCAATATATATATATATATATATATATATATATATACAAATATATATCAATATATATATATATATATATATATATATATATATATAGATTTTATAAAACGATACTAAATTATACACTTCTTTCACATGTTATAATAAAATTTTATGCAGAAAATCAAAATTATGGGAACTACATTTTTCGATTTAAAATATCAAATTATTGAATGAATTTATGTTATATATCAAAATTTAAGTTCCTTTTTTTAAATAAAGGAATTTAATTTCTATATAAGAGCAATAAATTCTTCACGTTATTTTAAAGGTTCAGAATTTTTTTATTGAGCATGTAAGACGACCCCTTATTTTTTAAAGATTTTTAGGTTTTAACGATCGTATTATAAGACAAGATATACGGTATATATAATTTTTGATTACTTTTCGTAATAGAGATTTTTTTCTGAAAACTATAACATTAATAGAATAATGCGAAGCTAACTTGCCTTTTTAATTACAAAAAAATGCTAAATTTTTAATAATATGAAATATTTTAATTATTTTAATTTATAATGTTATGAAATATTTTAATTATTATAATAATATGGAATATTTTAATTATTATAATTTATAATAATATGTAATAGTTAAAAAAATAATATTAAAATCAGCAGTCAAACTTTTGTAAAAATTAAAAAAAAAATCCAAAAAGTGTGACCACGTATATTATAATAGAATATTTTGAAGAATAAATTAATGAATATTGTTACAACAAAAACATGTGCTCATCTGTAAATCCTGTAAAATAAAACATTTCATTATTAATTTCGATTGTATTATATCCAGATTTATATTTTTTAATTATTGGAAAAATGCACGTTGCATTACTTTCATCTTTCAGTTAACTTTTTATATCTAATTTCTTGAATTTTAATGATAAAAAATGATTTTCAGTAATAAATAAAAGATGAAAATAGTAAATGTTATTCTTTGGCCATAGAAATTATAAAAGTGTGAAAAATATCAATTTGTTTTATATCTGTCTATATATAAAAAAATAATATCATTGTAAAATTTTCAATAAACAAATATTTTTTATTTTTCGTATAGTCCACCTCCTCGCAACGCCTCACCCTCACCCGCTACATTCTACAAGTAGAATGCTAACCATTTCCGATCATCAATGAATGGATTGGTGGATATCGTGTTATCCCTGTTCTGATTAGTTGATATCAGTCACATATATGTAGTACTTGCACGGTGTACAACGAAAGAGGCGTTTGCGATTTCAATGTAAAACTGATAAAATTTATTCAAAATATTGAATTCACTGAAGCTTTAGGTCAGAAAATTGTTACATATTTTAATTGTATTTTATTGTTAATTTTTATTATTGAGTAGGGGGAAGAACTCCCTACTCAACTAAAAAATATAAAAAAAATATTGTCAAATATGGCTTTAAAAATATTTATTGTCAAGAATAAAAATTAAACCATAAGATGAAATCTAATATATATGTGAATTAGTGTTCAGTGAATACAATTAATTGAAGACATATTTAAAAATATATGAATCTAATAATTTATTGAATTGTAAATTAATTATTTTATTTATGAGATATAATGAGTAATCAGCGTTCAATAAAGTTAAGCACCTTTACATCTAGATTTTTAAAGAAAATACTTAAAAATAGTTTAGATTTAAGAAAACAGTGAGATTTAGAAATTAATTTAATTTTAAAATATTAACAGGTGAAATAATTTACTTGATCAAGTTATTACTTTGTAAGAATTTTCTCTTTCATTCGGTTTATATATACAAATTCTTTTATAATCACTGTATTTTATGTATTATATATTTAAAATAACGTATTTAATACTTTAATCAAAGTTTCACTAATTATATCTAAGCTCTTTTCTTAGTTTAGAATTATAATTTCTAATCGTTGTCATTACAGAATGAAAGCCGTTTAAGCGAAGCAATTATATAATACATATTTTGCCGGTGATATAAATTAGGATAAATAAAGGTTAAGACATTAGTAAAGGTCACTGTATTCAACATTACTATTTCAATAATTAATTAATATATAAATTATTATGTAAACTAAAGATTTTTCCGAAGAATATTAAAATTAATTTTGTTTTTCTATTAGATCGACATTGTTTATTATTTTATAAATAAAATATTTAATATATTTTCATAAACTCATAAAATTATCTGAAAAATGTATTATTTTTTATATCGTTCCTTTATGTACATTTAAGTAAATGAAAAGATTCGCATTATCACATTAACAATTTTATAATTGGTAAATAAAAGATGACCAGATCTTCACTAGAGAAGAATATTAATTTTGATTTGATTTTTGAATGAAAACAACAATAAATTGCAGAAGTTTTTCATTAAATGAAACAAAGTTTTTTTAATGGATTATTTTTTTCTGAGAAATAATAATTATGAACGAATAATCAAATAATAAAATAATATTTCTATGGTAAAAGTGTGTAAGAAAAATGTTGATATTAATGATATTATGAAAATCATAGAGAAAAAGGAAACGAAAAATTATACTGTACCAAATTTCATAGTCTTGTATCAAATATGGTTTGGTATAATTAAAAAAATGTACAAATCTAATCTACGGAATAATCTTTCTATATTTTAAAAATAATTGCGTCATAAATTTACATAAAACATTTTTTTTATATAGACCAGTTCCTCGCAACCCGTTCCTCCCGTTACACTCTACAAGTAGCACCTTAACTATTTGCATTCCCGATCATCAATGATTGGTTGATATATATATATATATATATATATATATAAACATTCGTTTAGATGAGCAGTGGTGCATAAATATCTCTTTGTAATTAAAAATTAGTTCTGTGAAAACTTTTTGAAAATTTTATTCGTATTCCTGATTGGTTGATGGAAATCGCGTCGTCTCTGTTCTGATTGGTTGACATCAGTCACATTTATGTAACTCGCATGTTGTGCAAAGAAAGAAGTGTATATGATTTCAATGTACAACTGATAAGAAATTTATTCAAATTTTGCATTCACTGAAGTTTTAGTGTAAAAAATATTATACATTTTAACATTATATTTTGTTAATTTTTCTAAACTTTTCCAATATAAATTACACGATTTACATTTTATTCAGATTATTTGTGCGTATAATTTGTTAATTTCTGTTATTTATTAGGGTGAATGATAAAGGAGCGCAAATACCTCCTCCCAAAGAGGGGACGAGTGTAGAAAAAGGGTGCAGAAACCACTTGTAATTTAAAAAGAATAAAACAGATAAGAATTTAAGAAATATAATCTGAAGTATTTCTCTAATGAAATCAAACAAAAAATGCAATATGGAGTAAATTTCTTTCATATTCCAGCAGAAAATAATTTTGAAAAATACTGCTGTCTTTCATTTTCATCTTTGTAATAAATTGAATTTTACATTGAAATTAAAACTTTAACTTATCCGTAAGCATTTATTGTCTTGTTAATTTTTATAAATTGAAAATATGTAAATCAATTTACTTATATCCTTTAAGACAATCTTAAATTCTTCTCTTATACAATCGTTTTTGATTTGTTGAATTAAGAAAAAAATTCACTGCAAATGATGAATGTCGAAAAAAGTTTTAGAAAATAATAACCGAACACTGACCGAAAGTAATAATGAACAAAACAACTGAAATAATAATTAACAAATAAATAAATACTAAACAACAGTTACAAATATAAACAAAGATTTTGAAATATTTCCAAAATATCCCATCTTAATTTTTATTTCAAAATAAAAGACTAAATAAATATATCAGTGCCATGCTATTTTTTGAGATTACATACTGTAAAATAAAATAACAGCGTGCCGTATAAAATTAAGATACTAATTCATTATGTATGTATATATACTCGTATATATATATATATATATACATACAGGAGGATCGTTTGATAAGAATGGTAAAAAGCAAGTTAAGCACCATTTTTTGGAAAAAATCGATTTTCTTTCTCAACATAGTTTCCATCGAGAGCTATACACTTGGTCCAGCGACCAGAATTTTTTCCTACCGAGCCAAATTTTCAAGTTTGGGAAGAGAAAGAAGTCGCACGGATCCTAGTCCGGAAAAGAGGGTGGATGAGGAATCAATCCAAAACCTAATTCGTGCAATTTTGCCGTTGCGACGGTCAATTTCTGAATTTTATGTTGCCTTGGTGAAAGAGTACTAATTCGTGAGTAAATCCTGATCGTTTTTGTTTCAGCTCTTCTTTTAAACGGTTCAATAATGTTGCATAGTAGGCTCTTGTATCGTTTTTCCCCTCGAGAAGTGGTCGATGAGGATGATTCGTTGAGAATCCCAAAAAAACAGTGGTTATCAACAGACAAAACGGTCTTCGCCTTTTTGGCGCACTTTAACCAGTCGTTATCCACTGGTTTGACTGCTGTCTTGTCTCAAGTGTGTAATAGTTGATCTATTTTTCATCCAAAGTGATAAATTGACGAAAAAGACCTACTCGTTTTTTTCCATTTTTACGGCAAATGGTACAATGTTTTCTTCAAACATCTGTAGAATACGAACGATGCGTCGCTATTGACTCAAATTCTGACTGAATGTTAGTTTAAAAAGTGACACCGTGTAACCGTGATGTTACTAAATTAATGGTGGAGTCATATCATAGAAATTTACCAAACTTATCAAACGATTCACGTATATAAATTAATTTTTAAAACTTTTTATTTCGTGAATCTAAAATAAAAGGGAGTCTTATTTAAAAAATGTCTATCAACTATGTATATCAACTGAAAAAAATTGTATTATACTGATGGTACGCGTGTCAAAGGTCCACTGACATTGAAATTTACTACTATTCATAAACTGAAGTTAATATTTTATTTCATATAACGTTTCATAATATATATATATATATATATATATATATTATAATATATAAGATTAACGTACGTGAAAGATAAATGAAACTGTGCAGATTACTTTCTCATTTTTCAGACTTTGAAATAATCACCAAACTTTTTATACATGTGTGTGAGTTCCTGTTTCGTAAGAATATGTTTTTCTTCATAAATTCTTTATCTCTTTATACGACATGCAAAATATAGAAATATATTTTTCATGGTATTACGAAATTTTGACAAATGTTCAAACATATATTGTTTTTTTTTTATTTTTGACATAAATTAAAAACTGTATGCCAGTTCTTGAATGTTAAATAAATATATCAGATATTTGACAACACTTTATTATTTGTGATAAATATTATAATTTTATATTGTTAATTAATTATTATGAAAGTATTTAGTAGTTAAAGTACTAACATTTCACACTTAAAATTTTAATAACCGTTATAAATAAACAATTATTTAGTATTAAGTTTTTTTCTATTGGAATAAAATACATTTCAGTAAAGTTTTCATTTTTAATTCTAACGCTTATATGTACTAATATGTATATTCAGAATAAATTATATATATATATATATATATATATATATATATACATATGGTGTACCAATTAATTCGGTACTTTTTTTGTGGAAAATCAATTTTTACGGAAACATTGAATACTTTACAATCCTAATATCTAACATTATTTTATATAACTTTGTTCAATCTGTCGGGTAACTGATGAACATCTTGTCAAAAAAATGGGAGCTTTGAGACTATGGAGTCCTAATGCATTTTCGTACCTCATTTACTGTTTCAAGATTTTTTGCATATGTAATGGGTTACAACACCTTACTGCAAAGCTGAACCAAACATTCACGCAGATTCAATAAATAAAGTATTCAATTGGAATTCGAAAAATATCTAATACCTAATTAATGTCACTTTTCAGACGCCATGGTATTCACTTTTATTTTGTGACATTTTATAAACTACTTCCCCAGATATATAGTATTTTTAAATGTTAAGGATAGCAATTTAAAATCTTGAAATGGCCAGAAAATATTTTAATTTAAAACAGAGTTATGATTGATTCAATCTTAAGGAACCGAATTATTTTCCTCACTATAACTAAAAAATGGCCCTATCGCTATGCGTGCGTTTTATTCGTTTCCTGATTGGTTGATATCGGCAAGTTGACTCTGATCTGATTGGTTGTTAAGGTTACATCAGTGTAAAACTAATTAGAAATTTATTTAAAATATTGTATTCACTGAAGCTTTAGAGTGTAAAAAATTGTTACATATTTTAACATTGTATTTTGTTACTTTTTATAAACTTTTCTAATAAAGAAAATACGACTTTACACAGTTTATTTGTGTGTACAATTTGTTAATTTCTGTTATTTGTTAAGAGGTAAACAAGCGTTATCGAGCAGGGCTAAATCCCCCGGCAGTTGGGGAGAGCAGCGACCAGGGGAAAGAGCCCCCTAGTTACATTTAATATATATATATATATATATATGTTTGTTCTATATGTAATGATCTATATAAATGACGTATAGGACTTAATCAATTTAGTTTAGTTGACTGGATGTTACTACATTTTAAGAAGTGTTAATAGTTTGAAACATTTTTTTAGAACATATTATAAAAAGATAAAAGATGGACAATAAAAAATATTGATTACAAGTAAATAAATATAAAAAGATCCAGAAAAAAATTAATGAATAGTTACGCTAATGATATATGAAAAAATAAAAAATTATGTAACAATAAAAAATGAAGCGTTAAATCAAGTTCGAAGAATAAATTAGAAGAGAAAACATTTATCAGTGAACTGTTAGTACATTACAGTTATAAGAAATCTAAATATGTAGTACATTTATAAAGGTATTGTTAAAAATAAAGTACTGTATGAATCAGTGCTAAGGAATGAAAAGTGTTATAGTACTTAACCTTTTTATTTAATTATTTAAACGGTCTAAAAAAAACGAGAAAGTGAACAAGAACAAGTAATGAGATAACTGTATAGTTATAAGACGAGAAAAGACCAACTTTTTAGGATAGAATAAAATAAATAATTAGAGAGAGAAGAAAATTAACAAAGCCTGAGACAATAGAGCATCATATTATAAAAGTGTTAATAAGTGATAGGAATGTTCAAGATGCGTGTTGATGAAACCGAAGTCTGTAAACCGGACAGCATTTCTCTCTCTGCTTTGTATATATATATATATATATATATATATATATATATATATATATATATATATATATGTGAGGGATAATTCTTCCCAACAACAACGGTAGCGCCTGAGGTCACATAATTGACTAGAGTGAGGAATCAATCCATGTCCCTCGACATGTTGTGATGTGTTATGTACAGTATTTTATTTGTATTATTGTGACGTTTATTGGAATATAACAGTTTAAACGATTATATGACGATGTCGTTATCGAATTCCTCGACAATATATATATATATATATATATATATATATATATATATATATATATATATATATATGAGGGTTGCTTGATAAGTTTAGTTAATTTCTAAGATATAGCGCCACCATTTATTTAGTAACGTCACGGCTATTAAGTGTCACCTTTCATACTAGTATAGGCGAAATTTCAACCGGAAGTGACGCATTGTTCATGTTATACAGATGTTTGAAGCGAGCATTGTAGTAGTTACCGCAAAAATGGAAAAAACAAGCACGCCATTTTGCGTCGATTCGTGAATGAAATATGAATCCTCTAGTACATGCCTGAATCAAATCAGCAGTTATAGCAGTGGAAAACGACTGGTGAAACGGCGCCGAGAAGGTGACGGCCGTGTTATCTACTGGGAAGGTAATGGCCACTGTTTTTGAGATTTCCAAGAAGATTCCCTGATTAATTACTTAATGAAGGGAAAAACGATAACAGGAGCCTATTATGAAAGTTTGTGAGCCATTTGAAAGAAGAGTTGAAACAAAAACGTCCAAGATTGGTGCATAAAAAAGTGCTCTTGCACCAGGACAGCGAGCCGTTATACAAGTCGACCGTCGCAATGACAAAATTGCATAAATTAGGCTTCGAATTCATTCCTCATCCATCCTATTCTCAGAACTTGGCTTCGAGCGACTTTTCCTTATCCCAAACTTGAAATTTTTACTCGGTGGGAAGAATTCTCGTCGAATACGGATGCCATCGCTGCCATCAATGCCTATTTGTAGACTCGCTCGAAACATCAATCAAGTATATATCCCTCAATGGATACTATGTTGAGAAATCAAATGATTTTTTCCAAAAAACGGTGTTTAACTTAGTTTTTTACCATACTTATCAAACGATCCTCATATATATATATATATATATATATATATATATATATATATATATATATATATGTACTTAAATAACACAAGACATACCAAAAAACTTTACTTGAAATATATTCACATATAAAAGTATTTTATTGATTTTTGTTTCACTGTTAATACATTTTATAAGATTTTTCAAATGTTTTCAAAAGATACATGTTATAAATTTTATTGAAAATTGTATCTTTTAGAAAGCAATAAAACCTTACAACAAGCAATAAAATATATATCTTATCTTATATTAAGGTATATTTCATATATTCTCAATCCTGAAAAAGTTTTCTTCAAAACGAAAAATATCTTTTACGAAATAATCACTTGATTTGTGTATATAAGTTATTCTTTTGCACAAATTACCGATCAGAGAAACCGTTCGACACAAATAAACTTGTATATCCGTACAAGTTCCAAGACATCGAGTTTTTTTTTATTCAAAACTGTTTTTGTAACGTATTCGAGTATTCAGTAAGATGTATTTTATTAGATTATATTTTTATCGATTGGAGAATGAAAAAGATAATAAATCAAGAATTATATTTCGACGTTTCTTTTCTGATTTCTGCATTTTTCATAAACGTTTGTCCGAATTAATATACACATTTTATTTTATTATATAGTTTTATTTTTTTTTAAGATTAAATTTTTATTCTGACTCCAATGTTATAATTTTATCCAATTTTAAATAATTTCTAATCAATATTGATATTTCAGTTATTTATTTAATTTCTAAAAATCCTTTTAATATATATTTTATCGATTTTTACTATACGATACAATTATGTCTATTTATTATTTTACATTCCTTTGAAACGATATGTTATAATGGTATGTGTATATATATATATATATATATATATATATATATATATATATATATATATATATATATGCATATATATTAATATATATATATTGTTCTTCGAATTCTCTCCAGGTAGCGTGCGTAAATTCTTTATGTAAATACAAATGGAACTTAATTGTATTTTATTATCTCGTAATTTATTAATGCTTTTACGGTGTGTATAGTTTATTTAATATACAAGTATTACATGCTGAAAATTCAGAGAATCCTTTATTATTCATTTGAACTGAATAAACAATAATAAAAGCAAACCTTATTTACAAAACATTTTCTAAGAACAATTGGTAATTACTTAATTATGTGAAAATAACAAAAACATAAACAAGAGAATTCTATTTTATCTATTAAAGGTACTCGTACAATAATAAACTGAAAAGTAATACACTAATTGAATAGATACGTAAACAAAGCGATTCTATGCATAATATTCTAAGCATTAAATAATGTACGTCTTCTATGAAAAGTATACTGATAAAAACGTATAAACTACAAGATAATAAATTTAATTTAAATACTGTTTGCGTAGAGTATTTTTTTCATTTTACCTGAAAATTACTTATTTACTTTAATATATACCTTAAGGTACCTTCAATTTTATTCAAGAAATTATCTAGTCATCAGAAAAGTTATTTTTATTGCAACATTAATCATATTTAACCTCTTAACTTGGTATGACGAAATATTTCGTCATGCCAGAAATACAATTCCAATGGGCATGACGACATTGTTCATCATGGTGGTTCTTAAATTAATCTCTACTCGGTATTATGTTTTACGTTATTTTTTTTTGTATCTATCTTAATGCATTGCTAGTTTATGTGTTATAAGCGCAATCTTTTATGATCTCAATCAACTATGATTAAGAAAATTGATTGGTTTGATGTCCCGACTGTAATGTTATTTTGTGCATGCTTCAATGTTTCAAGGAATACCACACAGAAAAATAATTTCGTGTTAATTTAAAGTTTGTTTTACTAGTTTTTTATATTTGAAAAAAAACATCATTTCGTTTAATATATTTTATTAAAATATTTTTAATTTTTTTCTTTTCTTTTTGTACTTTAGACCCGATATAAAAACATACTATTGCAAAGAAAAAGCTCTCCACTGTAAAACGAGCTATTTTTACACAAATAAAAACTAATTCCACTGTTAAGAGGTTAAAGATGAAAGTATTTCTTTCAGAAATTCATTCTGCTCTCATTACATAAATCAAAAAACATTTTTATAATCAAATATGTTCAAAAAATGATCTCTGATCATTTTTGATTTTTGCTTATGCTCATTTCGATGTTCATTCTCAGAACGCTAAAGCTGCTTTAAATGATAATTTATTGAATATTTTTGATCAGAATATATTATTTGAATATTTTTGAATACATTTGTTGGGTTAATGAATAAATCATATGCGAAAATGAATTTAGCCACAGTGCCAGACTATATTTTGATGAGTGTTTATTGTAGTGTATTTTTTTTTAATGGTACTCATTTAATTTCATCTGTCAATACATTTCATCTGCAACGTCTTGTGACATTAAAAAGAACTACGAGTAAAGTATATTCATACGAGGGCTGTGCCAAATATTCTCGGCCTAACATGTTTGCGCGCGTACACATACGGCACACATCTGTCCTATGTAATTGTGTTAGTGTGATATTTATGGCTTAATAGCGTTCGATAAAAATTTCAAAGTAATAATTTGATCAGTCGTATAGTGACAATGATAAAAATAAGTTATTATACTATTGTTTTATAAGTTACTATACTAACTAGAATCAAATTTTTAATAGAGACATCTGCAGTCAACAGCTGGATAATCTATCTATATGTTATCTTATTAAGTTCGACATCTATAATAAGTTGTAATTTTTGAAACACGACGATGAAAGACTATACATGTTAAAATTAACTTCTAAAAACATTGAACGGGAAAAATTTATCGTATTCACCCAATGCGACAGTTTTGTTTCAGTCAGACAATAACCTTTTTTAAACTTTTCTAATATAAATTTTAATAATTTTTTAAACTTAAAAGTCTAGTAATGCAGTTCAAATATTCATTACTTCAAAATTAAATATTATCAATTCAAACTAGAAATTGAAAAGTAAATATTAACTTGGTAGGAAAATAATTGCGGTTTTTGTTTTATGAATACTAACCTTAATTTTGTTCAATGAAAGAGTCATTTTATCGTGTTCACGTTAATATTATTTTAAAGTACATTTTTCGATATTTTGGTAACAGACTTCGGTTTTATTATTAATTTTGCTCCAAATTGGGCTATCTAATTAAAAATGTAAAAGAAGCAAATAAAGGAAAAAAATTGTGAGATCAAATTGGGTGGAAAAGCAAGAGAAGCTGCTCGTAAATTAAACGACGCTTTTGATGTGTGCACTGTTAAGGAACATACTGTGCAATTATGGTTATGCTAGGAAAGAGACCCTTGAAGATGAAGTTCGCGGTCGTTCTTCAGTTAATAACGACCAACCGAATGCGTTAGTTGAATCTGAACCACGCATAACAATTCAAGAGCTTGCATAAAAGTTAGACAAAAGTCATCAAACAGTTTTGAATCACTTAAAACAGCTAGGAAAAGCAAAAAATCTTGACAAGTAGATGCACAAACTGTTATTTTTCTACCAATTCAATTTCTACCAATTATTCATGAAATGTAGAAATGATATTTTCTTAAAAAGCGACCTTAATTAGATAACATGCTATGACCTGATAAAATTCATGAAATAATAAAACTTTCATTTTTTTAAATTTTTTAGTATAAAAGTAATAATTATATATTTCATACGAAAATCACGAAAAAAGAACTTTTTATTAAACTTAAAACATGTGACAATTAATTTTGATAGACAGTATTTTCGATTTTAAACGATCAACTTATTTTTCTTACAGATAAAAATATTTTTTTAATATTTGACAAGTTGCTGAATATTGATTTTTAGTATATGTTCACATTATTTTTCACTTTTTCTCACTGAATGTATTTATCATTTCATATATCTATCTATAATGTATATATATATATATATATATATATATATATATATATATATTTATATATATTTATATATATATATATAAATATATATATATATATATATTGATAGATATATAGATATACGAGTACATGTTTAGTAGATTATAAAGAAGATAAAACCGTTTTTCTGATACGACACATAAATCTCTCATTTAAACAAAAAGTGAATGCTTCGGTAAACAAATAAGTACAAGAATAAATTTTATCATCTCAGTATAAATAAGTAAAAGCATAAAATATAAACAGTCGATCACAGTGCAAATAACATGTGAGTTTTGTTGTTTTATAGAGATTTAAATGTTTTTCAATATTTTAAACCGATCGAGACAAAAGTCGAACAGTATCCTTTGTTGTTGCAAAATGTTATTTTATTTTAGTATATATATATATATATATATATATATATATATGTATATATAATCAAAAATGAAAAGATAAATCTTATCTAATGATGAAAGAAAAATAAATTTAATAAAAAATATTCTTTATCTAAACATTCTAACATTAAAGAGTGAAACCGGGTCTTATGCACATAAGTTATGTAAAGTTTTGCAGCAGAGTGGCTCTTATTCTTATTAGAAAACAATTGATCATTTATATTTACATATATATATATATATATATATATATATATATATATATAGAGAGAGAGAGAGAGAGAGAGAGAGAGAAAGGATGATTTAATTTAGGCTTCCACATGAAAATATTAAAAAAAATGCAAAAATTAAAAAATAATATATTTTTTTAATTTTTACGTTTTTTAACACTTTCATGTACAAGTCTTAATTGAATCAACCCCTCTTAATCTCTATATATATTATAGAGACACACTTATTTACATAAATATATATATATATATATATATATATATATATATATATATATATATTATAGAGACACACTTATTTATATAAATATATATATATACATATATAACATATAGAAGTTGTAAAAACATTGTAAAATAATTTTTAGGTTCGTAGAAAAATAATTTCGGTTTATGACCTTCAAATTCATATACATTTTTAATTTAAGTGGTTTTAAGTGAACCAGAACTGTAGGATGACAAACTAGAATTGAAATGTGTCGTTCTAATTCAGTTAATGTCTTTAGTTGATCCTTATAAACTGAAGGACACCCGAGACCTTCTTCATCTTCAAGGCTTTCGTCTCCTGCATGAAATGTTTGGAACCAGTTTTGCACCGTACATTCCTTAATAGTACTCACATCAAAAGCATCGTTTAGTTTACAAGCAGTTTCTACTATTTTACCACTCGTTCTGATCTCATACAAACAAATGCTCTTATTTGCTTCTTTTCCATCTTTAATTCAATAGTCCAGTTTGAAGCAATATTAATAATGAAAACAAAGTCGATGTCACCAAAATACAAACGGAAAAATGTACTTTAAAATAATATTAATATGAACACGATGAAATGACAGTTTCATTGAAAATAATTAAGGTTAGAATTCATAAAACAAAACCGCAATTGTTTGTCTACCAACCTAATAATTGGAATTATTAATTAAAATGTTGAAGTTAATAAATTTCAACTATTAAATTTTAATAAAAAAATGAATTATAGAAGTTCATAAATGTTAAAAGATTTAATAGAAAATCTGAAAACATATTCTAATCAGTAATAAATAGTCAATATTTTTTAATCATTTTAACACATCTGAAATTAAGAAAATAAGTGAATAGATCGAACAAGTTATAAGTAAATATATTTTGTTTTAAAAAATACAAATTGATAATATTATCAAAATTCTAGAAAAGATATTAAACTAAAAATAATATACATGCTAATGATGTATTAGATTTGGTGGCACAGGATACATTCCGAACAAAAATACCAGTTACTACACTAAATTTTCTACTTAATTTCCTTGACGAAAGTTGTCGCAGAAGACATTTCTTTCTTTTATGATATATCAGGGTAAAGATTTAAAATTTATTCCAGAATCTAATTCCTTTAGTGGAAAAATAATATTTTCTAACATTCATTTTATAATTCTCGATTTTAATTATATAATTTTGATTAATTCTACTTATGTAATATGAAAAACTATTCACTGATAAAATTATTTATATACTTGATATTGATTGACTAAAAAAAATATTACTGTAAGCAATACTTTTCTATTTTCTACTAACTAAACCTCTCAAGTTATTTCAGAATTTCACTTATGCTAACAAGATTATATTTTGTATTCAATATAAAATAATGAATTTTTTGTGTACGTGCTCGATATTTGAAGTTTTTAAGTGTTATACACAAGCTTTGAAGTTTGATTATTATTATTGTAGCTTACAAATGATATTTTAAATGTTATTTAATTTTGTTCTATTTATTTTAGTATTAAGTTGCAAGGATTTTTTTTGATTAAGAATTTTAAATTGTTATGAGCTTGATTTTATGAGGTGTAAAATTAATTCTATGTATTTAAATTGAATCAATCTTAAATCAAAATATTTTCTCGTCGTTCTAGGATTCTGAAGTGTCAACCTTTACATTTAAAAACACGATGTATCTTGGCCAAGCAGTTGGCATAACCTCACAAAAATAGTAGTGAACATGATATCGTCCTAAAAGCAGCATATTAGAAATTGCATATTTTTCACAATCCAGTTGAAAAAAATGCCATTTATGATTTATTCAGTTTTAGAGGAAGGTGTTGTGAAGCATAAAACATAAAAAAAATGGTAAAACCGTGGAAGAGGTTCGAAAATACAACTTTATCGACTCAAATCCGTTATTTTTTTTGACAGGGAACTCGTCAATTACCTAAAGACTGGGGCAAATTTGTATTAAATAATAAGAGATATTTTGAGGATTGAAATTTATACTATTTGTATGTAAATAAACATTTATTTTCAATAAAAAAAGCAAAGAATTAATTTGTATATCTAATAATTTTACGCTCTTTATTTTATTGTTAATCAGCAAGGATAATTTTTGAATAAAATTTTTAAATTTTTATGAGATTTATTTTAATATATATTCTCAGTTCATTTATGATTAATTGAATGTTACACAGAGTTATTTCACGAATAAAGTGTTCTTATATCTACAAATAAAACAGATAAAAATAATTTATCAAATGTTATTCATAATACGAATAAAATACACTTAAACTTTTTTTATTACTACTCTCTATGCGCTCTAAAATCTCAATAACCAACCAACCATCTATTCGTGCGATTTATTAAAGTATTAATAATAATACTAAAAATATATGTGATTATTTTAGTACTTCCTATCAACTTTTTTCAAAGGCTTTTAATGGGTTTGTATACATTTCATTAAAACCAATATATTTGTAATATCTTATATTTCTAGTATAATATGATCATTGTGTATATTACTAACTGATCATAGTTATTAAAATAACATAAAAACATGTTTATTATAGCAATTTTTCATTTTTTAGTATAAATATCATATAATATGATATTTGTTGAAATAAAAAATTTACTACACATAAAACTAAAACATCAAAATATCAAAAATATGTAGACTAAAAGATATATGAATTTATATATATATATATACATATTCACCATAGAAATATATCTTGTTTACTGTCTATTAATAAATAGTTCTATAACTCTTGAATGTCGACAAACTGTTGAATGCTTTAATAGTATTTATCATCCTAAAACCCACAAAATGATGTAATGCTAAAATCGAAAATGATGATTTCGTCGATATTTAACAAATGGAATCGACTCACACTTTTTACCCCTATTTCACAACCATCATATTTTTTCATGAACATATTTCAAAATGAGCCAATATTTGTGTACGCAGATAAAACAATAACATGGCAGGAGTATTTTTTGGAACGATTTTTAATTCGAATTTGAATTCAGATATTAGTTCTTCAATTCATATTGACGCTATTTGCAATATAACAAAAAAATAAATAATAAATACGATATTTATGACAAGTCATTTTTGTTTTGGTTACACAAAAGTTTTGGTTTATTTAAAAAAACAATTTGTTCACAAAATTTTTCAGATATATATACTAATATTTATTTTATATTTTTACTTAAGCAAAAGTTATTTAAAACGATTTCAATATAATATTTTAAATACTTCGTGTATATATATTCAACTTTAACGAAATATAACAGATGTTAACTGACATTTTAAGAACATCATAAAAATTCTTTGACATATGCATTCTTATTATTCAAAATATATACTCGTACATACATATATATATATATACATATACATATACATATACATATACATATACATATACATATACATATACATATACATATACATATACATATACATATACATATACATATACATATACATATACATATACATATACATATACATATACATATACATATACATATATATATATATAAGAACGATTATATTCTACATTATAAAAATGAACCAGTGATTTCTTTCCCGTGCCTTTTATTCATTGTCCGATTGGTCAGTATCGATAACGTAGTCTGTGTTATGACTAGTTACTATGAATCGTGGGATCGAATGATCTTCACTGTAATTAATTGAAAAACTTTAGAAATCAAAAATTATGATTTATGCGTATGATGTGTGTATTATATGTTAATTTTTGATATTTATTACAGACAGGAGGTGAACATAGCGGACGGAAGGCAAATTAACCCCCTCCCATGGGTAAGTATAGCGAGTTGAGAGCGGACCCTCTTAGTAATATAAATAAATCTGGTCATCGTGAATGAAAAGTTGTGTTATAAAACATTAGATTTTATTGAAACTTTTTTAATTAATTAAAACAAGTAATAAGCAACAAGTATTTTTATAATATAGTTCATTTCGTTTAAAAAGGATATAATCCTATTTTTATAGAGTTGAATGAATATATATATATATATATATATTTATACACGAGGGTCGTTTGATAAGTTTGGTAATTTTTTATTATGTGGCGCCACCATTCATTTGCTAACATCACGGCTATTAAGTGTCAATTTTCAAACTAGCACAGGCGAAATTTTAATCAGAAGCGACTCACTGTCATGTTCTACAGATGTTTGAAGTGAGCATTGTAGTAGTTGCCCCAAAAATAAAAAAAACGAGCAGGCATTTTTGCTTCGATTTATCATCGTGGATAAAAAAGGCTCCACCACTATGCACCTGAATCGAAGTAGCAGTCAAATCAGTGGATAACGACTTGTGAAAGTGTGCCGAAGGAGGCGAATACCGTTTTCTCGGCTAAGAAGGTGATATCCACTGTTCTTTGTGATTCTCAAGGAATCATCCTGATCAAATACTTAACGAAGGTAAAAAGATAACAGGAGCCTATTATAAAACATTACGGGACTGTTTGAAAAAAGAACTGAACAAAAACGGCCAAGATTGGCGCATAAAAAAGTATTCTTTCACCTAGACAACGTGCCATTCTTTAAATTGACCATGACAATGGCGAAATTGCACGAACTAGGCTTAGAGTTGATTACTCATCCACCCTATTCTACGAACTTGACCCCGTGCGACTATTCTTTCCTCCAAATTTGAAAATTTTACTCGGTGGGAAGAAATTCTCGTCGAATGAGTATGTGATAGCCGCCGTCAATGCGTATTTTGCAGACTCGTTGGACACAGTCTATAGCCCTCAATGAAGATTATGTTGAGAAATAAAATCGTTTTTTTCCAAAAAACCGTGTTTTACTTGCTTTTTATCATACTTATCGAACGACCATATATATATATATATATATATATATATATATATATATATAAAGTAGGTTATAAAATAGTTTCTACTTTATTCTCAAATTGTACTTCTGTGTATATTCTCCATACTTTATCAAGTGTGCAAATTAATTCGGAATCTTTTTTTTTATAGAAAATGAATGTTTATGACAAAATAGATTACATTCCAATCATCAAAATATTCCTCATTATTTTTTATAATTTTGCTCCCTCTGTCTGATAACTGACGAATCGCTTGTGAAGAAAAAAATGGTTTTGTCGATTAAGTTGTAATGCATTTTCGGACCTCTTTCAATGTTTTAATATTTTTTTAAACGGTTTTTACATCACAACATCTTCCCCAAACCCGAACAAAACATTTTCACGACTCGGGCAAGCATTTTTTTCAACTGAAATGTGAAAAGCATGCAATACCGAATATGCTGCTTTTCGAACGCTATTGTATTCTCTACTCCATACTGTTTTGCCAAGATATATAGTGTTTTCAAATATCAAGGTTGACACTTGAAAATCCTAAAACAACGAAAAAATATTTTAATTTAAAACAGAATTATAATTGATTGATTCGATTTAAAGATACCGAATTAAATTCTGCACCTAATTCAATAGTTTTGCACATTCTATATCAGAAAGCTTACAAGCTAGAAATATCAAGAAGTAATATAAAAATTAACAACTGTTAAAACTGTCTTACATTATATAAACCTTGAAGCAAAACAATTCGATAAGATTTTTAATTTTATCTTAACCCTAATGGGAAACATCTATACAACTAAAAATAAAAGAAAAAATGTGTTTTTCGTCTATGATTTTATATTGTCATGAGCAGTATAATTCTTTCGAATGATGGGAACAGTTATTTAACTTATAATTATTTTATAAACTGTTTATATTTTTGTCTCTCTCTCATATACATATATATTAAAAAATATACTATGAACCCATTATTATGTGTAAATAATATTACTTTAAAAATAAATTACTCGCACTTTGATTTCATTTAACCATTAGCGTTTTTAAATTTATTTAAAAACTCCATCTACGTCTTTTTATTCGTTCAAACTTGTACGAGCTCGTGACAAATTGCTTCCAACGCAAAATGATACACTCAAGAGTACATCAAACTGTTTAATTTCTCTTGGGATTTATTGTCAAACCAGTGAATTGTCTATCTGTATGTATATATATATATATATATATATATATATATATATATATATATAAATTACTAAGTCAGTAATATAAGCAAATATATATGTATTGTAGAGTATCCTAACTCTTCCTGTCCATTATATAGCAATACACAGACAATCTATTTATGTCGAATCTTTTTCAGTAAATGATAAATGAATGCTGCACGCACTTTAACGCGTGTCGTTTCCCCGCCACCAATGTCAACATTTGAACTCGTAACCCTCGAGTTATTGATAAATGTCTTTTGGTGTCGTTTGATTTATGGCATTATCTTTTATATTCAGTTTATATGTTTGCGGACATGCGATCCATTTCAAGTGTACACTGAAATATTATACTAGGCTATTAAAATCGTTCTCGTCGAAATGAAAACATAAAGGATTAAAATTAAAATTTCTGTTTTCGTGAAAATAACATGGTTTTCTTATATATATATATATATATATATACATATATATATATACATACATATATATATATATATATTCTCAGACATATTGATGAATGTACAGATAATTTCTGTAGAAAGATTTTGACAGTTAATTTTTAAAAATTTTCATTATAACATTTAGGTCATTTTAGTTCATTATTTTTTGAGTTTCAAGTTTCAATATATTTATGCAAATTATATTTTGATTTTTTTTTTAAGAAAATCAAAATATAAAATGCGAAATATAAAGTACGATGGTCGTCGAAAGTTGTCGTCATTACTTTCATTATTTGTTGGGAATTAGTTCATAAAAAACATTATTTAAATTTATAATTTGGTAAGTAAAAATATGACTGTTATGTATCCATCCTCACTGCTGTACTTAATTATAAATGTGTCACGGTCTGATTAATGAATTTCAACTGACCCGTCAATATCTAAGTTATGTATCCGTCTTAATAAAAGTTCTCACGTTCCTATCGTGATTCATGTGTTCACACACTTAAATAAAATGCAATTTCATCATTGAGAACAGTATATAAATGGTAGTTGAGATCTCATAAGTCAGTATCCCGAGTCGTGAGCGTACATGCTCGGTACTCATGGAAAGTAAGGGCCCTTCAGGCCTGCGCTGCTATTCGGGTTCATAAATCAAGTTATAGTCAAGTAACAATCAAGTTACAGTCAAATACCAATCATGTAACAGCCAAGTAACAATCATGTAACAATCAAATTACAATCAAGTAACAATCATGTAACAGTCAAGTAACAGAACCCATGTGGTTATATTCATCATAGTAACAACAATTAAACAATAATAGTAAATAAATATTTGTTGTGTTTTATTTTAAACCTGCAGCATTTATGTTATAAAATATTCAAAATATAACATTACAATAAAATCTTGTGTCACTATTGTGTCAATCATTACAACTAAGTAACTTATAAATCCTGATTATTCGATAGCTCTGAAGAAAAATAATAATAAATATCCATACATAATTTACTCATTTGGTTAACCCTTAGTAAATGATGTATTTCACTACTTTATAAATCAGCAACTCGAAGTAATATTAAATCTTATCTAAATTAGGTTGATGGAAAAATAATTGCGGTTTTTATCATTTTAAGTTTGGTGTTATCTCTTGTTATAGGTATGTGATACATCATTGTAAACAATAAAATTAGCACTACTTACTTCATCTTATGACTATTGTTTTCATTCTTTAGTATTGTTGGATATAACCTCTCAAATTAGTCATGAAAAAAAAGTAAATTCGCACGATTTTGTTGTATGAGTTTGAATTGGGAAGAAAAGTAACAGAAACTGCTCGAAATATTAAATTTGTTTTTGACATAGAGTCAATTATTGAACGCACATCTCAATTTCGTCAAAAAGTTCATAATTGAAACGAAAGTATTGATGATGAGAAGGGTCGTAGACGTCCTTCAGCTATAGACATTAATGATTTAAGAACCATTATTGAAACGGACCTACGTAAAATAACTCGAGAGGTAGCAGAAGAACTCAATATTAAATATTCAACAGTTTTTTGACATTTGCGCCTAATTGGAAAAACAAAAAAGCTGGATAAATGGGTACCATATAAACTAAACGAACATTAAGCAATTCGTCGATACAAAGTCAGCTCTGCACTTCTTTTGAGTAACAAAAATGATCCCTTTCTTTATTGGAATGTCACATGTGATGAAAAGTGGATTCTCTACAACAATCGGAAACGTTCATCATAGTGACTAAACCAAGGAGATACACCGAAACAGTTTTCTAAACCAAAGCTTCATGAAAAAAAGGGTTATGATCGATGTTTACTGGTCGGCAAGTAGTATCATTCAGTACAACTTCTTAAATCCTAGTGAAACAATAACAGCAGAAAAATATTGTAGGAAATTTAAAAAAAAATGCATGGGAAGTTGCATTGTTTACGGTCAGTATTTATCAATCGAAGAGGACCAATTCTTCTTCATGACAACGTCAAACTACACATCTCACAAATGACTTTAAAAAAATTAAATGAACTGGGTTATGAAACCTTACCTCGCCTATCTTATTCTCTAAATCTATTTCCGACAGATTATTATTTTTTTAATCATTTGTATAATTCACTACGAGCGAAGTTTTCCAAAGATCAAGTTTTCCAACACTTCTTCTTCATGACAACACCCGACCACACGTCTCATAAATAACTTTAAAAAAATTAAATGAACTGGGTTATGAAACCTTACCTCACCTATCTTATTCTCTAACCCTATCTCCGACAGATTATTATTTTTTTTAATCATTTGAGTAATTCCCTACAAGCGAAATTTTCCAAATATCAAGCATCTCCTCCAAGCATTTTCGATGAATTCGTTAATTCCAGGACTCCAGAATTATATTTTAGAGGAATAAACAAACTTATTTCCCATTAGGAGTAATATGTGCCGGTCAGTGGTCTTTATTTTGATTAACAAATATAATTTTCGACTGATGTATGTGTTTTTATACTCGATACGTAAAAACCGGAATTATTTTTGCAATATTGAAATATTTACATAGCAAACTTTACACCTCTTTTGAGTTTTCATGTTTCCGATATATCAGATAAAGTATATACATATATTTTTTTGTATAAATCATAATATTTTTTACATTTATACATATATTTTTTAAAATAAATATTAGAATATCAGATAAAGTATTTGCATTCTGTTTCATTTTTCATGATAAATGAATAAGTTTTTTTAAATAATTTTTTTTAAAAAAATATTTAAAAAACAAATTATAGGAAATAATTTAAAAAAAAAAATACTACGCACAGAATTTTTGTTCTACCGCCCACAAAGTGTATAAGTGAATTGAATATAATCCACACACTAATATACATAAATATAATACATTTCTATAAATATGGGAATTATAAAAATATTTATTGACAATTAACATTACTTATTGTTTTACATCTGTTAGGTTTATAAAAAGTAATTATAAATGTTCTATTACACCCTTCCATCGATTTAAGCAGATTATTCGTTCCATGTGTTTTTTACGCGAAAGAAAACCGGGTAAATGAAGTATACCAGTACGAAAAAAATACTAGAAAAAAAATATTATATTGGTTACTTGTGTTTACTTGCTTACTACGTGTTATCTTTGAGTGCTAGTGATGTTTCGCTTTGAAAGTGCGATGGTTAGGTTGGTTATTGGGGTTTTAGGGCGCTTTGACAGCTGAGATCATTAGCGCCCGAAAGTTCGACATATGACTAAGGTGATTACAGGTAATATGCAGTAACATGTTCACTACAAACCAAAAAAATCCAGAATGATGTAATTAGTACAGTTAAGTAAAAATTTGGGTCTCATTGATATATAGTAAATTAATTAGGATTAAAGAAATATATATTTTTTGACTGAGTAAATTGATACTCCGTATAAAAAACCGAGTATAAAAAGTAAATTGAGGGAACGATGTTTAATAGTTTTCTATAGCGTGACAATGTTCAAAACGGTTACTTATATATTCTCAACAAGCTTATCAAAATAGAATTCATAATAAACTCTTCTTTTTCGCGATCAGTTTCTTTATCTATTTATTTCTACAATACAGATCTTAGTTTTCCCGTACAAATGATATTCAGTTTTCCACCGTCTACCTTCTTTATCACAAGGAACATAAAGTTGTTACGATGAAATTACTGTCGGAATTTTCCACTAATTGATTCACTATCAAATGTTAGAATTATACATATGATGTTAAAATAAACGAAAACGTATTATTTATATTAAATAAGTAATGAAAATCGCTGTAGTTAAGTAAATAAAATCATAATGCATTGTAACACCGGTCACAAACAGCACACAACAAAAATCGTGTATTTGTCAGAAGAACCTGAGGTCCTTCTGTAGCAATTTGTATCGAGTGCTGGAGCTTACAACCCACGCTGTTCGAGTAATTGGATAATCTCGTGAGTTGCTTATCATCAAAAAGAGGTGAAGCAATTTTGCATGATCCCTGACACGGCTGTATTTAATTGTAACAGTAGCACAGCTCCAAGGTATCCGTGAAAGCAATCTCTTACTAGCTCGCACACGACAATCGATTTTACAAAGTCTTAGATGTGAAAAACAATGGTAAGAATAGAATAGAATAAAAAGAGTAGAATAATATGCATACGCACAGAATTTTTTCAGTGTTGAAATGTGTAAAGTACTAGATATAGCATAGAAAAAGAAATGATAGAGTAAATTCTTATCATAGAAATATTTGATGAATATAGGGGATGACTGACTTATTGAAAACCATGTAAATGATAGTCATTATGAAGTTCTCGAACTAGTCTTAAACTGTCTAAGAGTCTTTATGACACAAAGTATGCTGTCGGTTTTAAAAGTTGAAAATAAACTATAAATCTGTTATTCATAAATTTTTCAAAGAAAATAGAGTTAATATAGTTAAGCAGCAAGCTTATTATTCCTAAAAGTAGTGAATGATATTAAACAGATTAATATAAATCTGAATATTATCAAAATAATGGTATCATATACTCGTCTCAACTCTAGATCATCATAGAGTTACAAACAAATTGAACGTCGATAGTATAGGAACCAATAAAGATGGGTAAAAATTAATATTTTTGTGATTTAGACAAAGAATTAAACAAATGTTTCTCAAAATTAAAAAAGTATCAGCAACAATCCATTTTGGTCTAAGGGTTAACTTTGAACAAGTTATAATTTCATAAAAGTATCATATTTTAATCAAATTGGATGAGATTGCACAACTTTTAATGTATATTAAGTTTCAAACTATCCTCCAAAGTTCATGATTGCAGTATACGAACTGCAGTTAGATAGAATCGTGAGTTATTTCATTTACTTTTCGTTATAACTACTGTTTATAATTACTATATAAACTTCATGAAAATTCAAGAGAAAATAGCTGAAATTGATTTATGTATATATATATATATATATATATAGGGTTTTCCAATAAGGACACATTTTTTTATTTGAAATAAAACAGACTTCGATGAAATTTCAAGTTTCTTTATTGTAAATAATAGTCGGGGGTATGCTATTTATAAATGAAAAATAGTATTGTGTAAGTGACCGCCACGTGCTTTTTTACAAGTAATCATAATTTTGTTAAAATTTTCATTTACATCCGTACACAACTGGTAATCTATCTTACCAATTACTCTTCGGATTTTATTTTTTAGGTCGGAAATTGTTTTAGGATTATTAGTGTACACATGACCTTTGATGTGACTCAGAAGAAAGTAGTCCGACGATATTAAAAATGTATTAAACTATGTTAAAGATACAGACGACTTTTTAAGAAAAAAACCGTATTGTAATTCTGTACTCAATTAATAAATCTCCGGCAGAGTGAATGGTACTCTGGCTTCAATTCGTGTGTTAATTAAATCATATAAGCCTTCAGCAATAAATCCTTATGCAAAATAGGCCATGTGGTACTCTTTAAGGTCCAATTACTGTGAACCAACGCCCAATGCGGGAAGAGCGGCCTGAGTAAAAAAAAACAAACTCACGATATACAAGGTGGAAATCAGGCCAATTTTCACGTACGCTTTCCCCGATATGTAGGAACATCTCCAAGACAAACATTCTCAGCTTGCAGGAATTTCAGAATAAGATCCTGAAGATAAGGATGGACAAGCTAAGAGACTACCTCACGGGAAGACTCCACAATGATGCAGAAATAAAGACGGTTACACAATATATAAATATGAGCTGGAAATTTTATATCAAGAAGGCTAATATCTCACAAGAGGATCGTCAAAAATCGAAGAATGAATAAATTTGTGCAGTTGTCACACTTTGACGAGCCGTGATAATCGTTACCAACGGTATCTCAGGGGCGATGGGTGATGACACTTAAAAGGCATGAGGTAGAAAACGACTTCTCTACGGGGGGAGGCGTAAACTTTTAATCATTGTTATGTAGGATTTTTATTGGTTTTCCTACATATTCCATGAATCAGGCTTTGCATTCATACACTGACAACATACAATATGAAGATACAGGTTGGTTTCGGGGAAAATCTATCCCAAAGGTACGACTAGGGATACGAAGACACTTACACTATAACAAGACTCACACTTTTCTAAAATACGTGGAATAAAATACTGCGTACATCATAGAACTGACATTCCTGGCTCTCCCGAGACATTTTCACAAACCAAATCAATGTTTTCTTCAATACGAACACGACGAACGTGTGTTGCTGTTTCCTTATCTTTAACTGATCCAATCTCTTCAAATTTACTGACTAATCGAAGAATTGTTGATTCAGATGGACGAGTATGTCGAGAATAAATATGGAATAATTTATGAAATGTATTTTTTATAGAACGACCACTTTCGTAATATAAATGTATTATTTCAATGCGTTATTTTGTTGTATACGAAGCCATAACTAAAAATGACAATGTCAAAACTTAGCAAATGTCAAAAAAATACAGCTGTCAGTTTGACATCTGTGAAATATAACCTCTTAAAAAATTGCGTCCCTATTGGAAAAACTTTATATGTAAGAATCTATAATCAATACTTTACAAAATAATGCTTAACTTTTTTCCAAAGAAACAAGATATGGCGATGAGGTGGTTGAAATATGAAGTTATAAGGAATCGTTTTAATTTGATTTCCCATTGAACTATTTCCAATTTTTTAAGCATCTTGATAGTTCTTTGAATAAGAATATGTTTGAAAATTAAAATTCATTTACAAATTTAATTGATGAATTCTTATATATATATATATATATATATATATATATATATATATATATTTGTATTATATATACGAGTATAATCTTGTATTCCTGAATAAATTATAGTTTATTTAATTACATGATTGAAGTAATTTTTTTAATCTTAACTTTCCATTAACGTATACAACCATATATATATATATATATATATATACAAATT
>CM068318.1:34033455-34128455 GCA_034766995.1 Acanthacorydalis orientalis | reverse complement strand
AAATATTAGGTTTATTATGAAACAAATAAAATAACTATTAGCAAATAAAACAAATACAAATCAACTTTCCTAATTAAATAACACTATTAATTGTATACATATATATATATATACATATACACACATACATATATACATATATATATATATATATATATATATATATATATATATATATATATCGAGTTTTAGTCTTCATTTTCAATGTTTATGTTTTTATTTAATGTTGAAGTAGATAATATTTTTTTATTACCTGACGATAGAAAAAATCCATAAACAGAAATTCTACCGATTTCACTATTACGGAATTCACTCGTATACAATTTCAAACCGTACGAAAACAATTTTCTTATATATATATATATATATATATATATATATATATATATATATATATATATATATATACATTTATATATAAAGAGAGATTGACGTCAATATCCACTGGGAGACGACATGTATTGCGTTACAAGTATTGTCATATCATGTTACGTGACAATCTAGCAGATCCACAGCTTAATTTTTACACTTTTCACTGTTATATGTTAATGTTTGTATACATGTAATAATGTATTTGTATGTATGTAGAATTTATTTTATATTCTGTTATACATATTCAATTGCTGAATTATTTTTATTTTATTGTGTTTCAACAAATGTATTATATCTATACACTCACATTTATTTATATATATATATATATATATATATATATATATATATACAATATATATATATATATACAATAAATATATATATATATATATATATATATATATACGAGTATATATATATACACATACAACATATACATACAATATATATATATATATATATATATATATATATATATATATATATATATATATATATATATATATAGAGAGAGAGAGAGAGAGAGAGAAAGAAATACACAATGTATTAAATGAATTTGTACACATATTTAGGGGCTTAAAATAAAAAAAGACACACAATATTGATATAGATAAGTACATATAATCAATAGTTCGCAGCAACAAATTATCTTCAAAACAAAATAGTGAGAATTTTTATACTTATCTAATATTTATTAAGTCATCCCTCATTAAGTAATGCGGTATTTTGATATAGGTGAAAACTAATGTATCGGATTCATATGCTGCTCAATTGTATGTATTTTTTTCTCAGTCTTATCGTAGAAGATTAACAGTGATCACGCAAATCTACAAGAAAAAATATTAGTTATCATGGAAGTTTCGATAGATCATACTAGGCATATTTTCCTTTGGGCGTTTCGTCAGGGCAGCAACGCTACAATTGCCGTGAAAACTTATGGAAAATTTATGGGTCAGATGTTATTAGTCTTAGCTAATTACAAAGATGATTTCAACAATTTTGGTCCGAGAACTATATTCTTGAAGATGAGGAAAGGTTAGGACAAGTGTTTGATGATGAGATCTGGCGAACACTAGTGGAAAAAAACATAGTTTGATGGTAGAAAATTAGTCAAGAAGGTCAAATTAACGCATTCAACTATTTATTGACACTTGAAAATGATTGGTTAAGTTTCTAAGCTGCGCCAGTGGGTTCCGCACGAGTTATCGGACGTTAATTTAAAACAAGGTGTGGACATTTACATTTCTTATCTATGGCGATTGCAAAATGATCTATTTCTAGAATAGAATTGTTACTGGTGATGAAAAATGATTTTTTTATAAGAACATTAAACGTCAGAGACAATGGGTTGATCGCAACGAAATACCATCTTCAACTGCGAAACGGAGGATTCATCCAGAAAGGTTATGTTGTCTCTTTGGTAAGATATGAAAGGAATTATCCATTACAAGCTATTACCAGAGAATTGACTGATCGTAAAAAAGTTGTATTATGAACAACTGGAATTGTTATAACGGCTGTACTGCATTAGCCAACAGAAAAGGTATAATTTTCACTATAACCCCCCTCCCTCTTTACACGGCATGTCAAACACTCCAAATGATTTCCCATGAACAATATATTTAAGGACGAGATATATATGAGTGACTTAAAAAACATTTTATTTCAAAAGACATTTAGAAACTGGTGGACCGATGTACTAAGAAGTTTTTTTTAGAAGTATGTTAAATACAGGGAAGCCCAAAAATGTATACAACTTTAATAGAATTTGTCTATGCACTTTTTTCATTGTTGAATCGAATTACGGCTGCAATGTATAGTACGATGTCCTCTAAAAAGAAGTCCTTAACTATATGAATGGTAGAACCACCGTGCGATTGGCAGGATAGTCAAACAAAATGGTAGAAGCACGGTTATCGTTAGACACAAGACAGTTTTGAAGTGGTATTTCAAATTTGAGAATGTGTATGAAGTACAACGACAATGATGGCGTAAGATTACAACAGAACCTCTAACTCACCTGACAACTGCATGTATTTGTAATAAAATCGAAACCGTGTATAATGTGTCTAAGTAAAGATCCGGGAAGTTTCGCACAGCAACAAATACTGCTTTCTCGGCTATGGTATTGGAACGGTTTGTACGGTCTCCACAATAGTCGCCCAAACAATATACACGCAAGACAGGAGTTAGCAAATCAAGCATACGACGCCTTCTTAAGAGAAAAAAATGGAAAGTGTTTATGCGCGCGCTAAGCCATGGCCTATAGCCCAATGCCCTTCAGGTGGGCTGGCCGGCTGCGCTAATGGTACCAGGCGACCATATTTTTTTGCGACCATTTTTGTTTTTAACATTACGGTCGTGGTTGTGATACATGGATATCATTATCAATTATTTTTTCTGTGGAATACAAAATGGCGAACATTCAGGAACACATGATCCAATACTTGTTTTTATTGCATCAGCTTTAATTTTCTTGTTATTTTGAACTTACTACTTGACCTACGCATTATCTGACATCATTTCTGTGTATAAATAGCGGAATTTCAGACATATACGATCGTTAACAACTGATAAGTGTTACTTTTCACTATTTTATTATTCATATATATATATATATATATATATATATATATATATATATATTGTTCTATATATCTGTGCAATAGATTGTTCTACTCAAATAGAGATTATTGACGTTGATAAGACGCCACAGAAGAACGTTACTTTTAAAGAAATAAAAACGGCCAAAGGCAAGGCGATTTTGAAACGCAAGACATTCGACAATAATACGTCTAATCCGAATTTATTAGACGTCGATTCTGATTTCACGAAGGTAGGAGACAAATACAGGCCGAAAAACATAAGAAGACGACATTAACTGAGGATAAAATATTAGGAGATTTACTAGCTGAGAGTGAAAAATATTTAACTGTTGATACAAATTTGAACGACGAGGACTTTGATGAATTAGACGGCTGCATTAATTATATCATTCTATTCTTTATCAATTGGTACTTGGCAAGTGTTTTCCCTAATCCTACGGATTATATTAAATTGACATTGGTCTGTCTGGATAAAATTATTAATTTACTTAACGACTTATTCGACACGACAAAGCAATTCTTTAAAGTATGTACGGCACAGATACGGAAGCATCTCTAGAGTCCGTTGGGCTTGAAAAACAGCTGGGATGAGTTAACGTTGAAGGTCTCAGAAGATTTATCGTCCATCGAGTGCTTCCCATCAAAAGCCTTGATCAATATGAAAAGTTTGCTGAAACACTTGCTGCAAGGATCGATAGATATGGGGGAAAAATCATCGCCTGCACGCTCCATAGACAATCTGGATGGGACCATGCCCACATCGTAAACGACTGCAATTACACCGGCAGAGAGTGTCGATGCTCCATTTTCATTGGATTCCCTTTTCCGAAAGGTATTCCACGATAGGTTATCTCAACTGCAGAACTCAGGCAAGAAAACTGGTACCGTCTCGCAGAGTATGTTGTTGAAAGGGGGCGACACGATTCTTTCGTATACATTGCCAGATCAGTCCGGTTATATGATGTGTCGACTACGACTGACGGATTTCAAGCATTACATGGATCCAACGATCGAGGCCGGAGATCTATGGAAATATGTAACGCAGGATATTCGCTTTGTGACACGACATATGCTGAACGACCCGGTAACAAAAGCAACAACGGCTCTAGTTGCAGCGCTTCTCAATTATTTCAGAAACAATCCACAGACAGAAATGAAAAAAACAAGACAGAACCGCTAGCAAAGTTTTTCAAGTTAAATCTGTGTACAGCTGCTGGCAATATATGTAACACCCAGCAGTACTTGAATTCTACATGGCGATGCGTTCCACCGATCTCACATTTATATAATAATGCAGTCGATCTATACAATAGAGATATTTTCTGTAAACCTATGTGTGAAATTTATAATTTGATTATAGATAGTGATAATGAAGTGTTCTGTGCTACAGGAGGGAATGTAGAGGAATATTTTTACGATATAGACGAATCATTTAAAAAACTATATTCATTCTTAGATCATCAGTATAAAACTGAAGTGTTAAAGCGTGACTTTTTAAAATTTTTATACAAATTTTCAGATAAAAAAACTGGAAAGTGTAACTGTTTATGTACTTTAGGACCACCTAATTGCGGTAAATCTTATTTTGTTAATATATTAGCTGCATTATGTTTAATACCAGATTACATTTTTAACTTTAATCGCAATGCATCATTTCCACTCGACGATTGTGCTAATAGACGCATCTTGATATGGGACGAACCTAATTATGAACCAGCAGCATTAGAAATCATTAAATTTTTATTTCCCGGGAATCAGTGCGTTGCAAATTTAAAATATCGTAAAGCTGTTACTATAGATAGAACGCCTATTGTTTGTGTGGCGAATAGAGATGTCTTCCCACGTGGAGATGCGTTTAAAGTACGAATGCGTCGCGAATATTGGCTAGCGAATGATAAATTATTGTATTATAATAAACAAATACATCCGCTAGCAATGTTCATGATGTGGAATAGATTTAAAATAATTGATTATTGTGACTATATTATAAAGGATGAAGAACCAATAAATAACAATTGAATTATATATAAATGTCTTCTATTTCAATCATTTATTTGTACAGCATACATATTATACATATTACATGTTGTCATATGATTAGGATTATTACTCAAATTATCATCTATAAACATTTTCTTCGGTACTAGAATATAATTATAACTATTTACAGCTAACGACGCATATTCATAATGATTTATATCAATTTTACCATTCACACTAACATTTATCCAACGATCATTCAATTTAAAATATAAACTTCTTGTGTCATATTGATTAACTCCACTACGATCAACATACTTCATATTATATGGTTTCTTTTTCATTGATTCCATAGATTTTTCTAATATACAATCACGATTAGTATTTACGACACTGTCCGATATTTTTTTATTTGTAACAGTGCGGCTATTTGCAGTGACGCGAGCAGTGCCATCATCCTATTTAGATTTCTTAAATGTCGGTTGTCTGAACATATTTCCACTTTTGAAATTAGAATCAAAGTTATGTTTACTTCTAGTCATTACAATTCCAAACGATATAATAAAAGGCGTCCATAAAGCCATGTACTTAGGAGTGATTTTTAATAAGCAAGGAACGAGTAGAGACGAAATCCAAGAAAGAATTACCAAAGGCAGAAAGACCATAGGCGCACTCAACCCACTACTATGGGAAAGAAATATTAGAAAAACAAGAAAGCTTCAACTGTACAAAACAATTGTCCAAAGTATCGTAATATATGGCTCAGAAGTATGAGATCTAAATAAATCACATAGAAAAAAACTACTAGCCACAAAGATGGACTTTCTGAGAAGAAGCTGCAGAAGATCGAGACTTGAAAGAGTCAGAAATGCAGACAATAGAAGGGAAATGAATACTGTAGGAGATATCATTGATGATATTCAGAAGAAACAACTGATATGGTTCGGACACACAAAAAGAATGGACGAAGTGAAATGGCCAAGGAGGATATTAGAGTTGATACCACCAGAAAGGAGAAAGAGAGGACGACTAAGAAGAAGTTGGAGAGACGACGTGGACGAGGCAATGGAAACAAGAAACCTATATGAAGAAATGTGCTATGACAGAAGGAATTGGAAACTGGGGACGGAGAGGCGGCGACAGCCGTAAACAATCCGTTATATATTATTACAATTCCATCGCTGAATGTTAATGTCTCTTTAGCTTGACACGTTTTAGGATTACAATCGATCTCAATAAATGTTTCAATTTTCCAATGTAGAGATGCATTTACAAAATGTGTCGATCCAGCGTGCGGAGTATTCGCTTTAATTGGTACAATACTAAAATGAAATGACGGTTGACATTCCATTCCGCCAGTATTACCTATTACATGATGATCATCGACATGATATATTAACATACCACTATATGCACGACTTATATTCGATACGTTCATTGTAAAATTCTGATCTTCCATCGTAACGACACCAGTTTCTTTATTCATTTTTATATTTTTTTGTATTACGATACTTTCTGGCTCGTTTATAACCGTATAATTAGTTAAAAATTCAGTTAAATAATAATTAGGAGTACGTATATATCCATTATGGCATTTATAACGATATTCAATAGGTATACCTAACATACCATCTAATTTACATGTAACAACATCACGACTTATATCGTATTTATGACCGGACCATTCTCGAGTACCTTGTTTCTTATAAGGATTAATAACAGCTGTATACCATGCTAAATTTCTTATAGCCAACTGTTGAAATGTGAAATCAGTACTTTCTCCAGTTCCCCACAATAATTTCTCCATATCATCTTTTAAAGCATTCTCCAGACTTGTCGGTATCATTGGTTCATCAGCTTTGGTCAACACACGAACAGGACGAACACATCCCAATTTATTCAAACCATATGCAACAGATCCGAATAATGTCTGCGTACTATTCGTGAATCCCGCTTGCGTTGTATTCGTATTAAAACATACATTAGGTCCGATCGGCGTTACTACTACACGAACATTATCTGCACGAGAATGCTTCGGTAATAAATTATATTCAGTCTCACTGATATACGTACTTAACAATTCAACAGGAAACCACGTTAAATATGTATTCCATATCGAAGGCCATTGATTTTCAACTTCGGGTTGTTGAAACATACTATACGCCCAACTTGTAAATATACTTTCACGACTATAAGTAACACTATATTTATTATGATTATTATTTGAAATAGTTATCATCGAAGCACCTCCATTCGTACTTCCACTAGGTGACACATTACTTCCTACGCTACCGCTAGCTGTACGCGGAGCATCGGCAACCATTTCCTCTAACGACGACATCGGTGTATCCGTCTGATATGGTCCGTTATACGAATGAAAATTTGACGAAGGAGTCTTCTCGGCACTTCTGTCGTGTGCATCAACTGACGTAGTGGATCTTGCAGCCGCTATTCCACTTGTACTAGGTTGTTGATTATCAGCAACAGCAGCACGTTCACTATCACTTTGATCAGCAAAACAACGTCTCTTCTTCTCTTCCTGTCGATCGGCATACAATCTTTGACCACGATTATATATACGGTTGCCGTCCTTTTTCCCATAATTTCAGGGTACGTCGTATCCGCCTTTATCATCCATAAACTTATTTCCAATTGTCCACGGTAAAGGATATATCGGTATATGAACAGGAAATTCAACTACTTTTTTACATTTAATCCCAACGCACCGACTAACGAATGATAATTTCCAGTCGTTATAAAATCCTTTCCGAATTCAAATATCGCTTTATTATCCGCATCAAATATATCATTGAAACGAGTCGCATTCGCGTAATCTTCGTCGTGTCTATGTGCTATTCGATTTTCTTCGTCGATATCAGGACCATTCGTTAGTGGATTTCCAGGTCCGAGGTAATTATGACCGGGAAATGTGATCTTCACCATTGAACTGCAATTCCCAAAGTTTTTTTTTTGACAGTTTTAAGTTTTTGTCTGATATTGTCACCAATCTCGATATTCTTGATGTGAGTTGTCGAGGCTTGGGATTAAATCCCTTTTATCTAGACTTTAACATGTATTATTAGCCATCATGCTGTTTTCTGTTCTAAATCTTGATTTTTGCGCTAGGAAAATTTTCAAAAAACCTAGTTGACCTGTCTCGACGAGTAGAGGTCACCCACCCCTTTCCCGCTGCATGTATCTATACAACTAAATTCCCAAAGCCCATAAAGCAGTATTTATACTTTTTTTTTGGTAGGGATAACATTTTTAGGTGGGAATGCACCCGCATTTATATCATCGAATAAAGACGTTCCTGATACAAGAATACAGTATTGTTAGTGGTTGAGGGTTGAAGAAAATTGAAATATTATGCACAATAATTAAAGTTTGCAAATGACTAACGTTATTCATGTAGTATTTCGTCGAAATCAAAAATGTCTGGAGGTTAATGGACCCCACTTTAAGCAACTGTTATTATTGTAGAAGTCAAACATGACAACAATCTCTTTATGTCCGTATAATTTTAGTAATAAAGCTTTTACGCAAATATATCGTACTTTGAAATGTGTATATATTTTTTGGGCCTCTCTATATCTATGAATTTAATTTGATATTATATTTAGTGCCATTTGTTATTAAAAAAATAACTTTCCCTCTAATAAAACATTCTGATATATATATATATATATATATATATATATATATATATATATATATTATATATATATATATATATATAAACGAACCAAATAAATAAATGTTACATTTGTGTTTATTTGCTTGAAAAAAGTATAACCAAACAAATGTAATTGAAGTGGTTAAAAATTCTATGTCTATATTAGATAACCTACTACTAATGACAGATCATTTATTAAAAAAAAATTAGTAGAAGGATAATAATGAGATGGGGTTTAAATAAAGAATTTGAGTTAATCGAAATTATACTCGAAGAATCAAATTAATTTTAAGATTTCAATTTATTTAGACAAATTTATTCAATCAAAATATTTAATTAGTAATTATCTACAATAGTGTATATCCAAACAACCAAAATAATACAATGACTCTATATAACATAACAAACACACAAAAACATATATTAGAAATAACAAGCGGATATAGAATAAGAATAAAATTCACTCGAAAACGAATATAAATAATTAATATTATAAAATGAATAAAATTTTTGTGGTGGATCTCTATGACTTATTATAAAAGAAAAAGATTACAAATTATTGAATCAATAAATGTAAAAAGTGACGGAAAAATAGGCCGAATAGGAATACATAAAAATATATAAGAAGAATATGAAAAAATGTGAGAACTATCAAACTTACAAAATAATTAGAAAATGTCTTCATCCAGCTCTGGATAATAAAAAGATTAATACACATAAAAATTAATTATATTTGGTAGTTTTAATTGCTGTATCTCATAAAGTTGAGTTGGTATAGGTAATATATAAATTAAATCTTTAATGTATTTATATTTTTAAGAAATAGTTAAAAAAAATTTTCATTACAAAAAAGGGGTTTTAGTCCATTATCATTTAAAAATATAAAAATCACAAACAAAATATTGAATATGTTCTAAAAACGCTATTAAAACCACTAAATATTAATCTAACTGAAAATTGAATTTATTTATAGTAAAGATAATTAAAAATATAAGAAATAAACAAATATATTTGTAATCACAAATAAATTTATATATACAATTCCATATTTAAAAAAATACTAACCGAGTTCGTTACTCAATAACAGAGATTGAATGTTTAATATTTTTTTAAATGTAATAGGGAGATTATTTTTTTCATACTTATTTTCTTTGAATAGATTTTATAGTTTTCTTCACATGATTTGTTATTTTATGAAGTGACTGGCATTTAATATAAATTTCAAATTTAAAATATGATCAATAAGTAAATTTGATCGTATATATTGATGCTGTTTCTGCCATTATAAATATATTTAAATTCAACAGCTACTATAAATAACCACTGTGACAATAATCGTCTATAATAGACACATATATATATATATATATATATATATATATATATATATATATATATATATATATATATATATATTAAATGTATGACGGATATATAATGTGAAAGAAAATGTTTATGTTTATGACAGCTATTCTCTATTTTCTTTCTCGCTGGTATGAGACACTCCTAGTGGATTTTATTTAAAAACAGAGGAAATTTATTCTTTGACGTTTGTGAATTTGTATACAGTCGTGAAAGCCTTGTTGATGCTTTGACAGGCAATAAAGATATGAACGTATAGTTTGCCGTTACACACATGAGCGTAACATGGATTTGTGCTCGAAAAATACGAAGGAAACATAAAAATCTTCAATAAATTTCACTTGTGAATTATTCACATATTTTAGTTACTATAACGTCGTCATGTTTTTCAAAGATTATCCTATGTTAAACAGTTTTTTTTTACAACGAAATAATCATAAGCCCTTACAGTTTAAAGGAGTGATTCATATATATATATATATATATATATATATATATATATATATATGTATATATATATATATATATATACGTGGGTCGTTTGATAAGTATGGTAACAAAGCAAGATAAACACTTTTTTTTGGAAAACAGATTTTATTACTCAACATAGTTTCCATTGAGAGCTATAAACTTGGTCCAGCGAGTTTCTAATTTTTCATCCCGATAGAAAAATAGCTTTTCTCAGTCTACAAGATATGCATTGACGGTGGCGACGACGTCCTCATTCGGAGAGAATTCCTTCCTATCGCGCTAAATTTTTAAGTTTGGGAAGAGAAAGAAGTCGCATGATGTCAAGTCCGAAGAATAGGGTGGATGAGGAATCAATTCGAAACCTAATTCGTGGAACAGTCGATTTGTGAAACGGCGTGTTGTCCTGGTGAAAGAGTACTTTCTTGTGCGCCAATCTTGACCGTTTTTGTTTCATCTCTTGTTTCAAACGGTCCAATAATGTTGCATAAAATGCTCTCGTTATCATTTTTCCTTCGTTAAGTTATCGATCAGGATGATTTCTTAAAAATCTCAAAAAACAGTCGTTATCATCTTCCCAGCCAACAAAATGATCTTCGCCTTCTTCGGCGCAAATTTACCTGTCATTGTCTAATGATTTCACTGTTGTTTCGACTCAAGTGTGTAGTGGTGGATCCATGTTTCATCCGCGGTGACGAATTGTTGCAAAAAAGTCTACGGATTGCGATTAAACATCGCCAAACACTGAGTTGAAATTTCCTTTCATGTGCGTTTTTGGTCAACAGTTAACAACATTCTCACCCATCGCGGACACAGCTTTTTCATATGAAAGTTTTCATGAAGGATATTGCGCATTTATTCAGTTAAGATGCCTGCAGTCTCAGAAATCTCTTGCATTTTCACACGGCACTCCTCCATAACGATACCTTGGATTTTTTTCAACGATATTCGTCGTGATGACCTCAATTGTACATCCAGAGCGCGCTTCATCTTCAATGCAACATGTTCGATCACGTTTTAACTCATTTATCCAGAAATAAATATTCTTCAATACTGGTGCAGAGTCTCTATAAACTCTATTCAACTCCGTTCTGATCTGGGTGACCATCCACTTTTTCAAATAAATTTTTTTATCACTGCACACTTTTCCCATTTTTGTGGCAACTGTTACAATGTTCGTTTCAAACACGTATAGAACGTGAACAATGCGTCGCTTCTGGCTGAAATTTCACTTATTCTAGTTTGAAAAGTGACACTTGATAGCCGTAACGTTACCACATGAATTGTGGCGCCATCTCATGGAAATTTATTAAACTTATCAAACGACCTTCGTATATATAATTACATCAGTACACTATTTTCCATAAATTGATGAAAAAAGTTTTATCATTTTAAATGATCTTTAGAAAACTTTTCATAAATTTAAGTTATCCTGTACTGTAAAAACCAACAAACTCAAACAATAAAAATTATAAAAAATTTCTTTGGTTAATCATAATAATATTTTCTTCTACAAGTTTTTGAATTGATCAGAAAATATGGTTATTTAATTAAAGTTCACTTAAGTAAAAAAATTCAAATATTCTGAAATAAGATCATTTTTAATATTATAAGAAAAATACATATTTACTCTTATAATTAGTACTGCTAAGTTCTAAAATTATATTGATCTTGCTGGAATTATATACTTCATTAATACGCCTATAATTCTTATCCTAATTACTTGAAAATAAAACTTTATACACATTTAAAAAAAATCTCATGAAGTGTAACTCAAGTGTATTTTTTAATCTTTTATTTAAAGGGTTTGTAACCCCTTTTTTCCTGCATTAAAATCTAAGTATGCTAAATCAATGCATGCAAGATCTTAGCGTGGGTACATTAGATGTATTACTTATTTATTTACTTCAAAAGCTATTTTTACGTCCACTTTGTCCTTTAAAGAAAAGTATCAGCAAGTAAATTAAATCGAATTTAATTCAAACGAAAAACCTCATGATGTGAACCTCAAGCATATTTTTATATTTTCAGAAAATCTTTTTTAACTTTCTTATTTAAAAAAAAGAATCTTATTTTTTCCGATAAGAGAAATATAAGACGATAAGTTTAATCAGTATAGGTATTTATAAATGTGGATTTTGAAATTATTTAAAATTCAGATAATGATTCGAGACATGAGCAATTGAACATAAAAACTGAGATGTCTTATTTTTATATTAATATATGAATATATATTTTGAAATTTGCAATAAATTAATATTCATATTATTTTAATTAAATATTTTAACAAAACTGTGAGTTTTGAGAAATGTTAGATAACCTATGGACAACATTTAATATTAATAAAAGTGAATGTATATTTTTTTAATATATCATATAAATGTATATTATAACTTCAAGAAAATCAAGCTAAAAAGTTGAAATTTGCCATAAGTACGGAGAAAATAAACTGAAAATGTATATCTTGGGAGTCCTTTTTTAAGGATTTGTTTTTATTCTACCTTTTTTCTTAAAAAAATAATGAGAAGCCAAATTCAGCGACTGTAGAAATTTATAAAACTGTATTGTATATTATTTAAAAATAAAATTGGAAGTTAAATAGTTTTATGTAAAAATAATATAATGTTATTTTAAGAGACAAAATTAAAATGAAATAAATAATGTTCCAGTTATCTTAATTAAAACACTAAGTCTGATCTATATATACTCTGAACTTATTCGAGATTTTCGTCGAACAGTTTAGAGTAAGTTCGGAACAGGAGATTTTTTACTCTGAACTTAGTCCTGCTGTTTATTAGACTAACATTTTAAACAACGTTTTAACCGTCAAAAATATATTTTGGAACTAACCTCAATTTTGGATACGAATTATTTTGCATATGATTGACTATAAACTTACTCTAAATTGTTTGATAAAAACAAGTTTAGAGTAAGAAAGTCAGAGTAAAGTTATTAAATTGAAAGTAAGTTAAGAGTAAGTTCATAATAGATATTGAATATTTCTACTTTTACACTAATTTTGGTCCCAAGTAATCCTAAGTAACCTTAAATATTGTAAAATTACTCGTATTCAATCATTTAGTATCGTCCTTAAACAACAATCAATTGTTTAAGTAATATACATCCAGTAAAAGCCTTTTATAGTAAAATAATTCCATTAAAATTTTCACAAGGAGTAATACTTTAATATTTTATGATCCATTTTTGCCTTTCAAGAACAAGAAACTGTTTTTTTTTACTTCAATTATGCCTATGAGATACATAAAAGTGCGGATTGACGTTATGAATATACAATAAATGAATAAAATTATAATTATACTGTAAAATAGTAGATGCTCATGTTTAAGTATTATAAAAATAATCTCAGAGTACGAATTAGTTCTATACTAATTTATATCTAAAAAAACATATTCATTTTCGGTTTGATTTTGTGGCCACCATTCAAATAATCAGTCACGACCATTTTCGGTTCTTAAGTACTTTGTTGTGTATTCATATTCAGTAGACTATACAGATAGCTCTCATTAACTGGCCCAAAAGACGAAAATACTGTAGACTAATACTTCAAAAGTGGCCTAAGTGTACGAAATCCATGTTGAATATACAGAATCAAAATCACTGATATAAAATCATCAATTATACCTTCAAAAAATGCGATTTCATATACGCAGTATTACTTCAAAATAAATTAGATCTTCTAGAAGCCCATTGATTGATTGAGGCAGCGAGCCACAAAAGATTAACTGGATGACTAAAACAGTATTCTTTTTTAAAATTCCATTTTAAATTACTAAAACAACTTGAATTCTAAATTACCACTGCTATTATTATTGTAGTGTTAATTTTTGTATTTTTCTTGCTTCGTATTATAATAACATACATTTTTTTGTTTACGGTTATTAAATGATGTAAAAAAGAATCATTTTTTTTATTGCATAAATATTCATACACTTTCAGTTCATAAAATTTTACAGATTGAGCAACTGAAACACTTTTTTAAGCTTTATTATTAAAACTGTTCTACAAAACTGACTGTATAGTAATATTTTTTAATTATTCTCAAATAGATTGCTATACATTTGATTCAATTTCAAAACAAAATTAATTTACTTCATCTATCTAGATATATTAATGGAAAAAATATAACTAAATTTAAATTTACGGTTTGATTTTTAAATTCTTACATATTCGACTAATGACTGTGTGATTAAAAGTATGAAAAAAATGTTTTCGGCCAAAACTTAATTTATTAGAATTATAAAACATATTGAATCTTTATAGTATCATGAAAAATAATTTATAATTTTGAATAAAAATGACAATACTAAAAATAGTATTAATATGTATTTTTTAAAAGTTGAAAATCAATCTTGTAGCAAACTTATCGGAAAGCAATGAGAAATTACTTTCAAACAAGGCAAATTAAACTCCATATCCAAATCCGTAAATATAAAGAACAGACAATTATTGATACTATTAAATCTTACATATGTTGCAAAGAAATTTATTAAAGTATATTAATAATTATTATAAAATAATAAAGATAAATCTCATTATTTAAATACAGTTACTTGACTCAAATCGATAAAACAATTTATTTAAAGGTCATACTAAATGACACTAAACTTATCTTGTACTTTGAGCTGATTAACGTGTCATTATGTTCAGTAATTAGCTGTCAGTTTTAGTAATTGTTCGCTGCTTCTGACCTATATAGATGCCAGTAACTATTTTCTTAACGAATATTGTTATTGTTCTAATACTTTGTAGCAAGTTTTGTAAAACTGTTTGTACGTTGTCAAAATGATATATAAATAAATTGATATTTTATGAAAAGTTTTCTACTGCAATACTATGGAAGATGAAATGTTGTTATTATTTGATAAGAAAATGAAACTGTTTATTTACCAATATTTACAGCATGTATAAAATGTAATATATATACATATATATATATATATATATATGTATATATATATATATATGTATATGTATATAATTATATATATATATATATATATATATATATATTTGAAATGATTACAGACTTCAATAAAAATAAATGAATTAATAATTGAATCCTAATACAATGAATAATTAATTATAATAGGAGACAATTTTACATAAAAATTTTAAACATAGAAATAAGAATAAATGAAAAAAAATTTTACTTACAGGACACTATATTCTCTCTTTCTTCAGTAGTCGTTCACTTGTAGTTTCATTGCTATTTATTTACCTGAAAATAAAAGATATTTATTAAAAATCAAACGTGAATTTACCAACAAAAATATATGATTGAAAGTGAGATTACTTATACAATTATCACATGCAAAAATATAAAAAATAATTGAAATAACGAAGAAATTAACTAATGTAAACAGTGTATTAGATTGGTAGGGAAATAATTGCGGTTTTTGTTCGAATTCTGACCTTAATTTTTTTTCAATGAAATATGTCATTTATCTTGTTTCTTTTATTATATCTTATTCATGTTAAAACCATTTTAAAGTGCATTTTTCAGTTTGTATCTTAGTAATATTGACTTTGGTTTATTTATTAATTATTATTAATTATGCTTCAAATTGGGATATTGAATTAAAGATGGAAGAGAAGCAAAAAAGTTCAATTTTTTGAATGAGTTCAAAACGGGTGGTCAAGAATAAGAAACTGTTCATAAAGTAAATGACGATTTTGATGTGGGTACTGTTAAGGAACGCACGGTGTAACGGTGGTTACAAAAATTTCGTGCTGGGGACGAAAGTCTTGAGGATGAAGAAGGTCGCGAAAGTCTTTCTTCAGTTCACAACGACCAATTGAAGACGTTAGTTGAATCAAAACCATACACAACAATTCGAGAATCTGCATAAAACTTAAGCGTTAGCCATCCAACAGTTTTGGACCAATTAAAACCACTTATATAAGAAAAATGTATTTAAATTCAAAGGTCATAAACCGCAATTGTTTTTTTACCAACCTAATAGCATTTGTAAATCACAAAATGGATGATTGATTACCAAGTTTAAAAAAGATGTGCGTTTTATGTACGTTTATCAAAATGGAAAAACTGCATAATTACTTTGAACAATCTAATGAACTTCTTTCATAATATTTAAACAAAACTAAATGGCACCAAAGAAAAGAATTAACTTTTAATATTAATAGATTTGTAATTATCTACTACTTTTTTATAATTTGTATATTGTTTGTAATTTATAGACAAAAGTTAAGTAACTGAGTTAATTTCGATAATATTTCAAGATAACATTAAAACAAAAAAAGTAAGAAAGAAATAATAAATGTCAATAGTATTCTCAACGTTGTTAGATTAAAAACTAATTAAAATCTGCAGTCATATCTAATTTTATGAACAAAACCAAATTTATTTACAATATGAAACTCATCCTCCACAATCTCTTTGATATTATTCCTGAAATTATCCATGGTTGAAATCATTCCTTATTCCGGCATGAATTAATGAAAGAACTAAAATTGTTATTTAAGATATAACGAAATAAAATAAATTTGACATGTTTTATAAGTCAGATAATACTTCTATAATACCTTATAATAATAAAAAATCAATATTAATAATCGTAGATTGAATAATCTTAAAATTTGGATGAATTATATTATATATATATTCACATATATCAATATATATATATATATAATCAATATATATATATATATATACATATATATATATACATATATATAAATATATATATATATAAGTATACATATAAATATACATATACATATATATAAATATAAATATTTGTATGTATGGATTTACGTAAATAAGTAAATTCTTTATTTAAAATATTAATTTCTGTGAAATTGATTATATGTTCATATGAAAGCAAATGCATAAATATTTTTACATTCGTTGCCAGTAAACGTACATAGAACATCTGAACTTTATTTATTTTCACCTAAATTTCAGTAATATTTATTTTTATTCAAGTTCTTGTAATTAAATTTAGTCTGTATGCTTATTATAGAATTCTCTTATACTTCATGCTGTATAAAAATAAATAAATCTTATTGCACATACTGCAAATATCTACTGTTAAACAAACAAAAATATTAAATGCATTACATATAATTTATCAGAACCCATTACATTTAACGGAAATGACGTAATTTTAAATTCATCAAATATTCAGACTAGTGGATGATTAGGTTATATTCTCCCAATATAGAGTCTATTAGTACTGTGGTCATGTGCACTTTCACTAATGAGTTTTTCAGTTATCCTACAAACCAAATCAAATATAAATAATTGATTAGTGATCACCTGTAAAGGCTGCTTAAGAGCATTTCGAGAACGATTCCATTTTATACATATGCATAGATTAGATTTTTCTGTATATTATCGCTGTAAGGATAATGGTAATGCGAGCGAAATGAACATAAACAAATGAACAATAAATAATTATTGAATATTTTTAATCAGGAAAAAATATGGTTTAGATGTTATTAAATGAATTCATTTATAAAAAGTTATATTCTTAAATTAATATATTTTTCTTAATCTTCATTTTTTCATTTGAATAAGCCTCTCTTTATATATATATATATATATATATATATATATATATATATATATATGTATGTATATATATATATATGTATATATATGTCTATATATATACAGGTATATATATATATATATATATATATATATGTATATACATATGTATATATATATGTATATATATATATATGTATATATATATATATATATGTATATATATATATATGTATATATATATATATATATATATATATATGTATATATATATATAGGTATATATATATATATATATATATATGTATATATATATATATATATGTATACATATATATATATATATATAAACATATATAAATACATATATATATATATATATATATATGTATATATATATATATATATATATATATATACATATATATATACATATATATATACATATATATATACATATATATATATATATATATACATATATATATACAGACATATTAAACAATGAAACTACAAATTATATAAAAAATAATTTATCAAATTAATTCCATGTTACATTATTCTAAAAATACGTTTTTAATATCTATTGATTAACTTTCTAAAACAAAATATATGTCAATCTTTTTCTGACAAATTCGATTGATGGTTTTATATATATATATATATTTATATATATATATATATATATATATATATTTATATATATATATATATATAATATGTATATGTATTCGAGTCCATTGAGTTTCATAAAGATATTCTTTAAAATATGAGTTTTATGTCAAAATACTTTTAAAATATCAATGGATTTTTGAGCATTGATGTCACCATCATATAAATTACGCTAAGACCACCTGCCAGGTTCAATCATACCCCACACCATAATATTTATTCATCTGTGTTTCACTATAAAATACAAAAATTTATTACCGTATCGATTCGCAATGCTTTCTAACAAAAAAAATGTATTTTCACTTAACTTATCGGATCTTTTATGAACTGTTATTTCATTCTTGTTTTTGTATTGGAGTATGTAAATTTTTAAATCGTATAATAAAAATGATATTTCAAAACTTTTATTGAATATAAACATAAAATGAACTATTAAAGAAAAACTTAAGAATTTTTTCTTAAAAACCAATGAGCTCTACCCCTCATACGTTACGCTTGATGACCCCCGGAAGCTCCATCCCCGCTCACTTTACTCGTATTGCATATATTTGTTCAATATTGTAATATATATTTATATATACAGTGAAGTCTTTATTTATTCGAAAGATATGTTTTACACAAAATAGCGTATTAAAAAATCACAGAAAAAGACATGACATTTAAAAATTAGGGATACGTTCCATAATTTTCTAAAACCACGAAAATTCAAAGTAATGAGTTAAAATAAATCCAAAATCGTATAAAATAGTTGATGTAAATTCAGGAAAATAAGAATGCCTAAAAATTTCTTTCGAAATCTGGAATATAGTGATATAAAACTTAAAATAATTTTATTTTAAAACTTTATTCATTTAATTTGATTGAAAAGTAACAATTTTTTTTAGATTTTCAACAGAATTGTGGTCACTATCTTGATAATGTTCGGTATCATTTTCAAACTATTGCAAAATCACTTTCATCACTAGAAGAGATAGTCAATGCATCAGATCTGTATGGTAAAGACTATGGTTCTTCACAAACAGTTCATGATATCCAGACATACAATTCTTCAGCTCATTGAAAGCTCGTTCAGAAGTTTGTATTATTAGCAAGAAAATGATTTTCCAATTTATTGAAAAGTTGAATACGTTGAAAAAGTTGAAGCGTCACCATTCGATTTCCGAATTTCATCAATTGACCACAATAGACAATCGGGCTAGTTAGGTCTCCTTATTATAGCCGCCTTTACTTAAGCTATTACAAGCCAATTATTTAATGTTTAAATTATGATGAAGTAAAAAACCTGTTAAATATAGGCAGAGTTATGTGAAGATAATATCTGTAGTCTATTGACACTGTGTGCGTTATGTTACACTGAGAACAACTTAAAAATGTAGTGTCCAACAGAAAAGTATATCGACGACTTAACAATCGCTAATGAATACATCATCCCAGATTCAAATCTTATTGTCAAACATTATATTTATTCAGTGCAGTTATTTAACAAATACAATGCGCGTAGTGCACGATGGCAAATTCTAACAGAACCCATACCATAAAATTTATATTTATACTAAATATATAAACAGTGTATTGTTTCCAGGTAAAATACAGTTTAACAGGAAAGAAATATTTTTAAAAAATATATATTCTATATTAACAGCTAGGAAGTTTCACTTCAATAGCACCTGGCCTCATACACCCACACACACATTTTTTTAATTATTTTGTAATTATTACGATGCCAATATCATAATTCTTCGTGAAAATTTCGTGCAACATCGGCTGTCATCGTTAATAATAATTTAATACAAAATATATACACAATTTTTTTAGTGAAATTTTAAAGAATTTTTTTTTATATATAGATAGACAATAATATTCAGAAATAAAACCTATTTCATAATATTATATTTTATAAGAAAATGTCCGTATATTAATAAAATCTAACAAAATATAATAATATTTAAACACTGATATTCGTTTTAAAAATAATTCATTACATTCTTTTCATTAAAAACAATCAAATGTCTTAATGAGTTGTTTCATCAAATGAAGGATTTCGTATATAAATTTATTGATTGTTTAATTATAGTTTTAGTCCTATATCGTCTAAATTCCAATATATCTTGTTTCGTTATCGAATATCGAAACAAGATATCTACGACATAACTATTATGTTAACAAATACTTCCATTAAGAGCTTAAATAGGTTTACATTTGCTGATTGCATACAATAAGATATATTTTTCTAGATTAGATTTATTGAAAATATTCTATATACAACTTTCCATATATATTTGAAAAGTTGTCTGAAATACAAATTATTTCATTACTATTTGAAGCTTAAATGATACAGTACAATATTTCTCGACCTGTAATTTTCGAAACTATTGCGAATTCGTTATAGATTGTGGTTTTCGAGTTAGTTATAGATAGTTCAACAACAGATAATCACCGGTTAAGAAATACTGCACTATGTCATTCAAGCTCCAGTTACTAAAGCAAAGATTCGTATTTCAATAAGAGAATTTATCGTAACACATCAGGCGTTATAATATTATATGTCACTACCTTCACAGAAGTTTGTGGAAATACCAAATAATTCATATATAAATATTGGTGTTGTATTCATCTTCAAATATATGACATAAAATTTTTAGTTAGTAACAAAAACATAAAAATCGACTAAATATGAATATCAGGCATTCGATTGCAGCTAATAAAAAAAACAGATGGAAATGTAAATGGATTCTGTATTAGGTTAGTGCTGAAATAATTGCGGTTATTATCATTTTAAATTTAGTACCGATTTTTCTATTCACCGTTACTTTTGTTATGATCATGTGATACAAAATTGTAAACAATGAAATCAGCACTGCTGATTTAAGCTAATGTTCATTGTTTTCATTCTTTAGTATTGTTAGATATAACCTTTTAAATTAGCCATGGAAAAAAAGAAAATTCGTGCGATTTTATTGAGCGAGTTTAAATTGGGGCGTAAAGCAACAGAAACTGCTCGAAATATCAAATTTGTTTTTGGCGAAGAGTCAATTAGTGAACGTACAGTTCAACACTAGCTCTAAAAATTTCGTAATGGAAACGAAAGCGTTGATGATGAGGAGCATCGTGGACGTCCTTCAGATATAGACAATAATAATTTAAGAAATATTATTGAAGCGGACTCACGTAAAACAACTCAAAAGGTGGTAGAAGAACTCTATGTAGATCATTCAACAGTTGTTCCATATTTGAGCCTAATTGGAAAACAAAAAAGCTAGATAAATGGGTGTAGTAAGAACTAAACGAAAATCAAGCATTTCAGAGATACGAAATCTGATCTGCGCTTCTTTTGCGTGACAAAAATGATTCCTGTCTTGATTGCATTGTCACATGTGATGAAAAGTGGATTATGTACAACAGTAGAAACGTTCATCACAGTGGTGAGACCAAGGAGAAGCATCAAAACAGTTTCTTAAAACGAAGCTCCATGAAAAAAAGATTATGGTTACTGTTTGGTGGTCGGCAAGTGGAACTATTTACTATAACTTCTTAAATCCTGGCGAAACATTAACAGCAGAAATATATTGTCAGGAAATTGAAAAAGTGCATGACAAATTGCATAGTTTAGGGCCAATATTAGTCAACAGAAGAGAATTAATTTTTCTTCATTACAACGGCCGACCACACGTCCTACAGATGATTTTAAAAATTATTAAATGACCTGGGTTATACAACCTTACCTCACCTTCCTTATTCTCCGGATCTACCTCTAACAGATTATCATTTTTTTAGACATTTAAGTAATATTCTACGAAAGAAAAAATATTTGATATTTATTTGAAAGTCAAACCTTGATTTCAAGTAAATAATTTGTATTTGCAATGGTCTACTTATAATATTTATACATCTTTACATACACATTACATTAAAAAAAGATGAACATATACTTACTAATGAAAAGCTATAAAACTGTCTTATAATTATATATATATATATATAATTATATATATATATATATATATTTATTTACATATATACATATATACACACACACATATATATATATATATATATACATATATATATATATATATACATATATATATATATACATATATATATATATATACATATATATATATACATATATATATATATATTATATATATACATATATATATACATATATATGTACATATATATATACATATATATATATATATATATATATATATATATATATATGTATATAATGTATATATTTATGTACAGAAATTAGTTTGTAGGTATGTAATTTTATTTTTTTTACACTTCATAGAGATTCAGATATTTTTGCTAAAACAAACACTAAAAAGTATAATATGTAATTATAAAACAGTTTAGAACAAATTCTGTTTAATTTTGTAGATACTGTTTAACACAAATTTTACCTATATATAATATTAACGTATAAATTGTGACTCTATTTAGGAGCAGAAACATTTCCATCAAAATATGTTACGTATAATTATACAGAACAGACGTTCTGTTCGCGAACAATTAACAGAAATTTATACAAGAATATTCACGCAAACTGAAATAATAGTCGGACTTGATTCAATATGCACGAATAATGTTTCACTTATGTTTAATAATTCACGAACATCTATATGCAATCAAATTTAGGTTGAGACAATTATTTTAGCTTGACTTCCAAAGTTAAGTCTATTTATGTATATTAATTATATTATTTAAATATATATGTTGAAGTTAAACCGTATTAATATTTTTATTTTAAGTAAATTTTTGTGTTGCAGAATATATTCATATATTTTAAAGCATTTATTTGCTTTTATATTTATCTCTCTCAATAAAATACTTTATAATGTATATATAGGCTAATTCAACTTAGGCTTCCATATGGAAGTATTAAAAAAACGCAAAAATTAAAAAAAAATATTATCCCTCATTTAGTATTTTAGTTCAATTGTATTTTAGTATTGAATTGAACTAAAACACTAACTAAAAAATAACATGACTCTTCGTCGATAAGGGATTCGTCAGTTACCTGACAAATGGAGTAAAGTTAAAAAAATTAATATGAGATATTTTGAGGATTGAAATGTATTCCATTTATCAGTAAACAATCGTTTTCTATAAAGAAGCCACCAGATTAATTTGTACACCTAATAGAAGTGGAAAATAAACACTTAAATAATTCAAAAAGACGAACATCGTCATGAAAACGCATCAACGAATTCACAGGTATAAGAAATATAAATATAATCTGTTTCTTCCTCTCTCTCTCTCTCTCTCTCTCTATATATATATATATATACATATGAAGAGAATTTGAGAAATTTGTGACTTGGCATATAAATGTCGGTAATATGTCAAAAATTTTTGCTAAGTTGTATTTCCAAACATATATATATATATATATATATATATATATATATATATATATGTATATGTATATATATATATATACATATACATACATACATATATATATATATATATGTATACATATATATATATATATATATATACATATGTCTTATGTATTACTATAAAATATCAAGTCAGTTTATTAAATAGTTTGTTGTAAACAGTTGTTTAAATAAAGTCATCTGAGTGTACTTTTTAAATGGATAAAACTAAATATAGTGTAGTGTGAGAGTTTAAATATTGAAAAGGGTTTAACAGCAAAGGACATTTTCAACAAGATGAAAAATATCTTGTGTATTAGGGCATTTTCATTTACAACTGTAAAAAATAAGCTGTAGAAATTAATCGTGATCGTACAAGTTTGAAAAACGACCCCCTTAGTATACGCTCAAAGAAAGCAACAATATAGAAAGTATCAATAAAATGCATGTTATAACTTTAGAGAAGCGGTCTTCAAATTTTTTCGACTCGTGCAATCCCTAAGAGTATAAATTTTTTTTGCGGAACTCCTACTAACACCAGAAAACTCAAGATGCGTACCCGACAAGTTTTTAAAATCAGTCATTTTACATGATCAAATTTTATTATTTACATATGATTGAACAGGGTCGCAATGTGTACTCGTAAATACAGTTTATTGCATAATAATAGATAGTAATAGGTACTTATAGGAATAAAAGTAATTATTACATATTTTTTACAGATATTGCAAATGGTGGTAGTCTTATTTTTATTACAGTACCCTATTAGACATCATTTGCGTGAACAAAGTGAGCTCTTTGAAGTTGTTTGTACATTAATTTCTCGTGATTCCATCCCTCGTTTTACATTTTCAACGGCATTTTCAGTGACAAGTTCATCTGCTAGTTGAAACATAAATCCACCTTTCAAAATATTTTTTTTGGCATATCCTGTTGGACCGGGTACGTCTTTGAAAATATTATGAAGTGATAATCTTCCCGGACCAGACCCTTCTTGTATTTTTTCCTAACTGGTTCCGTCTGCAGCAATTCCATTTTGATGATCTTGTAATATACTTTCATTTTCTTCCACAGAACTTGAAAGCACTCGAGCAAATCTTTTTTTACGTAAATTAAAAATATTTTCAAATTCATTGTCACTTTCTGAGAACTCTTGAGCATTTTCTTCGTCTAAAAGCTCATTATCACTATTTTCACTATCAAAAAGTTCACCGTGAATACCGCATAGTTCATTTTCAATTTCTTCTGGTTCACATTCACTGGCATAGAGCTCATCATCCTCGATTTCAGCAGAGTATTCCATTGGTATAGTTTTTCCAATAAGTCAGAGATTTTCAGAACTTATAAAAATAAAATAAAACTAGTCATTACATCAAATTTATACTTGTATTCATTTTTCTCACCTTACACTAATAATGAAATAATATGTCGTTTATTATAATTTATATAATTATTTTTTTATTATTTATTATATTATATAATATGAGTGCAACATTCAACAAAAACTTCAGTACACATTTTACGTCTCCAGATGTATAGAACGACTAAATATATTTTCAAATGAATGCATTAGTTTTGTATTACCATTATGATCGATCTGGAATTTTCCTGATAATTTTCACAATCATACTGAATGATACGCAGTAAAAATTCTAAGAACGTGTGAAAAGTTGTACAAAACGAGTAAACTGGTTTTAATTCGTGTTCAGTAAACAGATTGCAGGACATTTTTACACTTTTACAGGTAGCAGTCATTTTAACTTGTATTGGTATAAGTAGCCATAATACAAAATTATTTTGATTTTGAATAAAAAAAATAAAAATAAAATTCATTATACTATTTCCTTAGTTATCGCTGCAAAAGTCATGACATCGTTGCGAAAAAAATGTAACATGAAGTAGGAATTTTAAGATAAAATTGTAAAACCAGTCATTTTGACTAGTGTGGTAGTTCTAGTGTTAATGATATCTTTGGAAACCGCTACGAATTTTTTTACCAAGCCAATATATATATATATATATATATATATATATATATATAATTAAAATATTATTCTATTTGAAATATAATTAAGGTATTTACGAGGTCAGAAAATTAAGTAATGCGACCGATTTTTTTTCTCGGCCTCTGGTAACACTGCGAACCTGTAGCTCCACCACCGTAATAGCAGATCCCTACTCTCTCGATTGAGACCTTGAGCACCCTCATACGATCATTTCTTTGCCAGCTGTTTAGTGTTTTGTAACAACGCGCGAGTAGTGCATGTCACGAAAATGGAACAGAGAAATTTGTCTCGAGCAGGTTGAAAGTGATCCTACTCTTCTCGATCGAGTTATTACTGGTGATGAAAGTTGGTTCTTTCAATATGACCCCGAAACTAAACGACAAAGCCAACAGTGGCTGTCCCCTGGAGCACTAAGGCCAAAGAAGGCGAGAATGAGCAAGTCCAAAGTGAAAACCATGTTGATTTGCTTCTTCGACAGCAAAGGGGTGGTTCACAAGAGTTCGTACCACCTGGACAAACCGTAAATCAAGTATTCTACCGCAATGTGCTCGAAAAATTACGAAAAAGGGTGCTCAGCGTGCGTCCAGAGATCGCGAAGACTTGGGTTCTGCATCACAACAATGCTCCCTGTCACAGTGCGTTCAGTGTCTCTCAGTTTTTGGCGTCTAAAGGCATCGCAACGTTACCACAACCGCCCTATTCACCGGACATATCACCCTGCGACTTTTTCCTATTCCCCCATATGAAAAAATTCGTCAAAGGTCGACATTTTGACTCCGTTGAAGATATCCAAGCATCTGTGACGAGGGTACTCGGAGAGGTCCCACAAGAAGTGTTCCAGAATTGTTACGAAAACTGGAAAACTCGCTGGAATAAGTGTATAGATGCGGGAGGGGACTACTTTGAAGGGGATCGCAGCGATGTACCTTAATTTTTAAATATACTCGATTTTTGAATTTTGTCGCATTACTTAATTGTCTGACCTCGTAGATGAGTATCTGACAGCTGTTATAATGAACTTATGTATTTGAAATATTCTTATTTTGAATAAAAAAATATTTGTTTTTAATTAATAAATTGTCAAATATAGTGCGTAAATATAATATAAACGTTAATTATACAAGAAATTACAATATTTCACTATATGAAATGGTCTGAATTATATAAATTCAAAATTGATGACAGATTCCTATTTGTAATAAACTTATTCATGTGCATCGAAAATTCACTTTAGTGTCTCCAACGATGTGGAACAGTCACTGTATGTAATGCTGTGTAGTGTATTTCAATAGCAGATATACAATTGTTTGTACATACATTGTTGAAAATTATACTCTTATTTTGGTCAAGATTCTTTAACATTTTGATATTATGGATTTAAAAGTCATAAACAGTATAAAAGGATAAGTCGATAAAGTGTTTTTATTTCTACATCAGACTATTCAATTGGAAATGTGATAGCGTGTATTTTCATCTCAACAACTAAGATTGTGTTTGCTTTCTTTTATATTTCTATTTGTTACTTGAACATATACGGAAACAATCTAAAAATACAATATTATACATACCTTCAATTTAAAAGTAATTTTATAAAATAAACTCATATTTCATAACTTACATTGATTTCAACGTAAAGTTCGTGACATTTTCCATTGAATAAAAAGAATCTTAGTTTTTAATTAAATTTTAATTAATAACCTATTTTCGCCAGTGAATTTTTTTCTCGTTACGTTATTAAATGTCTCTGCAAATAAATTCAATACGTTTGTAATCAAGAAATATTATACTTCGAATCTTTTTCCATTTGCAAATGTGTAATTATCTCTCTCTCTCTCTCTCTCTCTCTATATATATATATATATATATATATATATATATATATATATATATACAACAGCAAGTAGCTGAATGTTCCATCTATTTTTTTTTGATTTAAATAGTTATGGTAAATATTATTTCAGTATAAGATTACCATTTGTGTATTTATCAGTTAAAAACATACATTAAGTACATTGTTTTTGAGTAAACATGATAATTGTTATACATATTTTTATGAATTTGTAACTCTTTATGATAGTTTGTTCTAAAATCTTCTCAAATCCATAAAGGTATTTTATTTTTGTTTTAGTTATTAACATAGGTGATTGTTTATGTTTAAATTAATTTTTATTTTACGTTAGTGCAAAAATAATTACGGTTTTTAAGTATCGAGTATAAAAACGCATATATCAGTTAAAAATTATATTTATTAATTAAAATAATGAACATTGGCTTGCACACATTTCTCTTAACAGTAAACAAGATTGTTTGTTGCTACAAGATAGAATTCTGGAGTCCTGAAATTGACGAATTCATCGAAAGCGCTTAAATAACATCCAGAGTAATAATTTTACATCGCAACTTTACCACAATCATTTTCTATCCTTTTATCAACAGTTATGTATCAAAATTGTTCATTGAATAAAACAGCAAAGAAACCATAAAAAAAGTAAGAAAACGATAAATAATCTTTAAAATATTATGAAAAAATTATAAGAGTTTATTGTTAGAATTTTTTGCAGTTTTCACATTATTTTTCATTGATAGACAGCAAGTGATAGCGCCTACATTACTGTATAAAATTTTTATAAATTGTTTTGTATGTAATGTGAAAATTATTTTTATACATTGTATACATACATATATATATATATATATAACTATATATATATATATAAATAATTGCGGTTTTTAAGTAACGAGTATAAAAACGTATATATCAGTTAAAAATTATATTTATTAATCAAAATAAAGAATATTGGCCTGCACACATTTCTCATAACGGTAAACAAGATTGTTTGCTTCTACAAGATAGAATTCTAAAATCCTGAAATTGACGAATTCATCTAAAGTGTTTAAATAACAACCAGAGTAATAATTTTACATCGCAACTTTACCACTTTGTACAATTATTTTATTAAATTGAGATGAAAAGATAATTTATTTTGCAGAAAAGTATAGTTAGTGCTTATTAAAACTCATTTATTTAAACAAAAATGCATTAAGAACTTAATTAAAAGTTTAATTCGCTATAATAAATTTTAAAAAAGGGACCATGCAAAGTCCAAAGTTACACTTACTGCACCAGCTTACGATGCCCGTATACGTCACGGAGCTGTGCATTAACACATTGGCGGCCGGGAACGAGAATTCTCATTTTAGGCGATGTACATGATTTCTTGATTGTTTTCTAGATAACGGTATTTTCTTGATTTCGAACATTATCAATCATAGTACTGAAGATATCTTCAGTTTGGTTTTTGACTTCAGAGGGACCGGTAAATACATAAAAGTAGTCCAATAATTATAGCAAAAATTAATTCTGTTTTAAAATTTCATACCTTCATAATTCAAATATATATTAATTTGAAAAATTTATCGCAGTTTTACTACACATCTTTCAAAATAATTGTATATGTCTAAAATCGCCGGTCCCATAGAAAATTTTAGCAAAACATTAGTGGTCGGCAATGTGTTAAGCGGTTAAATGCTCTGAACTAGGTTTCTATATAATATATAATTTATTAGCATTAATTTAAAATTTATTATGAATTATGTAAATAAATTTATATATATATATATACATATATGAATTATGTAAATAAATTAATATATATATATATATATATATATATATATATATATAAATCAGAAACAGTCTCTGCCTATCCACTACTGGATAAAGACCTCTTCCATGATTTTCCATTTTGTATGATTTAATGCTTCTATTTTCCACTAATTTCCAATAAAGTTTTTAATTTTCTTTTCTCAACTGTTTATTGATCACTTTCTTGTTTTTTTTTTATAATCATTGGTTCCCAGTTAATCATTTCTGTTATCTATCGATTGTCTTTTCTTCATGTAATATGCCCCACCTATTTCCATTTCAAACACATCACTTTTCTTAATACATCTGTGATTCCTGTCTGGTTTCGTATCCATTCTAGTCTTTCCTATCTCTTCTTGTTATTCCTAGTATGCACTTTTCCATACTTCTGTGTTGTTTTGAGTTTTTGAATGATTTTGGAATTAATTCCAAACATGGGTACTTAAGAACCCATGTTTCGCTAACGTATGTAAGAGCTGGTTGTACATATTGATCAAATACTTTTTTCTTCAAAGAGAGTGGGATTGTTGATTTAAATACCGAGGCGTTTTGTCCAAATGCGCTCCATCACATTTTTATTATTTTGTTGATAAGCTGGCCTAAATAGACGTACATTGTAAATTCTCTTTATCTCCTTTCTTGTACATATGAGTTACGGTGGCTTCATTTTATTTATCTGGAATAGCTCTTTTTTTATACACGTTGTGAATATATCGGTAAGAACGTTGTTTTTTTTTCCTATCAGCTTGAATATTTTGCTATTACTTCATTATTTCCTGCTGCTCTTCCATTTTTTAATATTTATATATATATATATATTTATAAAATATATATATATTTATATATATATATATATATATATATATATTTATATATATATATACACACACCGTATGCAAGTAGTAATAATGCATAAAATGTTAAATAAAAAAACATTATTTAAAGTCAAAAAACGTATTCTTTAGCACTGTTCATTAAATGAGTTTCTTTTCTTTTCCAAATACTTATTAAGTTAGGTTATAGGCATGTAATAGAGAGAAATCTGCAGTTTAGTACAGCTTGCTTCATTTCTTTTCAACGTTAATTTCTATGAAATAAAATTCAATGTCCATGTAATTTTCCCAACATTCTTTCATTAGACTGAAGAGATGGTAATAACAAAAGTAAGCGAGTATCATCGATTAAATGAAAAAATAACATTTTTTTTCTTATAACTAATACCTAATATAACTAATACCTAATATAACTATTGCCTAAATTAAAATTTACGTTAAACAATATGATATTAAATAATGACTTTACATAGGAATATCTCAATATTTTTTAAAAAATAGCGATTAAGTATCAATAATTATTTTTTTACAAAGAGCAAGTTTTTATATTATCGACTGATTGAAATTCCTAATAAAATCAGCTAAAGTACTTTTGTTTCGATTATCATTTCTAAATCTGAATTATTTTAAATAGTATTTCGTCCATACATTTATTTTATTATTTTTTGTACATATTAAACATATAACATTGAACAATTGTTTTCCATAATTACTTGAAATAATTTTTTTAAAAATAGTTCTTTACTAGTTATAACAACTGAATAATATGCTAAATTCCAAGAATATTTGTTTTAATTAATTAAGTTGAATAATGAAAAGTGACCCATTTTTAATTATTAGTAATAAATGTTCCTTCTTCATTACTCATTCAACTATAAAAATATTATCGTCTAAACAAAATCTTAAGTGAAATAATACAGGAAATAAAATACAATAGTTTAGAAGGAAGAGGAAAGCTAGTGAATTTATGTATTTAAATTTATAAAAAACACGTAGCATGAAAAAAATTTGGGCAAAGAATACTTTTTCTGGAATATTTATAGAAATAATGTTTAAAAATTAAAAAATAAAACACAGAAATCTTGTTGGTAAATGTGTTTCATATATATTGTTGTTACTGGAACAAAATGAATTCTTGTACGTTGAAGCAAATGCTTTTTGCAACAAGTGATTAATAAAATATTGAAAAAGACAATCGATTAAAATAAAACCTTGATCTCTACTTGTATACAGTTGATAGGAAAATAATAGCTATTTTTTGAATCCTAACTTTAATCCTAATTTTAACTTTGTTTGTTTCAATGAAATTGTCATTTCATCGTGTTCATGTTAATATAATTTTAAAGTGGGTTTTTCGGTCTGTCTTTTGATAACATCGACTTTGGTTTCATTATTAATTTGTAAATTATAAAAAAAATGTGTAAATGCACTTAAATAAATATAGCTTAGCGCTATTAAATATAATGTTAAAATTTTTTCATTATAAATTGATTGATTTGATATACTGATTTCATACCAAATATACTGTCAGTAATTCGTAGTAATAAGCAAACAATTAAATAAAAAATCTCTAATGAAAATAATCATTACAATATATTTAAATGAATATATATATATATTTGACGTATTGTACTGATGGTTTTGGTTCTGGTGGATTATTAGAGTCTCTCTGCCACAACTAGTTTTCTAGAGTAGCTTATAAATAAGTTTATAAACAAGTTTATATCAACTAAGTTTATCTTTAAGCTACCTGAAGATGGATCAAGAGCTAAAACTAATTGTTGCAGATAAAGAGTCGAGTATTTAACCAAGATAAAGACCGCTAGGATAATACGATAACGAGATAAAAAGCTTAAAAGCATGCAATTATAAGTTTAGGTAACTAATACAAGCAATGAAAACAATAATACTATTTTGAAGTTACCTTTTACAGTAATTGATAATTTCAGAATTTTACAATTAAAATTATAATCCGATTAAATTATATGCCCATACGTATGGCCAGCTTCTTATGTAAATTATTAAACAATATTTTCAACACTAAATATATGAAAGTAAGTACATTCTTTTTAAAAATAGAAATATTAAAACGCTTCTGAAAAACATATTGATTTTAAATTGAGATAAGCGAACTTTCATTACAATTATCTACAGATTCAAACAATGAGAGGATTACATTGTGGGGAAAACAAAAGATGATATTCAATTAGTTATTGAATATCCTGTCTTTATATGGATTTCTTTTATGAAGCAAGATATTCAGCACGCTTATTTTCACCATTGTTCTAAAAAACATATATGAATTCATATACAGACATCCCACCTTCCCATATATATATATATATATATATATATATATATATATATATGTATATATATATATATATATGTATATATATATATATATATATATATATATATGTATATATATATATATATATATATATATATATATATATATATATATATATATATATATATGTATATATATATATATATGTATGTATATATATATGTATGTATATGTATATATGTAGAGAAGGAGAGAGAATCAAATAACTGAGGATCAGTTCAAATATCTATGATTTCCTGTTAATATTTGAAAATTAAACATTATTATAACTTGTATATATTGTATATATTGTATGATAAATACATGTAGATAGTTTCAAATAAACAAAAATGCAAAAAATCTATAAGTAGTTATAGAGTACTTTAAATAGATTAACAGTAAAATAAAGTATTTTCTAAAAAAAAAATCAATAATCCACTCTAATAACATACATTTTTCATTTAATATTTTATTTTTAAAATGTCACAGGCAAATAGATAATTTCTATTACATATATATATATATATATATATATATATATATATATATATATATACATATACATATATATATATATATATATATATATAAATATATATATATATATATATATATATATATATATATATATATATATATATATATATATAATAGTATTTAGCCATAAAACACTAAAAGCTTGCAAAAAATAATCTACTGCCAAGTTTATATAAACATATTTTGTATGCTTATTGTTTCATTTGGTTACATGTACGGGTTTATAATGGAGATGTGGGCGAGCGCAGTGAGCCCGGCGGTTGGTGAGTAAAGCAATTAGGGGGCGAAGCCCCTTAGTATATATATATTTACAAAAATATGCATCGAGTGTGGTTTCATATAGAACCGTAAATATTAATGACAGAAAAAAGAAGAATGAGATATTCCTGCTTACTTTTTGTTAAGATACACTTTTGATTTATATAAAGGTGTTTTATTAAAAAAAGTACATTATTACATTTTCGAAACTTCAAAATGGACATGATGTATCCACAAAATAGTAAATTTCTTTTTATCAAAACTCGCTAAATGTGATATTTTATTATATTTATCTCAATTTAAGAATAATGTGCAGGATGATGGTTTTTATGAAAGAACATACTGAGATATTCTTAAAAATTCCAAATGTACAAGATTATTTCGAGCGATATGTTTCCACAAAGCTAATACAGATATGGTCTTTAAAAAAGTATTAAGAAATACTGTAAATATATATTTTTCTATTTTTGCATAACTATAATTTAGATAAAATAGACTGCTAAAATTACTAAATCTTTATTATTAAACTGTAAAATGGTAATTCATCAATCGGTTTAATATCTTTACCATATATATACATACCGTCAAATTGTTTAAAAGTATCCATTTTCAAGACAGAATAGCCCATTTTGATATGATTTAGATTTTTACTATTTATGAAAAAAAATAATGCCGAATATTTTTTCTTATCGAAAGAATCATTCAATCGTAAAAAATAAACGAAGTTTGTTGACATATATATATATATATATATATATATATATATATATATATAAGAGTATTATACTAAAGTATTATAGAGTATTATATAACTTATCCACATTATGCCTCCTGTTCTTTTATTGTCTCTAAAATAAATTATAGAATTTTTTAAATAGAAGTTTAGAATATTCTTAACTTTAATACATTTTACAGAATAATAATAATAATAACATTCTAATACCGTTTATTTCTACCTTGTTGGTTAGTTTCAATGAACATGACCTTTAAAATATGTTCACTTTCATTATTTTAGTTAAGACTTTAAAATGGTAAATAAATGTTAATGTAGAGTGATTCAATTTAGATATCCAAATAAAAGTATTAAAAAATGCCAAAAATTAAAAAAAAACAATTTTATTTTTTATTTGATATTTTAGTTCAATTGTATTTTAGTATTGAATTGAACTAATATACTAAATAAAAAGATTTTTCTTAATTCGATTCGATTCTTTTCGATTTTTTTAATAATATCATGTGGAAGCCTAAATTGAATCATCATATATAATACTATAATGTATAGGTTTAATATTTTTCAACTGAGATTCAGTTAAACATTTTTTTAATGCTTCGCTAGATTTTTGTAAAGTACTTAATTAAAATACATTTTCTACACAACAAAATGTATAAAATTAAATATTGGTTTGTTCAAAAAATTCATTTGAATATTTTTAGCCTACTTCAATAAAAACAGTTGAAAAATTGTTAATTTTTAATGGTATCGTTAACATAAGAGAAAAGGTACTGTTTCTAGTTAGTTAGTTATTGGTGTTTTAGGGCGCTTCCACAGCACATACATAGTATATATATATATATATATATATATATATATATATATATATATGTATATATATAATAAAGTTAGTAGAATCAGTATATAATAATTGAATTTGTGAAACTACATATGAATGGTTTGAAAGTAATAAAAACAATTCTATACATTTTTATTCAAACAGAATTTAATATAAATGTTTAAAGCTAAATGATATTGAAAAAAAATGAGTCATAATTAGTGCACATATTTCAGTAAAAAGTTAGTACACAGTTTTATTAAATTAATACAAACTTATAAATTTCCTCTAAAATAATTTTAAATATTAACAATTCATTTTTACTTTTATACAGACTATAGAAGATAAATCAGAATTACAGATTTTGATTCCACAAACTTCTAAAATTAATATTTATAAAGGTGTAGATTGTTTGAATTTATGAACATTTGACAACAATTATCATACATTATGCAATAATTTGAAATTATCCATCTGTATATTTACTTATTGATTCAATTGAATGATTCTATCGTTGTATATGTTAAATTCATATTCACACACAGTTATAAAGTAACCATATATCAATATTTCGAATATTGATTGGTAATGCTCTAAACCAATTATTACTGTCAGTTTTAATAATTGCCTAAAGAGTTATGCTGTGGTTTATCAGCGCTTTTACAACGATTATAAAATGATCACAATAATTATCAGTTTAAAATATTAAAGACCGAAAATAACAATATATACTCACGATTTAATTTTAAAAGGATTTTGTCTACATAATCATTTTCAACTGATGAAATAATTAGATGTTTTCAAAATAATTTAACTTAGGATACACTGTAACTCAAAATAAAACTCGTATAAAGCTTTAATATAGATAGAATTTTATATTAAATTAATGACAAATATACTAAATATTGTTTCAATAAAAAGTAGAAAATATATTCGCTGTAATTTATTATATCACTCTACTTCAAATAAATAATTAACTTACGCTGATATTTTTATTTAATACTCTCTCTATATATATATATATATTTATGTATATAGAGAGAGAGATGAGGTCAATTTAATATAATATATAAAATATTCATTTCCTATATAAAATAAAATTAATAAAAAAGATGTTAACATTTAAATGCATATGGTTGCAGAACTGGCGAATTTTGTATAATGATTTAGTGCTGAAGAATTATAATTTTGTTGAGATAATTCAATCCAGTAGACTATTCATTTCAAGGGAGATTTGTTAATTGGACACTGGAATAATAACACAGTTTTTCTGAAAAAGTAATCTTTAGCAATGAGACTCATTTTGAATTCTCTGGTTATGTTAATAAGCAAACCTGGCGAATCTGGGGTGAAGATATCCGAGAGTGATCATTGAGAAACCACTGCATACAGAAAGAGTAACTATTTGGTGAGCACTTTGGTCCAGTAGAATCATTGGTCATTGATTTTTGAGAATCAGACTAGTAAAGCGATTACTGTGATTAGAGAAAGATATAGAAACATGATAACCAATTTCTTGTTGGCAGAATTGGATGATATTGATCTGTAGGACATGTGGTACCAGCAAGATGATACGACAAGACATACAACTGGTGAAACAATCGATTTATTTAGGATGAAATTTCTTGATCGCATTTATAGAAATGGAGACATTAATTGTCTACCGAGATCCAGTGATTTAATACGGTTGGACTACTTTCTTTGGGTTCACGTTAAAGGACAGGTGTATCCTAAAAATCTTAAAACAATTTTCCGAACTAAAAGATGAAAACCGAAGAGTAATTGATGAGATAGAGCCGCAATTTTATAAAGATGTTATTGAAAATTTAAACGAAGAAATGGATATTTGTAAGAAAGCACACAGCGGTTACTTACACGATATTATTTTTCATTTATAAATGGAATACCTCCACTTATTATTTACAATAAAGAAACTTGAAATTTCAGTCCAAATTCTGTATTTTATTTCATATCAAAATTGCGTCCTTATTAAAAGACTGTATAAATTATTTGTATTCTTCAATATACGTATTTAAGAATATATATATATATATATATATATATATATATATATATATATATATATATATATATATATATATATATATATTTATATTAGGGTGTAACATATTAAATTGCGGAATTTGTATGTGGGAATTAAAATCCAATATTTTTAACAAAACAAAATATATTAAATCAAAATAAGCTCCATCAGCTTCAATGGTCTTTTGTCACGAGAAATTAGATTGTTTATTCCATTTTTATAAAAATCGACATTTTTAGAGCTTATAAAGGTTTCGAATCCTTGAAACACTTCTGTTTGGTTTCGGAATTTTTTATTTCTTAAATAATATTCCAAGTGGCGAAAAAGATGATAGTCTGTCGGTGAAAGATCTGGTGAATAAGGAGGATGCGGTAAAATTTCATAATTTAATAAATTTAATTTGGAAATTGTGATTTGAGATGTGTGTGGTCGAGCATTTTCTTACGATAACATTGACCCATATCTATTGATTAGCATTGGCTGTTTTGTTTTTAATTTTTCATTCATTTTGTCGATTTCGCGACAATATGAATTAGTCGTAATTGCTTCGCCTGGTTTTAAAAAAGAATAATGGATTATTCCTTTATTTGTCCACCACATAGTAACCATAAGTTTTTTTCTGTGTAATGACGGCTTGGATGCGTGTCCTGAAGCTTTATTTGAATTTAAACATTGTCCATATCTTTTTCTGTTATCATACAAAATCCACTTTTCATCACAAGTAATAATTTGATTTAAAAATAGCGTTTTATCATTTTGAATCACCAATGAAGAACACACCTCTAAACATCTCAGTTTCTGATCATCTGTTAATTCGTGTGGCATCCACTTATCCAGCTTTTTCACCTTTCCTATTGTAGCAAGGTAACGAGAAACAGTCATAACACTAACACTTAAATCACATGAGAGAGCTCGAACTGTTGTGGATTAGTTTCCACCATGGCTCTCAAATGTTCTTCATTTACAATGGTTTTGGGCCTTCTTCGAGGTTCAATGTTGAGATTCATATTACCGGAACAAATTTTTTTGAACCATAATTGAATTATTCACTGGCTATCCAACCCTTCTCGCGAAAGCTCCATTGATATTTCTACCTGCTACCGCTGCATTGTGTCCCAACTTGAACTCATATAAAAAAGTAGAAGCAAATCTTTTGTTTACACCATCATGTTAAAGGGTATAAAAAAATAAAAATACCAACAATAACTCCGTATTTAAAAACAATTTAAGGGTACAGTACATTAGTCATTTCCAAACAGCTGAACTTGTAAAATATTGCACAGAATCTTTCCCAATCTCGGTCGACCTCAGACTGACTGTAATTCGCATGTTGATGTGTTACAACCTAATATGTGTATGTATGTATGTATATATATATATATATATGTATATATATATATACATATATATATATATGTATATATATATGTATATATATATATATATATATATATATATGTATATATATATATATATATATGTACATATATATATATATATATATATATATATATATATATAATATCTATATAAAAACTACTTGTTCTAAAAACCTTTTTATCAAATATATTTACGTATTTTATTCAATTATTGAATTAACTATTAACTAAACCAGTGAAATACTATGAAAATATGTCTGATAAGCACGTACATTCTCTTCCAAGAACGTTCCAAAAAAAATAATACATCATCAAAGCATTTTCATTAATACATCAAAGAAATATAGAAATCGAGATATATATACCTAGCCACGACTGACAAGTGGAATGATCATTTTATTCAGGCTCGCCAAACAAATCTACTTCGAAATCGAGCGTATAACTGAGAATGGCTACCGTATTGTTTGCGAACGAATGAATTGTACGAAGTAAATGTGAGGTAACACATTATTGGCCAAAGTTCAATGCTTAAGAATGGATTGCATTTATTCTAGAGCAGCACAAGTTTAAGAAAAGAGCACGTGCAACTTTTTAATCAACTCAATCACATGTTACATGAAAATGAGAAAAAGGTTGTTCGCAAGAAAAATCACTCGTCGTAACAAAGTAATACATAAACCGATGAAGCGAGAAATATATTGAACGAGTGGATTTGTACGTTTGTAATTAAGAAAAATAAATGAATGGTATTGTATTTTATTTAGAAAAAAATTCATTTGTCACTGTCATGAAAGTTTGCAAAGTAATCATGTATTTTTTCGAATAGGAAAATTGTTAATTGTTCTACTCAAATTTAATTCTTAATAAAGTATCAATATATTTCTATATTTTAATGCACCAATGAATTCTAATGTAAATGAATAATGCGAGTATAATGAGAGATTTTCTTATTGACTTATTTTTTAGGCATTATATTTTCAAATTATCAAGGAAAACTATTATAATATCAAAAGTCCAAAATAAATTATTCGTAAAAGAATAAACAGTTTTAAATTAGGGGAATATACCTATCTAGAGACATGAAAAAAATTTAATTTCGGAATTTGTTTTTTCTGAAAATATAGCCGACAATGAAACGATTTTTTTAAATGAAAGGTACAATTAGTGAGAGAATTTTGTCAAAAAAACATTCAAAAATATTAAAAAATAAAAGAGATATGTCTGCCAACAAAGGATGATATTTTCTTTGAAAAGTTCTGTTGTGACCATTGTCCAGATGAAACCGACCATAATAAATCAAAAAATTAAACAAGGTTTTAAATTTAGTTACAAATGTAATAGATTAGCGTTCGTCGGTTTTAAAAGTCTTTATTTTTAAAAAAAAAATATAATGAAAAAACTTAACCATGAAAAAATCTGTGAAAAATATCACCACTTTTACCTAAGTACTACAATTTGTTTTTATTTTTAAAAAATAAAAACGTTATTCGATTAATAATGTTTCTTAACATATTTCCCGAAAGTTTCAAACCAATCTATTGATTGGTTCTTGAAACATACGGGACATTGTCTTTGAAAACTGTGTTTTGAAAGAAACGCGTTTAAAGTCGCAATTATGATTCTGCTGTGGTTAGTTAAATGCTTTACGAAGAACATTATAACTTCGTCAACTTTTTAGATATTAATGTAAAATTTTCAAAGTATATTTTTAAGAGATTATAATTTTTAAAGAATGGAAAAAATAATCGTTTTTTCAAATTGATAGGTAGGTATAACCCTTTAACCATTTCGAGTCCAGGTGTCATATTTGGCATATTCATTTTTGAAGTGCTGTAAAAAGTAATGTATCGATCAAATAAGTACAGTTTTGATGTAATACTCTTAATTCAACTTAGATGACCCTATCTAGATCCGATAAACCGTTATAAACTCTCTCCTAAGGGTCAAATCATTTTTGTTGGCGGTATCCGTGGTGATAACATCGTGTCCGTAAACATCGCCTTACATTTGTTGTTAAAAATGTAAGTAAATATTAATTTTTCTTATTTTTAATGCATGATTATTGTAAATTAAGGTTTTCCAAATAACATATATGTGCGATATGTTTATTTGATCAAAATTAAGAAAGATACAAGAGGTGTAACTCACGGAAATGCTAAACTTATTTTTACATATTTTGATTGTTTTTTCTTAAATTTTTTAATTGTTTTCAACACAAAACAAATACTCTAATCAAACCGAGTGTTGCAAGGACGGTATGACCACCAAATCTTTATGTCTCGGATTACTCTGATACCTTGGACAACGAAAAAAAAATATTTTTTTTTCATCGCATGTTGACCTACAAGGCGATGAAGAACCGGACTAGGCCTTAGACGAAGATTCAGACGAAGCAAACTATTTTCCAGAGGACTTGGAGCCCGATTCTGAGCCCTCGGATGATGCAGAGCTCGAAAGTCATATATATATTGTCGAAAGTGCAAAATCGCACTTTTCTTGAATGCGAAAAAAAAACTGTTTCTGCGAATTTCGTACAAAGTAATTATTGCAATATGTTGTAAATTGTCTGTAAAAACGTTAAAAAAAAGTTTTTCGATTTGAAACACATGCTAATTCTTATATCCCTAAAATCCAGTGTAGCACATTAAAAAAACAATTCCAGTCATCTTTTTTAAATTCATCTTTTTGATTTGTGAATGACAGCTCATTTTTAGAAATAATTCTAAAGGACATAATTTTTGTTTAACAAGAAATGCGCTGGGTTCGAGAGAGTTAATACAAAACATACTTCAAAACCTTTCCAGATAAATAATGTACACATTGTCAAAATTTCATCAAAATCCGTTTAGTCGTTCTTGAGTTGTTTTGTAATATTATAAGATAGTATTCATAGTCGAAACTTTGATTTTTCTCCGTTACAACTGTGAACGCGTTTTTCTTAAAACTACTTTTTTTTGGTCGGCGGTGTTGATGAAAAGAAAACTATTTAACTAATTTGACTGAAATTTTGACACGGCATTTTTCATATAATTAGCTTCATCTTGGATCAAAAATTTTTTATTTATTTCTTTCATTGAAAACCCATTCGGAAACGACTAAAAAACGCGATAGTACAAGGAAATTCGGCGCCATTTTGTCAATCATTTATGAAATCAATTAAAAATGGATCAGAACATTACTACAACGATACTTATTAAGACCGTATTTGATTTTTTTGTTTCGGATTACTTTCATCAGAGATAACCTCCCAGAACAGAACATTTTTGAGAAGCCCTACTTCGGCGATGGATACTTTGTTAGCAAATAATTTTTATTTTTTACACTCATACTCATACAATATACACTATTTATCTACACATATAAATGTATGTTTATGTTACTTTTCATATAAGATTCAACTACGGTTCTTTTTATTTATATATATATATATATATATATATATATATATATATATATATATATATATATATATATATATATATTAGATGTATAAATTAGTTTCGTACCTTTAATTAGATCAATCATAACTTTAATTTAAATCAAAATATTTTTTCGTCGTTTTAGGATTTTAAAGTACCAACTTGAAAAATTAAAAACATTTACACTTTGGCTACGAAATTGGCATAACCTCACAAAACAGTAGTAAAAACGATGGAATCTGAAAAGCAGCATATTAGACATTATATACTTTTCACATTTAACTGAAAAAAATGTAGCCAAAGCCACGAGAATGATTTATTCAGCTTTTAGGGAAGGTGTTGTGATATATAAAGCACGCAAAGAATGCTAAAACAATGAAACAGGTCCGACAATGCATTAAGACTTCATCGATTCAAACCTGTCATCTATTCGACAACGGATTAATCATTTTTCCAACAGATGAACCAAAGTTATGCAAAATAATGGGAGATAATTTGAGAATTGAAATGTATTTCATTTTTTTCATAAATAAACAGTCATTTTTTACAAAAAAGGCACAAAATTAATTTGTATACTTAATAACATATAAAACTTTTTATAGCCAGTATATATGAATGGAAATAATATAGTCAACGGACTTTTGACTGAATTCTTTTCCAACACTACATTTCAAATAACAGGTTTATGAAATCTATCACACCTTTTCTTAGAATTGTATAAAAATGTTATTTCAGGTTTATTTTACTCTGATTATTCTGTCTTCACCAATCAAATCAATGTTATCATTAAAATTAGTTATTTTAGATATGACCTCACGTTTTTCCGGTCAAATAATAATATCATGTCAGAGATAACGGTAACATCAAAGATTGAAAATATTAATTATTGAGTACATAATGAAAATTGATTATATTTCAGTCCTCTGTAAAGTATTCCTCTTTGTAGTTTAAATGGATACATAAAATATATCCTGTCAAATATAAACATATTTATTTTCCTTTCAAACTATTATTTAAGTGGATTGTTTTTAAATTATATCGGCATCATTCTATTGACAATTGTTTACAATGTTAAAATGTTTCCGTGGATCACAAAGGACACACGTATAATATTTAATTAAAATTTTTCATTGATGTTCTTTTTATTCGATTTTTAATTATTCATTGTATTCTATTCAAAATAACACTCATTGTTATTGTTTTTATTATCGATTTTATTAAAACCTCTGACAATAATTTCATTCTTTTTTGTTTTTGTATGTACTTGATATGTTTACATGCTTTTAATCACAATATTATTCTGGAGAAGATTTAATCATGTATATCACCGCTTTCAGAACAGTAATTTTTGTAAATATTTGTTATTCATATGGTATAATACAATCTACTACATTGAAAAATGAATGATAATAAAAAAATGTAAATTTACCTATTTATTTAGATTGTATAAAAGAAACGTAAACCATTAAAAAAAATAAAATGAGTATTTTATAAAAAAAAGTTTAAAAACTAATGAAATATTTGTTTTCAAGCGATATAGTTGTTATTATTATATTCAAATTAGGATTTTAAAATAATACTATAGAAAATAATATATTATAGTAGTTATTCTAATCATAAATAAATATTACATTTAATCTTTTTAATAATCATAGTGAACCGTTTGAAATAAATAAAAATACAAAAAAAATTTAAGCCCAAATAAAAAAACACACATATATATATATATATTCTTTATTATATGTTCTCTACATAATAAAAAATATATTGCTCAATTGGATAGAAAATTTAAGACAGATATAAAGAACACAGTTATTAAATGTAATAAAAATGATTCAATATTTGCTAATCACATCTTAGACACATAACATTGAAGGTACTTTAGAATAAAGACATAAATTCAAACATTTTTAGAATTCATTAAATATATATATATATATATATATATATATATATAATATTAAACGAATAAATAAATATACATAGTCATTCATTCATTTAAAAAGATGTTATAAATCATACTTTAACTAAAACCTATATCGAACTTAAGACCGAATTAAAATCATTGCATTAGGTTTAAAAATTAATTCTCCGCCTTCAAATTGAATCTATCATAACTCTGTTTTAAATTAAAACATTTTCTTGTCTTAGGAAATTGAAGTGTCAAACTTAACATTTAAAAACTATATATCCTGGCCAAGTCATTGATATAACCTCACAAAACAGTAGTGAACACAAAAGCGTCCGAAAAGCAGCATATTAGGTATTGCAAATTTCTTACATTTCAGTTGAAAGAAAAAAAAATATATTGGTTAAATATAGTGGTTCGTGGCCTTAAGGTTACTAGTTTGATTTTCTCTTCTCTGCTAAAAGGAGAAAAAAGAACAGTGATCTCAAAAATTGTAGAAAAGAAAAATGATAAATAATAACTTCAAAAACATGAAACAAGAAATTAAAATTAAGAGTATTTATCAAAAATCTGTCTAAAGATACCAAATTTTTGATAAACATAACAAAACTAGTAGTAGAAAGGAGAAACTCAAGTAGTTAAAAAGAATAAGCTCGAAAAGACAATTCATAATGAAAGATAAAAAATAATAAATCTCTAAAAAATAAATATCTTTTATAAATATCCAAGTTTCCATCCGTTTAAGTTTTATACCAAACTAGACCTAAACATAAGTATCTTGACTAAACAAAATATTCATTTTCATATATTCATATATTAATAATTTAATTTATGTTAATTAAAATACACTTTATATAAACTTCGAGTTAAGATAATAGTGAAAATATTTTAACTTTAATAAACAATCAGATATCAAGTAAGACTTTCTAACAATGATTAAAAGAGTATATTCTCTTTAATGACGTTCTTTACTTCAAAAGTGTAATATCTGTAAATAATTCGAATGTATCTGCATATGAAATCATTTGTAAAATATTACATGCGATCATAATTATGTAAAGGGATCAACGCACTTAAAATGATATATAACCGTTCATATAGATACAGGCGCATATATATATATATATATATATATATATATATATATATATGTGTGTGTGTATATATATATGTATATGTATATATATGTATATGTATATATATATATATATGTGTGTGTATATATATATATATATATGTATATATGTGTATCTATATATGTATATATAAATATACATATATATGTATATATATAGATACATATATATGTATATATATATATATATATATACATATATATATATATATATATATATATATATATATATATATATATATATACATATATAAGTAAAGAAGTCAACAAAATCGCAGAATTTATGTAGATAGTGGATTTTTGATATTATTTTTATTTTAGGTCAAAGCGCCAAACCACACATGATATATTTTTCAACTACTCATTCAAGATTTTTAGTATTATTTCCGAAAAAAATACTGTTTTTGATAAAGTATAATAAGAATTTTTAAACCTTCTGTACTTCATAATTAAAAAAATAAGGAATTGTACTTTGAAATTTTTGTTCGGCAGCATAAGTTAGGATGATAAAAAAATAATTGTGGTTTGTGATCTGAAAATTTATTTACATTTTTCTCTTTTGATTTTCCTAGATGCTTTAAGTGATCCAGAACTATTGGATTACTACCGCATAATTTTTGTTTAAGGTTCCGAATTGTTCTGCATGGTTCTGATTCAACTAACGCCTTCAGTTGTTCGTTATGAACTGCAAAAGGACTCTTGTGATCTTAATATTGAAGGCTCTCGTCATCACGATGAAATTTTTGGAACCTCCATTTCACAGTACGTTCCTTAACAGTATCCACACCAAAGCATTGGTTTATTTACGAGCAGTTTCTGTTTCTCTCACCCGTTTTGAACTCATACAAAAAAATTGCTCTCATTTACATTTTTACCATATTTAATTTAATAACCCAATTTAAAGCAAAATTAATAATAAAATCAAAATCGACATTACCAAAATACAAAATGAAAAAATCACTTTAAAATAGTATTAACATGAACACAATGAAATTACACTTTCATTGAAAAAAATTAAGGTTAGATTTCAGAAAACAAAAAACGCAATTATTTTCCGTATAACCTAATATATATATACATATATATATATATATATATATATATATATATATATATATATATATACACATATGTATATATATATACATATATATACATATATATATATATATATATATATATATATATAAACGTCAAACAAAAATTCAGCTATTGTATGAGTATTTAAATAATTATTGAAATGTATAAATATAATAATCTCTCTATGTATAGGAAGATTTATATTTTTCTATGAAAAAATAATAAAATCGATATAACAATAAATATTTAAACATCACAAACGACTATTTTGCCATTAAGTATTTATTTATTAATTTAAAATTATATACTTTTAAATAAATATCATTTTATTTATCAATTTTACAATTCCATTTAAAATATTATTTATTAATTTTATTGTATGTCATTTGTAATGTTAATTTTTTTGTGTTTTGACATTAATCGAATATTACCTATTTGTATTTACACAAACACACACACAATATATATATATATGTGTGTATATATATTACACACACACATATATATATATATATATATATACACAGATATATATATATATATGTATTAATAATAATAAAAAAAGATATTTACGAAAGTAAAAAAAAAACTGTCGAATAGTTTATTATTGTTAAACTCGAATTCGCATATATTGAGGAATATCTACCTTAACGATAAAAAAGTTGTTGTCAAAGTGCCAAAAGTTTCTGTCAGTTTTTTTAGATTAATTACCAATAAAAATGTACACGCTGTTCAAAAGTACGTCTACAAAAAGCTTTAGAAAAAATAAATAACTATCAGACATTTTTTCATTTATTTATTTTCAAGAAAAATACCTTTTCCTTTTTATATAACGTACACATATAAATTTATGTACGCATGTACGTAAACATGCTACATTTATGGATAAAAAAACTTTTTAACCTATTGCCAACAAAATAAAAAACGCTCACGTTAGCAAAACAGTATATATATAGAAACAAAACTTTTGATTTTGCCCGAACGGTTTTTCTTGACATGAAGTAAAAGATATTTATCATTTGCGTTCTTTTTTGTTCGACATTTGTGCAAAGACTAACGACGAACAGGTCTGGTTGACTAAGTCTTTTTACAACATTAAAGCTATTGTTCGAAAGCAAATTGTCACATAATGGAAGCAAATAAAATTAAATACTCGATGAATAACTTTGTTGAACAGACATTTAATAGATTCGCATGATGTCTTTTTCATAAATATTAAAATCGAAGTTGGCACGCAACATTTTAATTCACTTATTATTATAAACACAATTAAAAAAAGTACAGTTAGTAATTACTATTTATAATAATATTATAAGACATATATATGCATTTATATATATATATAAACTCTATCTACTTTCATTGTAATACAGTTAATTTTGAATTACTGTATTAAAACATTTATTAAAATTTTTAATATAATATTTAATAATACACAATAGTTTTCTGTTTTTAAATAGCTGTTTCACTAATATTTATTAATCTTATAAAATATGGCTCAAGGAACAATAAAAATATTAATATTACTTAATAGGTTTAACTAAAATATTCTATTATATTTGTTGTAAACAAATAGATAACTCTTACTGGGAACGAATGGAAAGTTTTGTTTAAAAGCTTAAAACTCTCAAATCATTTGATATATTGGGATAAAATAGAAGAAAGAAATCTTAAAATATAACCTTTTAAATTTATTTTTCATCATTACTGCCAATGTTAATACATTTCTACCTGAATGTAACAATTTTCTTTATTCTAACAGTGAATAAATCTGAAGTTATGATGATATTCCAGTGACTACGCATTTGATTATGTACACAGGAATCATCCTTGATTATTATAGAAAGCTTGGAAAATCATCACCTTTAGTTCCCTAACATTTCAAATTTTCACGGAAAATTTAGAAATTTTTCGTCATCCTTTTTGAATTCAACATTTGTGACGTACATGAACACAATACTTTCTATAGCCTCAAATGTGTATAAAATCTTTTACTATTTATTTACAAATTCAGAGTTTTGCATCAATAATAGGTTGGTAGAAAAATAATTGCGGGTTATGACCTTCAATTCATATACATTTTTCTTTTTTTTTCATAGTTGTTTTAATCGGTCTAGATCTGTTGGATGACTAACGACTAACTTTTGTGCAAGCTTTCGATTTTTTGTGCGTGGTTCTGATACAACTAACGCCTTCAATTGATCATTATAAACTGAAGAGAACGCCCGCAACTTTCTTTGTCTTCAAAGCTCTCGTCCCCAAGCATGAAATTTTTGTAACCACCATTGAACCGTACGTTCCTTAACAGTACCCACACCAAAAGCATTGTATAGTTTATGAGCAGTTTCTGCTGCTTTACCACTCGTTTTAAATTTAAACAAAAAATTACTCTCATTTGCTTCTTTTTCATCTTTAATTCAATAACCTAACGATATTAACAAGAACACAATGAAATGACACTTTCGTTGAAAAAAGAAGTGAAAATGTTTTAAGTTGTTTAACAAAAATTAATATTTATTAAAAGTATATAATAGGTTTACAAAACTTTTAATTAAAAGTATTTACTTTAAAATTATGTACTTTAAAATTATTCATTTTTGTTATTTCAAAATTCAAAATTACAAAAATGAATGTGCGCTATTCTAACAGAGTTTTGAAAGTTCTGCATGTAGATTTTTTAGTTTTTATTCTATGATAAAGAATTTCAGAGAGATTCGCCTTTTAATTGTGACACAACGTGAAAATCGATGTTCATATTTTTAAAGTCATAACTTTTAATCTATTTAAGGGATTGTAACAAATAAAGTATTTTTAGATTTCAAAGCCCTTTAGCCCTTCAACACTTTTGACACGATGTGAATCAGTTGAACGGTGGCAGCTTACTGAGCGCCAATATCTTCTAGACAGCAGACGTAATATGCAAGAAACAAAGAGAAAACTGCTTAAAAATATTCTAAAATGTGCTAAAATTATAAATATATATTTTTTACCTAAATTTTACCATAAATAGCATAAATAGCTTTTTTTCTACATGACGAGTATACTCGACATTAAATAAAAAAATGATATCTTTAATCGCATTACTTAATTGTCTGACCTCGTATACACATAACATACATATATGATATAAATCAAAATTTAGTTTGAAGGAAAAGTCTTCAAAATCAAATAAATTGTATCTTTGAAAGTGAATTAAGCCCGTAATATCATATATCATTTATCATTGAATTAGATAACGGACCTCATTTGTTAAACGATTTAAAACAAAGTAAAAAAAAATTCATCACCATAAATTATATCGCAGCGTAAAAATACAAATATCGGGAAAACGTAAATTGGAGGATTCATGTATTCATAATTCCTAGAATTATTAAAAATACATGAATATTTCATCCAAAAAAAAATCAATATGAGTATGGACATTGATATATTGTATGTTTTTTTTTAACTTGTCAATACAATGTAAAAACATGTATTGTTAAAATATCTTTCGAACATTTATAAATGTCTGATAATATTTATAAGCATTTTTTTAATAGAAAAAAACACTATTTTCAATAAATTATTGATAAAAAATGTACAGTATCTTATTAAATATTAAATCACTATTTTTTGTATATGTATTTATGGTATAAACTGATCAAAAATATTTATATGACTTTTAATTTATTAGATTTTCTTAAAAAAATATAATGATGTGCAAGTAGTTTGTTTATTGAAAATTATAAATCTGTTTAACAAAAAAAAACTTTTATTTTAACATAGAACATTTTTCTCTGGTAATTTTTCTCTACTTTCAATTATAAGTGACATAAACTAGTTATAACAAATAGAACACTGCGGATAATATTTTTATAAGATACTAATGTACCAATAAATCATACATGAAATTTGTTGTGTTCAAATATTTACATTTTGTTCATTTCCTATACATACGAGTATATATATATATCGTATGTATATATATATATATATATAAGAGGTTAAAATGGGGGTAGTGCATGAGTACCACACGACGCCGACTTCAACTAGCATCGTATAGCCTCTTTTACCCAATTACGACTCTCACTTCTAAGTGGTTAACCCTGGTAACCTGAGTAATTTCAGTCAAGATCAGGTAACCCCCATGGCGGGAGGAATCAAGGCTAGCGAGAGCGGAAGAATGGTCCTCCGAAAAGGAGTGTGGGCGTGGAGCTAATAACCCTACCTCGTAAAGCAACGAACGTTATGAAACCTCAAAATAAACCTCGGAAACTGGATGGATTTGACGAAAAACGACCACTATGCAGTGCAAGTATTTGGAGTAATGAACTGTAGGAGGACTATCATGTAAAAGGATGTATGGAAACAGAAAATTGAGGAGGCCAAAACTCGATTTTAGCTGTAGCACCATCGAAGAAGAAGATATGTATATATATATATATATATATATATATATGTGTATATATATATGTATATATATATGTATATATATATGTATATATATATGTATATATATATGTATATATATATGTATATATATATGTATATATATATGTGTATATATATGTATATATATATGTATATATATATGTATATATATATATATATATATATATATATATATGTATATGTATATGTATATGTATATATATATATATATGTATATATGTGTATATATATGTATATATATATATATATATGTATATATATATATGTTTATATATATATATATATATATATATATATATATATATATATATTCGTTTAGAGTAGCAGTTTTGTATAAATATCTCTCTATAATTAAAAATGAATTCCGAACAAACTTTTTGAAAATTTTATTCGTATTCTGATTGGTTGATGAAAATCGCGTCGTCTCTATTCTGATTGGCTGATATCAGTCACCTGTATGTAGCTCTCTCACTGTGTACAACAAAAGAAGTGTACATGATTTAAATGGAAAACTACTGACATTTATTTAAAATATTGTAATTTTCCTAGACAGCAAAGTCAAGATTATGACAAATGACAGAAACATATGATGATAGATAACACACATTAAAGTCTAGTCTTAAAGGGATCTAGTCCCCAGGAACGATAGATCAACCATATGATTAGAGATCCACTGACATTGTCAGCTAAACTAAAACTCGTTAAAGAAAACTCAAAATAGTATATTCACTGAAGCTTTAGAGTAAAAAATTGTTACACATTTTATCATTGTATCTTATTATGTTAATTTTCATAAACTTTTCCAATAAAAAATTTACGGCTTACATTTTATTCTGATTATTTCTATGTATAAGTTGTTAATTTCTGTTATTTATGATGGCAGAATGAGCGTTAGAGAGCGGGAGGCGAAGCTCTCTCCGGGGGTGGGTGAACGCAGTGATTAGGGTGCGAAGACTGTTAAATATTATATAAAATTTCAATTATAGTTAATTCATATTTTTATTAATTCTATTTTATATTAAATATGAAATAAAAATAATAGAATAGCAGTAAACATCTACAAATCGATTCTTTGACAGCGTTCATTGACTCTGATACTATAAAGTTCTTATTTTATTTTCTCGCTACTTAAATGAAAAACCCAATTTGGTCAATATGAATATAATAAAATTTTGATCGAAGTCTAGTTCAGAAAGATGTATTTTCTTTGTCAATATCTTTTACAATCTTCAGAACTTTAGCGAAGAGAACATTAACTACAACCAATATGGGTTTACTAACGTCAATTTATTTTCATATGTGTATGTGTGTGTATATATACACATATGTGTATATATATATATATGCATACAAATGATGTTAGTGTGTGTATAAGTGAATGTTTCAAATAATATAAATCTAATAAAAAACCTAATTTCTATAATAAATGGCATCGTTTTATCATCTTGTTTTTTATTTCTCACTATAAATCTATGTACCTTTTTATTTTACTAGTTTTTGAATATAATTTTCTATATATTTTTATGCTGCATACATAAACTTTTCTTTTTCATATTATTTATTTTCGTACTTTTTTACGGTGCAATTTCTTATATTACTAAAAAGTCTAATTACATATATATATATATATATATATATATATATATATATATATATATATATATATATACATATATATATATATATTACATACATTTAAAAGTATGAAATAAGTAGTAATACTGGAGTATTTCTGATTAATTAGGGAACAGTCAAAATTTATTTTACAATTCTTGGCAATTATTATATTGAATTTAAAAAAAATAAATATTTATTTTGAAAAAATCATTCTATATTGAATTAATAACATATTCCTATATTAGCTTTTACAATACATTATTTATGATAAAATTAACTATTATTTTCTTATAACAAAATTAAAATATTTTTAAGAAAATGCATGACTGATTTATCTATCAAAGTGTTAATTATTCAATTTTAAATTGTTTTTTTTTAAAGAAAAAAACAAATTAAAAATTAAATGACCAGTGAAAGAGATAAAATAAAGTACCATTATAAGTCTGTACATTATATTATATAACTAAATATATAGATGTGAGTAAAATACCGAAACAGTTCAAAATTCATATTATGTTCGCAATATAAAATATATAAAGTAAAAAGCAGTTTTTTTTAGAAAAAGTTATTTGCTTGGAAGTAACTTTTAAAGTATTATTGACTTTCTTCTCACTTTCATTATGACTGAGAAGCCTTATACCTATTATAAATTAAATTTTTCTTCTATATAAAATTTACTTTCTACCATATGACGTTATAAATTTTCATCGTTGTTTTTAAAATAAATATTATGTTTCATAAGTAAATAACTAAATTTTTCACTCCACAACCCAGAAAAAAAGCAGTATAATTCTAAACACTGTGGTTAAATTCACAAAATAATAACTTTTTCACGCAGCAAACTACAACATTTGTCCTGGTTAAAATAGTTAATAAATCCAATAAATCATAATTGATCTTGAATATGTGCATTTTAATAGCAAACTATTCATTTTCACAGCAGGCAGGTGAATAAAAAAATATTTTTCTATACTTTCGCACTCTGAAGATAATAACATTAACGTGGAAATGCGGATAACCAATAATAAAAATGAATTAATAATGATTTAATATTTGTTTTGCATTAGACATATATATATATATATATATATATATATATATATATATATATGTATATATATATATAAGGTGTGAAAATTAATTGCGTGCCTTTAACTGAAATCAACCATTACTGTTTAAATTAAAATATTTTCTAGTAGTTTTAGGATTATGAAATGCCAAATTTAACATTTAATAACACTATATAATTTGATCAAGTACTTAGCATTACCTCACAAAACAGTACTGAATACAATACTATTCGAAAACAGCACATAAGGCATTGCATACTTTTCACATTCCAGTTGAAAAAAATACTGCCGAAACCATGGGAATGATTTGTTCAGCTTTGAAGGAAGGTGTTGTGACGCATAAAATATGCAAAAAAAAATCGATTTCGACAATGCATTATGACTTCATCGCATCAAAGTCACCATCTTTTTTTCATTATGGGATTCGTCAGTTATCCGACAAATGGAGCAATGTTATACAAAATACTGAGGAATACTATGAGGATTGAAATGTATTAATTTATTCTACATTCATTTTCTATAAAACAGGCAGCAAATTAACTTGTACGTTATATATATATATATATATATATATATATATATATATATATATATATATATCGAGAGAGAGAAAGGCAGAATTTTACACTTTAAATGGTACAGACCGAAATTAAAGTATACATTTCCGTTATTCAATCTTGCATTCGGAAAAAATTATAACATCAAAGTGGTATTATCAATCTATCTACCTATATATATATATATATATATATATATATATATATGTGTGTGTGTGTGTGTGTATATATATATGTATATATATATATACATGTATATATATACATGTATATATATATATATATATATATACGTATATATATATATATATATACATATATACATTTATATATATATATATATATATATGTATATATATATACATGTATATATATACATGTATATATATATATATATATATATACGTATATATATATATATATGTGTGTGTGTGTGTGTATATATATATATATACACATACATCACTTATATACTATATGTATCTATGATTATACTAATAATCAGTATGAAAATGTATAAAATATACAGCCAGGATGTATGTTTTATACATTTTGTAATTTAATGTTTTTTCATTTTTTTTTTAATTATAAGTCATTTCAAACGCACCAAATATTGAAAAAAATGAATCCATATGTTTATGAACTGTTCGTGATAAATTTACCTCAGTATGTGGTGGAATAAACATGTTTGTGAAATATATATATATATATATATATATATATATATTAATATTATTGTTTAATAACATATTTTTAGTGCTGTGGCTAAATTCACTTCCACGAATTAATTTTTCATTCCACCACAAACTATGAACCACAAATCAATCAAAAAGTATTGAAAATTGTCGGTCAGAAAAAAAGTGTGGTTTGTGAATGAGTGAAAATTTCATTTGTGTAACTATTCATTCATTTTATTTGTTACTTGATCGATTTTATTTCATTATTTGTGAATAAAATTTCCAATTCACCTTTGACGTATTAAGTTGGTAGACAAATAATTGCGCTTTATAACCTTCAAATTCATATACATTTTTCTCTGTTTTTCATAGCTGTTTTAATCGGTATAGACCTGTTGGATGACTAACGACTAACTTTTATGGAAGCTCTAGATTTTTTTGTACGCGGTTCTGATACAACTAACGCCTTCAATTGATCATTATAAAATGAAGAGAACGCCCGTAATTTTCTTTATAGTCAAAGCTGTCGTCCCCAAGCATGAAATTTTTGTAACCACCATTGATCCGTACGTTCCTTAACAGTACCTACACGAAAGGAATTGTTTAGTTTACGAGCAGTTTCTGGTGCTTTACCACTCGTTTTGAACTCATACAAAAAAATTGTTCTCATTTGCTTCTTTTTCATCTTTAATTCAATAGCCCAATGATATTAACAACAACACGATGAAATGACACTTTCATTGAAAAAAGAAGTGAAAATGTTTTAAATTGTTTCAAAATATTTAACATATAGTGAAAGTGTATAATGAACGAATAATTAATTTCATTAATCGAAATACTTGTAAGTACTATTACAATTGACACATTTTTGACAATTAATTACAGGTTTATTTATTCCGGTGGTGTAAAATTCTTGAGTTCTGGAGTTGATAAAATCTCGAAATATACTTTCGGCAGTAGCTTGGTTGTTGAAGATCTTATCGTGTAAGTAGTTATCGAAATGTTTATACAAGTAGTAAAGTCGATGTTATTAAAATACAGACCGAAAAATGAATTTTAAAATAATATAAACATCTATACGATGAAACGACGCATTCATTGAAAAAAATAAGATTAGAATTCAGAAAAAAAACCGCAATTATTTTTCTACCAACCTAATAATATGAAAGAGATCATATTACAATATGTTAACTTGCAATCATATATGGTAAACATCTGTTGAAATTTAAATACTTCTGTATTTACATTAAATAAAACTTTATATGTGATTAATATTCCTCAAATGTCACATGTTCTGATTATCGTTTATTTCGATCGTTATATTTTGTTGACAACGAAGTATATTCGAAGTATAAAATATTTTACTACACTTAACTAATACAATCTGAATATGAAACACACAAGAGAGATTGAACTTCAGTAAACAAAATGGCAATAAAGTAGTGTACTTCATTATAATTTGTCTCAAATCGCGATAGTTTTCGTTAGTTTCTTCTATACAGATACCTTAAAGATCCTATATCTGAACAAATATGTTCTTCTTCTCAGAGACAATAATAATAAATAATAGAATATACAATTAAATTCGTACAAAATAAATTTATTTATAGACAATTTAGCTTTTTCAAGTATGAATGTAACTCAAAGACACAACATGATACGATTAAGGTAAAAAAACGTATAAAGTTTTATTAAATTTAAATCTGAAAGTTTAAATTGAAGTAGTATCAAAAACTATAGAAATATAACAATTAGCTCTAGATCAGGAATTATCAGGAACTTATTTTCTAGGTTAGCTTTTATCGTTCACTGGAATTATTTTCCTACCAATTGAATATATATATATATATATATATATATATATATATATATATATATATATACACATGCATGTACATAAACAAATAAATATAAATCTAACTTCATGTAGAAGTGATGTATGTTTATGTGAATACACATTAATCAATCCCAGAGAATTATCTGGTTGACAATGGCTTTCACATTATTCGCATTATGACAGCGTCAAGTATTGTTTCTTCAGCTTATATACTCCTTACTCAAGACATATATTTCATTATTTTACTTTAAAAATAATAATACTTGCACACTCCCTAACAGACAGTTATATAAACACTTATGACATAACTTACACATGCCCACGCTGATACAAATACACCCCTATGTATGATAAAATATATTCATAGAATAACCGAAATGTGGAAACGGAATTAATCCATTAAATTTCACTAAAGGAAAAACCACAATAAATATTTTCTGTATTAATTATCTGTTAATAATGACAAATAAAATGTTTTTATAAATTAAAAAAAAATACTGAACATTCAATTACACACAACGAAATGTTGGCTTCATATAACATGAGTGAAATGCATGCATTTAATTGTGTTTTGTATCATAAAATACTTTTATTTTTTATGAACACGAAGAGGATCCGCTTCCCATTAGTTGCGGTTATCCCCTACTCACAAACACTTGTTCCTTCCTAACAGATATCAAAAATTAATAAATTATACATATAAATAACTCGGGTAAAATATAAATTGTAAAAATTTATTGGAAAACTTTATGAAAATTAACATAATAAAATACAATGTTAAAATGTGTAGTAACAAATATTTACTCTAAACCTTCAGTGAATACAATATTTTGAATAAATTACCTATCGGTTCTACACTGAAATCGTATACACTCTTTAGTTGGGCACTATGAAAGATCTACATACATGTGGCATTAAAAAATTAGAACAGAGACCAGTCTTACTCAATGAAATTGTCTATAAGATAATGGTGTACAAAAAAATAATACAAAAGTACTCGAACGATCATTTAAAGATAAATCCTTCGAAACCGGACGTGAATCTAGGAATCCATTGATGTTTTTCAAAGAAACGATAGCCTCAGATTCCTATCTTTTGGATGGTACATTTAAAGGTCACTAATCTATTTCTAACGAGACTAAATTTATTCTTCTTTTTTTCATTAGAAAAAAAATACAGTCGTCCAAAAATCAGAAAAATCACGATTTTTTTCATTTGAAACCCTATAAAAATTGTTAACTTGAGAGTTGGATTCAATATTTTTTTTCTGAAAGATTATCATTGGAAGAAAGCGTATAAAAATGTCGAGTCTGTACGTTCTTCACGTGTATCGAAAAAAAAAATTTATGTGTCCAGCGATATTTTTTTAATCGTGTACTCTCTGTGTATTTTATACTCACTTTCTGTGTATTTTATAGATATTGTTATTTGAATTGTGTACTAAATTGATAAATAATAACCACTTCCATTTCCTCATAAGTCCTTATTCTATAGTTAGCGATTTTATTACCACCTATCAAAAAAGCGTTTGTATTTAAAAATTAAATTAGTCGTTGGTATATGTTTTTTTATGATTTTTCATTCCTTTTTTTTTCAACAATTTTTTAGAGTAATAATCGACTCAACATATTTTGTTAGAAAAGTAAGAATAGAATTCTTTTTGCTGACCAATTACAGAAATTTTATTTACATTATCGTTTTTAAGACTGAAACAATTTCTTGGTTTTTAATAAGGATTTCGTTGATTCTATTGATTTTATTTTTATATCTGTATTTTTTTACACATATTCAGTTTTTCATTGATCAAAACAATTATTTTTAACCGATGACTAGCAAATTTGTATTTGTGATAAAAAATGATACCCCAAAAAAACTAGAATTAACATTTTTTTTTAAATCAAGTGCCGGTATATTAAAATATAATCGACTGAAGCATGAATATGATGTTGAAAAATTCACAATAATCTTCAATATGTTTTAACCAAATAATAAATAAAATATGTTTAAAGGAGTTTTTTCTTAAATAGTTTTTCTTATTTGTAGGATATTAAAATCTAATTTTAAAATAGGTTGGTCTTTCTTTTTTATATATTTGTTCTTTTATTTATTAAATACACTTTTTTTATTTAGCCATCTTAATCTAAGAAACTCATTTCCAATATTTTTTATAACTTTTGAAATTTTTCTGCGGTTGATGGTAATCGCTAGGAAATTTAACGAGCTACTGATTGGTGTACTTCCACTTGAATCCATTATTCAATTGTTTTCGAGATATTCGTACTAAAAGGTGAAAGTGAGTGTTAGGGTTTTCAGTATTGTGTGCAAACGTGATTATTACTATGTCCTAAAATTTAAGAATTTTACAACTTTCAAAAATTCTTATCTACGCGACTATTTAACCAATTTTTTCTGTTTTTGATCTCATTTTTCATGAAACAATATTTAATTTATTAATATGAAATTAAAAATAGAGGTTTCTACTTAATATAAAAAAAATATTGTCAACGTCTAAGTCAATTTGATGTCAAAAAAAATCGGACGAAAGATTCTAATTCTATGAAAAACATTAAGGGTGATCAACAATTAAGAATTTTTTTGTATAACTAAAAGCAGAGGTGAAAACCCGACGTTAAGTGTTAAGGAGGACATTCTGTATATACACTATATGATTGATAGTTGATTTTTTTTATACAGTATAGCAATGTAAAAGTATGTTATATAGCAAAAATAGATACAATAAAAGAACATTTTGAAATAAACTTCTTTTATCAAAAAACACGACAAGATCCAATATTTCAAGATCTAAAAATTGTGATTATAAATGTATTAAAATAGTGATGTCAAAAACGCGACACGCAAGACCATAAAATGCGGCCCGCGACCCAAAACTTGAAGTTGATTTTATTAAAATGGAATTAAAAAAATATGAAATACACTTTCGAAACATTGCAAATTATAGAAGTATATAGTAAAGAACACTGTTTTATGGTCCCGGTATATTCTTCGTTGCTGATAAGGAACCATCAAATTATGTTTTAACATTTGATAATAATATCTAAAATTAATGGTTTTTAAATTTTTTATAAATTCATTAAGGAAAAAAATGTATTTAAAATGTATGTATTTTTTAATATGTATTTAAATGTAAAATTTAAATGAATTATTTTCGAATAAAAATAAGACATTTTTCGCTCATTTTTCTAAATTCATTAGAGAAAAAAAATTTTTTTGTCTGGGGCCCGCAAAGTCTCTTAAACTGAATTTGGTGGCTCGTGTTCATATATGAATTTGATACCGTTGCCTTAAACTATTGGATAAAATTAGTACTAACAAATAAAAAATGTGCCGAAACAAATTAATAGAACTAAATGTCGTGCAAAATAAAAAAAAATAATTGAACATATCAAGTAATTACTGTTGTATCACAAGTAAACAGATTCGATATTCTCGAATCAACAAAGAAAAGAGCTTCAAAAATAAGTATCAGAATCATGAGAAGTTTCCAAGAAAAGGATTTAAATAATGACAGTTCAAGAAAATAACAGTCAACAAGCAGAGATACTTACAAATTAATAAGGAAGTCAATTAGTACGGAACATTTATAGCTTAATTTTCAAATAAATTACGAGAACACAATTACGATTACATAATAAAAACAAACTAGACTTCAATATAAATGGCAATGTTTACATAATAAATACTAAAGGAATCGTAGCGAATATAACTTGAACGAAAAAGAAATAATTTAACACATAAAGATGCAATTATACAGACTGTATACAGAGTTTTGTCTAATAGAAAAAATATAAATATCAGAAATTTCCTCTTTATAAAAAATATAATCAAAGCAACTAATATACATAATTTCGACTATAACATCTTAACACTCAATATTAGTGAAAACTTTATTTTCCTCCTATAGTTATATTATACAATAATTCTAGAATAATATATTAAAAATCACAGAAAGAATATATATATATATATATATATATATATATATATATAAAGAGAGAGAGAGATATATAATTACATAATTTCAATTAAAAATGTATTAAATTTATTATTAATAACAAATAAACTTAGCACATTTAACTATGTAAGTTAATGGTAATATATTAAATATATATATATCAGTACCTATTGTGTAACTTCTAACTGATTCAATAATAATATAATGTCCGTTATTTTTGTATCAGGCAATTCACTTTTTAACAATTTTTCTAATATTCTAGTACAGTAACAGTGGTAAATATTTAGTAATTTTCAATGAAAAAATTATTTGATATTTTTATTACTGTAAAAGACATTCTATTGGATTTTTATAGAGTTCTTATAGAAAAGCAGACAAGAACAACGAAAGAGTGTATGCTAGTTACTTAATTGGAAAAAATATGAAGTTCACAGCTCTTAACCTTAATTCTTTGTGTTAAGTCTATTCAATATATATATATATATATATATATATATGTATGTACATATTTATATATATATATATATATATATATATATATCACAACTAAACAAATCAATATCAAAATATATTCTTGATATATAAAATATATGAAAATTTGTATGAACTACTGACATTTTATGAGAATTTGTATGAGCATATGTATTTTGACTAGTCTTTTGAGCCTGTATTCCATATATATTCTAATACTCTTGTCCAAATGTAGATACTCGTATCTTTATATCAAACTAAAGTCTTTCTGCTTGTAAATAATATTTAATACTTTTTCAGAATCTCTCCGTCATACTCTTTCCACACACGCATCATACATACATACACACATACATACATATATATATATATATATATATATATATATGTATATATACATATATATATATGTATATATATATACATATATATGTATATAAAGATACATATATATGTATATAAATATACATACATATATATATATATATATATATATATATATATATATATATTGAATAATCAAATAATATGGAGATAGATGAATCTTTTACTCGTACTATGAAAGTGGTGTGAGTCCGTTTGTGGAAAAAATTGAAAAAATAAATAATTTACGTATAATTATGTGTGACTTTTTTATTTATAGACTATTCACAGTTTATATTTGAAAATATCTATAAACTTTAATCAATTTGAAAATTCGTAAGTAAATGACATCGCATAATATTTTATTATAAAAGTGAGGGAAGTCCATTTTCCACAGTCTAATTAAGCACTGTGTAAGTAAAGGAGTATTTATATATATATATATATATATATATATATATATATATATATTCGATCGTATTGAGGTGTAGTCTTGAGATTTCAATTTAAGAAAATATTTATTGCAATTATTTTGTTTTCTTTTTTCAATGAATCACTTCAAATTAATATTAGATAGTGATAGAGGTAGGTATAATAAGTATATTAATAGTCAATAATTTTTTTATTACAGTTTAACATATATGTATTTGACATTAATTTTATTTTGAATATAATCATAAGGAAATAAATCCCATGAATATAAACAAGAGAATAGTTTGAGGATAAGAGAATGAAGATAATTTCTATTATAAAAACACGTATTTAAAGAAAACTTCAAAAAGAAGAAGAATTACAGAGTTAAATTCTACATCAAATGAGGTTGATATCTCAGATAACACAAACTTCGATTCTGTAAAAGAGAATAAGGAAAAATATGATCGAAAAATACGGAAAACTATACGAAAATGTGAACAAGAATATTATGGAAAAAGTGGTGAGTATTCTAACCAAAAAAATCGAAAATAAAAATTGCAATTGCTCAAAAAAATTTTAAAACTTCTAAGTGAAGAAGGACGTAAAAAAATTTAAATCAATTTTGGAATATGCCCGATTTTGATAAACAAAATGTATCTCTGTATATAAAATATACAGAGATACAAAATATATGGAAGAACTATACAAAATATATGGAAGTGTTCATCCTTATACTGTAAAATGAAAACGACTAAGAAATTGTATGGGAACTTCAAGAACTTATTATTATAAATTTTATTTGATCACTCCCCGTGGAGATATTTTAAAATGTAAGAAGTTTTTTTTTATAAATACTTCTAATATATATACAGGACGGATTGAACGTGTTCTAAAAGCAAACGATTTCGAAAAAGACATGAGTGGGCGAATGAACAGGTCTTGACAGAGGATTGGTGAACTAGCAATAAATACTCAGAGACAATACAGGCAAAATTTTCAAGTGTTTGAGAGTCATTACACTTGATCCCATAATTCAGAACGAAAATATTTAAATCCTGAATTGAATATAAACAAAATGTTTGATTCATATTTAGAAAAATGTAAGAAAAATAATCTAATTTCAGTTAATGAATGAACAGATAGATTTTTTTAAAAAAAAGGAATTCAGTTTACATTTTCATCAACCACGCAAAGACATATGTGAAAAATGTGATTTACTTAATATGAAAATTCAGACAACCAACGACGACGAAGAAAAAATGACTTATATAAAGACATGAAGTTCACTTAAAAAAATGCCATATTAGTAAAGAAATCATTACGAGAATATAGAATGTTAATATCAGAGAACTGAAAAATAAAAGTTAATGTTAAATAACTCATAATAATGATAAACACATATAAGATTAAGTAGTTTAACATTAAGTAAATAAATATTGAGATTCAACAGTATTTTGTTCCTTATTCTTATTTATAAACAAAATCGGAATAAAACGTAACGTAATTGGAGTAAAATTTAAATTTAAATAATTAAAATGTCATAATTTTTACAGTTCAATCATTATGAAAATTGTGCAAGTCTATTTACGACTCAGAAAAATTATATTGGTTTAGTTAATTCTCATAAAAGTCGTTTATATAATGCATTTATATATATATATATATATATATATATATATATTTAAATTCATAAAAATATAAGAAAACTTAGTAGACTTCATTAGTATTTTTGAATCGAGTAAAATGAAAACCCACAAATACCTCAAAACAAGAAAAATGGACTTACACCACTTTCATAATAAACAGTCCATATATTTTTTTCCATTCTTATCTATAAATTTAGATTATACAAACCACATAATTCGATACAAATGATTGTTTTAATTAAATTATTCATCTACTATTTTAAATGAAATTCATATTAATAGACTCCAAAGTCCATACAATTTTATGAAAAAAGTTTAAACTTCTGAAAGGGTATGACAATTTTAGAATAAAAAATATTTGTTTTATGTAAGGATAATAATTTTTTGAACCGAAAATCAACAATGTAAAGTGATACTTGTGTCACTTGTTAAATGATTGATTATAAAAAAAACTGTGGTATTTGTTTTATTTAACTTTTCCTCTTTAAAAAAATAAAGGAACTTTGTAAAGTTTAATACTGTTCTTATTATACATGTATTGATCAACGTTGATACCACAAAAATAAGAAAAGATACAATTATAATAATAATTTTCGTATTAAAAAATGCTATTACATATATACATACATACATATACATACATACATATATATATATATATATATATATATATATATATATATATATATATATATATATATATATGATAAGAACATGTACATTTTCAAACACATACTTTTTTATGTCTGTTTTATGGTGCATTCGTATATTCTTGTTCGTTACAAATTGTAACTTGGAACAATAAATTTTATTTTTTATAACACTGGAATGTAACACGCCTCCTTAAGTCTAAAAATAATAAAGATATATGTTACAACTCCGTTAACAAGGAAAAAACGTGTTAAAATAGCGCATTCATTATATATACTCAATGTAAAAAAAAGTTACATAATTGAAAAAATATTTGTAAGCAGTCGCTCAAGGCAATTCAATGAACGTTATAAAAAAAATCAAAAAATAATAATAACAAATCAAACGGAACGGATTTATTGTTGAAACAGTGTTGCCTTGTTATTAATTTACAGCGCGGGATACAAAAAAGAGCAAATATTTTTTTTCGACACGGTTCTTTCAGTTTTAATACATATTTTCACATATAGGAAAAGTAAGAAATGAATGACGAACGACAATAACAATCGAAAAAAGTTAGTTCGCAGACGAGAAAAAGAAACGAAAGAAAGTAGTTGCCGGGCATTCTTCTGTTGACAAAAGAATTCTATTAAGTCGCCTGTCAAAATACCATTCTATGCGGAAATGTAGAACTATTGTTGAACCTCTCGGTGAACCTATATAGTTTATATGAGTATAATGTAGACAAGTATATGGATATTTGTTGACATAGCTATAAGTTTATATATATATATATATATATATATATATATACGTATATGTATATAAGTGTATTATGTATATATATATATATATATATACACATACACAAATACAGTATTTTATTAAAACAATGTTCGAATATGTGAATTTCCAATAGCATGAACATTCGCTTATAACATCACGAAAATATTTTTAATATAAATTTACATTTTTATAAGAAGACATATTGACAATTCTATTAATTTTATTTTCGTAATACAATGACATTTATAGACCATATTTCTCTCTCTCTCTCTCTCTCTCTCTCTATATATATATATATATATATATATATATATATATATATATATATATATATAATTTTAAACTTGAGATCCTGATGATGTGTTATCCATATAATCTCCGTTTTTCGGATTATTTAAGTTTCTGTTCTCCACTACTATTTTTGACGCTTAGTCCAATATCAGGTAGATTTTAGATACTGGTTTAGAAAGTCACTATAAAATACTTGAGGATGGTACACTTGCTGAAGCTAGTAGTGAAAAACAGAAACTCGAATGAGCTAAAAGGTCAAAGACTATAAAGAAAATGCACATATCTATATATATATATATATATATATATATATATATATATATATATATATGTGTGTGTGTGTGTGTGTGTGTATGTGTGTGTGTGTATGGGTAATTTGATAATTTTGGTAAATTTCTATGATGTGGCGGCACCATTCATTTGGTAACGCCACGGCTATCTAGTATTACTTTTCAAACTAGCATAGGCAAAATGTCAGCCAGAAGTGTGCCAGAAATCATTCAAAGTATGTATACACTTTTTGGGACGCTCTGTAGTTTACATGTGTTATGTAATACTAATACTTTTAACTGATAAAAATTAAAAACATTTTTAGAATTAAAAAAATATAGAAATTTTATTATTTCATAAATATTTTTTTTATCATAATTATAACTTAATATTTTATTTATCTTATCATACGTAAATAATATTCAAACTAATGTACAGTTATTTTTTATCGACTTAATGATTTTTAAAGAAATTTCGTGTAGAATCCTCCAAATCTCTGTATATCGTAATAATAGCATTTTTTTCTGTGCTATAATATTAAAAAAAATAGGAAACACTGACATACACAATATCGTAAATTCTATCCATTGTCAAAAAAATAAGGTAATTACAACAACAAACTGATTACTTTGAAAAATTTAAGAAATAAATCATTAAAAAGTTAATTCAGTACTGTTCAAAAGTTAAAAGTATTCCACTAAAAATTTAAAACTGTTAAATAATGCTTTGATTGTCCAACAACATTTCCACTTTTAGAAAAAAAAATACTACTAAATATATTTTCAAAAAGATATTGTATAAAATTTTAAATATTCGATCAAAAAATAACCGAGCAGATTCCTCACTAATACAGTTAGTATTATAATTAATAAAATTAAATTAGTATTAAAATAGTTTTAACCAAAATAATAAATGAAACAAAGTAATAATTTCAACAAATTTCATATCTTACTGCTCATTTCTCATTTCTTTTTATTTTATCATTCAACAATAATTCTGAAAATATTTTATTATATTAACAAAAATGTATGACAATCTGCTTTGTACACATCTTCTAAAAATATTTTAAACATGTGAATAAATAAAATGAAAATTCAACAAGGGTACCTTTCAAGTTCTGTGATATTATAACAAATAAAATTTTATTAATATAACTTTGTTTTTTCCTGTTTCATATTCTATGTAAGAATGTATATATATATATATATATATATATACAAAAGTTATAAAATGTTCTTTAGATCCCTAAGTTACGGTATAAATACATTTTAATATTATAATATACAAAGAAACGTCATAAATGATTATTCTAAAAAGAACAATATTTTTAAGTCTCTCGCATACCTTTGCTCTAGGCTTTGAATAAATTGTAACATATGTACGTTTTATAAAAATATACACACATTAGACATATATGTTTATATATATATATATATATATATATATATATATAGAAAGAGAGAGAGAGAGATGGAAATACATAAAATCTTGAATCCCCTGATCTACATGAATTGACCATAAAAGCTCGCTGTTTCAGAATAGTCAGCGAAAACAAGTTTTAATGGCCGAAGATGTAAACTGAAATGAATAAAATTTACAAAACATGACGAATACTACCTGTAGCAGTTTAAAAACACTTTATATTTGCTACTTATGCAAGAGAAAATATAATATTCTACTGTTGTTTTATAATATTAAACCATACTCTTGATACAGAGACCAATTAAAATCTTTACATAAAATAAAAATTTATAAAAAGTATACGATTTGTTTCAAAAATTAATGCATTTTCAACAATACCTTCACCTCACATATGTCGAAAAAAGTTAAATAAATTATTATGGATCATTTTTCATTGTTGATTAAGAGAATTTTGATAAAAATTTCATTATTCCTGAGCACTAAGGTACACAAATTCATGTGATATTTGTGTTTTTATTTACATTAATATTGGAAATAAAACAGTTCTGATACTATTGATAAATTTATTTTCACAAATGATTTATTTTTTCACCCTGCAATCCATACCAAATTTTTTCGATCAAAAATATTCAGTAAATTATTATTTATTATTACTGATTGTCGTGCAGTTAAATGACAACACCACTCAGAAAGACAAGATGCAGAAAAATCTAGATAAATACCTTGATTCTTCTGTACATATATGCTCTGATGGCGGTGGAGTTGCCATCAAAATGCAAATAAGCGAAAATGAAAAATAAATAATAATTTATTGAATATTTTTGATCGAAAAATTTTGGTATGGTACGGGGTTAAAAATAAACCATTTGTGGAAACAAATTTAGCCATAGTATTAGAATTGTTTTATTTCTTAAATTAATTTTAATAAAAACACAAATATCGCATAAAATTATAATATAATATGTTTGATCAAAACATTTTGCTGTGGATTGTGGGGTGAAAAGAAAATTAATTGTTAGTCATTTTTTAAGAACTTTATAATAAATACTTTGAAATTGTTTTTCAGATATTTTATATGGATACTTTAAAATATTGCAATAAAAATAAATAATATCTACCAAGAATTTAAAAAATAAGAATGATTAAAAAAGGAAATTTTTATAAATGTACAAAAACTGTAGTTTATACAAATATATATTTCTTAAATGGAAACTATAAATATTATTTTCATAGCAATGAAATCATTTAACAGACTATTTCTAAGTTAAATTATATACGAAGTTAATAAACGGAATGCAAATAAAAACGACACACAGAACTCGTTAATAGAAAACGAGTAATCTTACACCAGAGTAAGAAGCCAAAAAAGGAAGTAATATTAGTAGAACACAAACAAAAGAAATTTAATTAGAAACTTTAAAGCATTGTGATAATCATCTGAAAATAATTATCAAGTTATGTACTACTTTAGTTTAGTCTGACTAATCGACTTACTATAATTAAAAAAAAAATAAAAATTGAGCAAAAAAAAATATTTTTCTTTCTCAAAATAGATATAATATTACCATAATTTCATTATTTAATATAAAAGGTATATATAGTTAATACTGAGACAGTTAAACTATATATTAAAAAATACATTTTTTTATTGATAATAAACAAACTTGTTCATTAATTTGATTGAGCCAATAAATAAATACACACACAGTAGAAACACACAAACAAATTAGAACCACACACACACACATACACACATTAGAACCACACACAACTTATATATATATATATATATATATATATATATATATATATATATATATATATTAGGTCGGTAGAAAAATATTTGCGGTTTATGACTTTCAAATTCATATACATTTTTTAATTTAAGTGGTTTAAAGTGGTCCAGAACTGTTGGATGACTAATGCCTAACTTTTGAGCAAGCTCTAGAATTATTGTGGGTGGTTCTGATTCAACTAACTCCAGTTGGTCATTATGAACTGAAGAAGGACCCCCACCACCTTCTTCATCTTCAAGGCTTTCGCCCTCAGCATGATTGTTGAATAAATCTCGAACTGTTAACTTTAATTTAATAAATAATTCTAACCCTAAAAAATGCATGTGAAAAATAGTGTAATACGTGTGTGTTTGCTTTATGAATTTAAATTTGAAACTAACGCTACAGAAATTGTAAAAAAAATTTGTACTGCGTTTGGAGAAAAGAATATTACATCAAGAACGGCTCAGAGATGGTTGAAAAAATTTCTGCCGAGGTTGAATCCATTAAAGACGAGACCAGATCAAGCAAACCATAAAATTTAAATATCGATGAATTGGAGACAATGATTGAAACAAATTCCAGTTTAACGTGTCAACAGCTTGCATAATTATTCAAAGTAAGTGATGAAACAATACGGAAGCATTTCACAAAATAGGAAAGAGTTGGAAATTAAGTAAATGGATACCACTCGAATTAATTCCCAATAACAAATTACTGCGTCTTACAATCTGTAAATCTCTTATTTCACGACTAAAATCAGAAAAACTTTTGGATGAAATTGTCATCACTGATGAAAAATAGTTTATGTATTCCAACTACAAACGTTCTCTCACTATTGGCTTTCATTAGGAGATCCTGTCTCACATAGCCCTAAAGGAAAGTTAACACCACGAAAACTTCTTCTCTGTATTTGGTGGACTTCAAAAGGAATTATTCACCATGAATATCTACGAGTGGGTCAAATCTTAACGGAAAACATTTATAGTGAACAACTCTAACGAGTACATGATGCATTAAAACAAAAACAGCCAGAACTTATACATCGTAAAAAAGTTTTTATTTCTGCAAGATAACGCACGTTGCAGTAAAGACCAGAACAAAAATTATAAATTTAAGGTGGGTGATTATCCTCTATCTCTCGTATTCCCATCCCGTATCTCCATCAGATTATCACCTATTTCTATCTTTGGACAATCATATATGCGTGGTAAACAGCTAAATAATGAAGAAGAATTAAAAATGGAGGTGTCTACATTATTGAAAATAAAAATAATCAATTTTATAAAAATGGAATTTATTTCTTTTTGCTGGAAAAGGGTTGTTCAATGCGAAGGTGAATATTTTGATGAATAAAGTTATTTTATGTAAAAATACACAAGTGTTTTTTCCCGATTCAAAAACGACAGAACTTTCTTAATTACCTGATATATATATATATATATATATATATATATATATATATATATATATATATATATAATCATCAACCTCTCTCGACCAACACAACTGATTAGAGCATTTAATACATTTTTTCAAGTGAATCTATTAGCTTTATTATACAAAGGAAATTCAGTCAATATGTTAAAGAATTTGATTACTATTACAAATGAGATTATATTTTAGTATAAATTATAGAGCCAAAGTAACAAATGTATTCTGTTATTTTTTAATTCGGTTTCAGCAGATTTTTTTTAATAATATTACAAATAATGTAGATTTATGATTTGTTACACTTTAAACATTAATAACAGGCAAGAACTCTTTTCTTTTAATATGCATATTCTTTTAAATTTATACCAGATATGCAATTTATAATAAATATTTGGAGTAAAAAATATCTAATATTTGAAGAAAAAAACATATCAAAATTATTTAATATTTATTTTTATTTAAATTCCTAATAACATCGGTAATATTTGCTTAAAGTGTTAATAAGTTTGAAGATATTATATCCATAAGAAAATGTTAACTATTTGTATTCATTTATTAATATTTTCTTTAAGTTTCAGGATGTATACATATTTTATATTTACTGTATATATCACTAGTTATTAACTTAGTTCAGTTCCCCGATTACAGTTTATTAACCACCAACCGCTCATAACTTTCGTCTGGAAGAAATCGTTAAGATATATATATATATATATATATATATATATATATATATATATATATATATATATCAGTGTGTATATGTATACATGTATTGATCTTAGAAAAGTAAATGGATTAGAAAACTTTTCACAAACATATATTTACATGTGTTTTATTTTCTGCTTCTAGTTCAGTTTATTTAAATTAAAGTAAACAAGTTTGAAATTCTAACTAAAGAAGAAATACAAATTCTGTTAGTTGTTCATCTGGATAACATCAACGAATTCCAATTTAAATTTGAACGCAACATAAATAATTCATTCTAAGAAATTGATATACTTCAGTTTCATATAACTACTTGAATGGCCTGAACAGGTTTTAATATTTCATATTGTATTTACTTAATGATATATATATATATATATATATATATATATATATATATATATATATATATATAAATATATAAATATATATTTATATATGCCTGTGTGTGTTTTGTATTAAAAAGCAAGCAATATATTTTTCTTTGAACGTTATATAAACTTACCAAGTTTTTTATATTTACATGAACAAATAATATCAAAATTCCCAATCATTTAAAATGATGATTTTCAAATATTGTTATTATCTCATTTATATTTATATAAAAGGAATACATGGTAAACGTGTGTTTTTGTTTAGTTTTGTTATATTAAAAATTTATAATAATGATCTCGACTCTGCAGAGTAAGTTTCGAACAGTTGAACTTTTTTGCGGCCTTCCTTTTCCAAGTTCAGTCAGTGGAGTTCTAGACTGCCCATGACAGCACATCCTTGTGATGGTCTAAATATAGCATAGCATACACTACTTCAAATTTGCTAATATATAATTAGAGTATATTAAAAAAATATTTTTGATAATATTCCAATCTAAATTCTATTAACTTTATGGTGTCATTTTGAAACTTTTACAACCCATACAACAAAATTTCTAATAAAAAATACTATGAGTATGAATCTTGTAAGAAAGAAAGGGAAGAAACTAAAAGTGATTTATAATTTGACATTTACAATTTGATAAACGACATAATTTTTCTAATAAAAATTATTAAAAACTAATTCAATCCAATTATCTAAAACACCAGTGAAATAAAAGTATTACAGATATTTTTTAGTAAATTATCTAACAAGAAATATAAACATTTTTTAAAAGATATTAATAAAACTTCTAAAACCTATTTTTATTTTGAGTTTCTCATTTGTAAACAATTACATTTTTTTTAATTGTAAAGAATCTTTTAACAAAAAAATGATTACATGTTTTTACGTTGATCACATGTTTTATTCAACACATTTTTTCATCCAATGTGAAAGCTTAAATATTTTCTTAACCCACATACATTTATAAATATATATATATATATATATATATATATATATATATATATATATATAAGTATATACAATTTTAACATTGCGTGACTTAATATGAACTATCTATTATCTACATCAGTTTTTTCGCATGGTTTTAACATTTTAACAGCTAATGCATACATCCAAATATAACATACACAAGCAGAAATCTGCAAGGGTGTATTTCTATTGTCTGTTATTTATTACTAACTGTAATTTTTGCGGTTAAAGAAAATCGTAACAAACATAAGGAAAAATTTTATCAAAGTATTATGTTATAATAAATGTCATACTAGTGTACTATATATATATATATATATATATATATAAATATATAAATATATAAATATATAAATATATAAATATATAAATATATATATATATATATATATATATATATATATATATATATATATATATATATATATATATGAGGTCAGACAATTAAGTAATGCGACAAAATTCAAAAATCGAGTATATTTCAAAATTAAGGTACATCCCTGCGATCCTCTTCAAATTAGTCCCCTCCCGCATCTATACACTTATTCCAGCGAGTTTTCCAGTTTTCGTAACAATTCTGGAACACTTCTTGTGGGACCTCTCCGAGTACCCTCGTCACAGATTCTTGGATATCTTCAACGCAGTCAAAATGTCGACCTTTGACGAATTTTTTTTTATGGGGGAATAGGAAAAAGTCGCAGGGTGACATGTCCGGTGAATAGGGCGGTTGTGGTAACGTTGCGATGCCTTTAGACGCCAAAAACTGAGAGACACTGAACGTACTGTGACAGGGAGCATTGTCGTGATGCAGAACCCTAGTCTTCGCGATCTCTGGACGCACTCTGAGCACCCTTTTTCGTAATTTGTCGAGCACATTGCGGTAGAATACTTGATTTACGGTTTGTCCAGGTGGTACGAACTCTTTGTGAACCACCCCTTTGCTGTCGAAGAAGCAAATCAACATGGTTTTCACTTTGGACTTGCTCATTCTCGCCTTCTTTGGCCTTGGTGCTCCAGGGGACAGCCACTGTTGGCTTTGTCGTTTAGTTTCGGGGTCATATTGAAAGAACCAACTTTCATCACCAGTAATAACTCGATCGAGAAGAGTAGGATCACTTTCAACCTGCTCGAGACAATCTTGAGCGATGTTCATTCGGTGAGCTTCGTGACATGCACTGCTCGCGCGTTGTTACAAAACACTAAACAGCTGGCGAAGAAATGATCGTACGAGGGTGGTCAAGGTCTCAATCGAGAGAGTAGGGATCTGCTATTACGGTGGCGGAGTTACAGGTTCGCAGTGTTACCACAGACCGAGAAAAAAAATCGGTCGCATTACTTAATTGTCTGGCCTCATATATATATATATATATATATATATATATATATATATATATATATATGTATGTATATATATATATATATATATATATATATATATATATATAAATACACATTTTTTGTGGAATTTATTTATTTTTCATATCTTTAGTTTAACATTCAGTTATTATTCTTCAAATTCTGTTTTAAAAAACAAGATTATTTTTAATACTATCTAATACATATATAATAGGAGATAAATATTGGCAAATAATGTAACCTCGTATATATGCATTAATCTAATCATACAACAATCTAATCTAATAACAATTACCAGACTACTTTTAAATCTTTTTACTTTGAAAGTATGTTGTGTAATTCAAATGTACGTTTATGTGATATGAACTATTGTATTCAGATGTTCTACTTTCTGTTAGCTATACCTGAACACAGCATTGACCTATATTGCTGACCTGTTTGTTAATATACAATAAATATACATTGTTAAATATACAATATAATAAATAGTGTAGAGGAATATTTTAATCTATATGTATATTTTCTCTGGGAATTAAATAACTTCTATTATTGGATAAAATTTAATAAAATCTAGAGATTTTTTCATTATTTTTAACTTTATTAACTTAAAAAAATAATTCTGTATTACGAGTCAAAATAGGAGATTTGAAAAATAGTATTCCTTCACTGTAGAAATTATTGTTTAAAGCCTTAAAAAATTCTGATTATACTATTTTAATTAATAAAACCTAAAAACTAATGATTTAATGAACAACAAAGTTTCCTATTTAGTATTGAAAGTATATATATATATATATATATATATATATATATATATATATATATAAGGTTGAAAAAAAAATAATTGCAGATTTTATTTTTTGAACTCTAACTTTAATTATTTTCAATTAAAGTGTCATTTCGTCGTGTTCATGTTAATATACACATTTAAAGAGCATTTTTCGGTTTGTATTTTAGTAAAATTGACTTTAAATTTATTATAAATTTTGCTTCAAATTGGGCTTTTGAATTAAAGATGGAAAATAACGAACTAAGAGCAATGTTTTGTATTAAATCAAAACGGGTAGTGAAGCAGTAGAAACTGTTCGTAAACTAAATGATGGTTTTGATGTGTTTACTGTTAAGAAACATACGGTACAATGGTGGTTCCAAAAATTTTGTATTGAAGACGAGAACTTTAAAGATGGAAAAGGTCTCGGGCATCATTCTTAAGTTCATAATGACCAACTGAAGGCGTTAGTTCAATCAGAACTATGCATAACAATTCGCGAGCTTTCATAAAAGTCATTTGTCATCCAAAAGTTCTGGACCACTTAAATTCTAAAATGTATATAAATTTGAAGGTCATAAACCGTAATTATTTTTCTACCAACTTAATTTTTATGTATATAATTGATATCAAAGTATACAGTAAACAACATATACACATGTACTTATAATATTTAATAAAATAATATTTTTTAATGTTAAATTTATATTAATCTGGAAGTATTTAATAATTATGTATTGTTGTTTATAATAACTGACTATAGATTATTAGTACCGACCTAATATATATATATATATATATATATATATATATATATATATATATGTATGCATGTGTGTGTGTGTTCGTGTGGCTCTTGAATGCATGTGTTACGTGTGTAAATATTTACAAAAAGAATTTTAATTCATAAACACATGTTATTACCAAGTTATTGTGTTATTTAATTGAAAGTAATTTGCAGAAACAAAAATTGAATTACAAAACAATTATTTCATTTACAAGATAAACTTTATTAAATTTTTCTTAATTCCCGACTAATATTAATTAATCAGAGTGTAATCTTTTCCTCTTTTTGTAGCTATTTGGGACATTGTTTTTTATTACAATTGTTTTCAAATATTGATTTATCTTCAGGTAGCTTTAATTTAATTCTGTATATGCAAACACACACACACACACATATATATATATATATATAGATAAACATACATATATATATATATATATATATATATATATATATATATATATATACATATACACCCATCCATCAATTTACGCGGGACTTTTTTTGCACGAGTTTTTTTTTAGACAGCAAATCATACCTCTATTTACGCTGCACTTTTTATACGCGGTATTGATTTACGCGATCTCATTTTACGCGGTCAGATAGATTTCATTTTATATAATTTTTCATTGTATTTATTATATATCAAATTGAAGCAAATTCTTACTTGAACGTATAAAAGTACGGCAGTGCAGTACAAAACATGCTCAGGGAGACGTCACATTGCCTTACTAATCATCTTTGCGATCCCAATTTACGAAGCCAGAAAATATATTTTCCTAGAAGTTTTAAAAGTAGCTAACAAGTGTATGCAAGTGACACCGATAGAAAAATTTAACTAATTTTGTTTTCTAAAACGTCATTATTTTTTTTTTAATTTATGTGAAATGAATATGTGTTTCTCAACTTTACTAGATTTTATTTCCAATATTTTTTCTGTTGTACTGACAGACTCAATTTACGCGATTTCATTAGCGTAAAACAAATCCACGTGGAACGGATACTCCGCGTAAATTGAGAGACGAGTGTATATATATATATATATATATATATATATATATATATATATATATATTCTCTGTGATTTTAAAAATAACGATCCATCGTTTCTAATAAATTGGTTCAAATCAACATACTTGCTAACTTATTAGATTACTGTTTCTTTTATTTCTATTTTCTTTCCCCTACATTATGAAAAAAGAAAAATACTTATTCGTTCATAAATAACTTCATCTAATTTATCTATTTTTTCATAGCTCTTGAAATTACATCTTTCCTTTAACATATTTTATATATATTATTTTCTTGAGTAATTTTGATAATTCTGATACATTTTACACTTCTCTTTCCTAAAGTTCTAACATAAATTGTTTAATAATTTAATTTACCAGAGCAGGTATAATTGATAAAATAAGATTAGGCAAGTACAAAAATAATTGCGGTTTATGATCTTCAAATTTATATACATTTTTCTAACTGTTTGCACTGATTCTAAATTATTGGATGATTAATGCCTAACTTTTGTGCCAGGTCTCGCATTGTTGGGCGTGGTTCTGATACAACTAACGCCTTCAGTTGGTCGTTGTGAACTGAAGAAAGACGCCCGCGACTTTCTTCATCATCAAGGTCTCATTCCCAGTACGAACTTTTTGTAACCACCATTGCACCGTACGTTCCTCAACAGTGCCCACACAAAAAGTATTGTTTAGTTTATGGGTAGTTTCTGCTATTCTACCACCTATTTTGAAATCTTAGAAAAATTACTCTTATTTGCTTCTTTTCTATCTTTGATTCAATAGCCTAATTAGAAGCAAAATAAATAATAACACTAAAGTCGATGTTACCAAAATACACACCAAATATATTACTTTATAATGATATTAACATGAATACAATGAAATGACACTTTCATTGAAACACATTAATGTTAGAGTTCAAAAAATAAAGTCCGCAATTATTTTCCTACCAAACAAATAAATGTTGAACAAAAGCTCTTTTATATTTAACAATTCATCCTACTTACACTTTTGATCCTATTGATATATTATCCTGATGGTAGTCATCTTCTTGAATCATAGAATTTTATATCTTCTACGACTAGGTTCGGTACGTGTTTCATCTTCAAGTAATTATTAATAATTGGATATATATATATATATATATATATATATATAATAGATATTTGTAATCCATTGTCTGTAACTTCTTAAAAATGGCACACGTACTGAGACTAGTTGCAGATGATAAGAAACTCGTGTTTAAAATGGATAACGATCATGAAGACTATATATACTCGTATATATATATATATATATATATATATATATATATATATATATATATATATTCAAGCAGTTTTAAAATAACTCAAGAGATAATAATTGTAAATATCTATTCAAGAGCATATATAAGAATATAATATTATTTATTTCAATTATATTATAATTTTAATAAATAGTAGTAATAAATATTAAGAATGATACGCATTATTATTTTTTTAACAAAGTAGATAAAAGATAAATTAAAAATCTTAACAAAATAAAAATAGTCTATATTTATAACCATTATAATACAAATCTATTGGATGAAAGATAAGACATTTTAAGTCATACTTATGGTGTGTTAAAAATAAATCTTGAATGTGTCTTAAAAGAACATATTTTTGATAACACTGCTCATTGAAAGGGCCGTTTATTTTGTTTATGTATAAAAATATAACATGTATATATATATATATATATATATATATAATATTTATATATATATATATATATATATATAATATATATATATATATATATATATATAATATATATATATATATATATATATAATACTTATATATATATATATATATATATATATATAATACTTATATATATATATATGTATATGTATATATATATATAATATATAAGTTTACAAAATATGATTTATTAAAAATCTATATTTACATTGAATAATAAACATAAATAATAGACATATAACATGTTATAAACATATATATAATAAACATATAACATGTTGATAACTACTGTCACAGCTTATGAACACTGATAAAAAAATATATTTTCCTTATTTCTATAGAATGAGGACAAACGGTTCAACGAACTTATTAATTTCTATAGTAGTTCTTGATAAAGATCTCTTCTATCAATACTAAATATTGTTTTTATTGTAGCGACAAGTTCTTACAGTAATATATTAGATATTACGAACACAAAGTCGACAAAATATATCCATTATTTACATATTATATAATTGATAGGAGTAAACTTCAATTTCTAACGATTTTTATCATTTTTTTTGTTTTTATTTTAACACTACAATGAATTGTTTTTATTTTATAACAAAAGAAGTTATCGATTTTAAAATTAAATTTTGAGTTTAAACAAAATTAATAAAATTAAATAACTGGTAGCTCTTTCAAAGAATTGAAAAGTAATGCTTGCTTTAAAAACGCAGTATTTTAGTAACCAAATTCTTAAAAAGGATTTGTGATATATTTTAGTATTTATAATTAAATAAATATTATAAAAATCTGAAAAATACATATTATTTTATACATAGATATTTTTGTAACCAATAAATCCCGGTTGATATGATTTTAAGTAAGTTATGTTGTTTAATTATTTTTAATTCTAAATTCAAACATAGATTATGTCAAATTGTACATGTGTATGTGCAGTTGCAGGTGCAGCGTCATAGCAACGAGACGTTGCTTAGTGACACAAATAAGCATCAATTTTGTTAATAATAAATAAAGTATTAGTATCAGTTTGTCACTCAGCATTTTTATTTAGAGATCTTGGAATACATTTATACAATTAGAATATTTTACCCATTCCTTTTAAGAAAAATGTGGAATAAATTTACATGAAAAAGAATAAGACTTGTCCATCTTATATATAGTGAATATTTTTTAAAAAAATTCTATATTAATCAAAGTTTATAAAGTATATTTATGAAATCAAAATTATTCAAAAAAGAAAATTGATCACGTTTTTTTAATTACTTAATTTTTCTATTTTTCTAAATATACTGTGATTCAATTTAAGCTCCCACATGAAAAGTATTAAAAAAAATCGCCAAAATTAAAAGAATTATGTTATTTTTACTTAGTATTTTAGTTCAATTGTATTTTAGTATTGAATTGAACTAAAATACTAAATGAAAAATACACGATTTTTTTGAATTTTGCGATTTTTTTACTATTTTCATGTGGAATCCTAAATTTAATCACGTATAGAGATGAGATATTTAGAATACTTGATAATCACTTTTAATCGCATGTAATAAGTCTGCTTAAAATTGGATACTTTTTAAAGTATACTTAATGAAAATCATTATGAGTTATCTATAAAAAATATTTTAAAATCGATCTTCACCTATTTTAATATCGATAAATAGTGAAAAACATATGATATTATTTATTTTCCTCAATCAATCGACGTCAAATTCATTATTTTAATTCATTATTTTAATTGAAAAAAAGTTATTAACTTAAATTTAATTATTGTCTTAATTTGAGGTTACCATTTGATAAATTTTAAGATTCAAATTATATGATAATTGAAATAAAACTGTAGGCTACGTTATTAACGAGTAAGTTAAAATGATTGAAGGTGACATTGCATTTTTTTTTGCAATATCATCAAATATTCTTTTCATATTTAAACTTTATTCTATCAATCACCAACTGCGAACTCACAATTGACTGAAATTTATTAATATTATTCAATGGTTTCTCATTTTTAAAGTATACTGTATTATACTTTAATATATTCAATATATTTTTTTACTCTGTTTTTCTAAGAGGATATTTGTGAAATCAAAATTGACATATTTACTTTAAAGATTACTAATATAAATTTATAAAATTATATTTGTAAAATAATATTCTGTCTTATTTTTTTTAATTTCTTTAACTTAATGAAAAGATATATAATTAACCAGTTAAATGATATCCCCGAACCGATTTCTTGTTTTGATAAATGTTATAAGAGTAGGTGTAATAAATATGGACTAATAATTTCATTCTAAAAATTCCTATTAGAAGATTAAGAAGAATGCAAATATTTTTTTCATATAGATAATTCTTCAGAGTGTAAACAAGTGAAATAAAGACGGAAATATGAAATGTAATGTTTGTGTATAATTTACTATACTTATTAAAAGCTGGTTATAAAGTTAAGTCAGTATGTAGAAGATAGATAAGGACAATTTGAATATTTTTTAATGTGTTAACTAATAAAATATAACAGTATTAGAGAAAGAATAAATTTTGTGTCAATGAACGAGATAAGTGTATGAGAACTCTTTTTTGTCTTAAGTTTATAGTATGTATCTAATAAATGCGCTGTAATTATTAACATTTTTTGTTTATAAACATCTTGCGACAGAACACTAATTATGTGACTGATATCAACCAATCATAACAGAAACCACGCGATCTCCATCATCCAATCAGAAAACAAATAAAAACCATTGAAGAGGAGCGGAACGAAAAACATTTTAAATTTTGTTAGAAGAGAATAATTGCAAACCAGAACGCAAAATAAGTGGAAAATCTAAATTTTTATAAACATCACATGCACTCTTTTTCATAAAAATATTAAATATAAGTAACTGAATAACAGAGAGTATTTTATGAACTGAATGGATTACAGAAATGGAAGGATTGAATTTGAGCTATTCTCTAATGATTAAAAATATCTCAAGTTCTTTTATAGATTGAATTGTAAAACGTAAAACGTAAGACGTTTGAATTTAATTTGTAATAAAAGTTGAATTTTGTGTGAAAAAAACGGTTAATCTCTATAAAAACTTGGCAAATATGAAATAAGAGTTAAGTTTTAATGTCGGTGCTATTCTCTAGTGAAAGTTGCTTATAATGAGGTATAGTATAACTGATATAGTGCGTTTTTTATATTGTTTTTTCATTTATTCTATAAACTACAATTTTTTGATAAAAAATGTTCAATAAACGACCATTTATATTTTCTAATCTTTGTTTATATTAATTTCGATGGGAATGCTATCATTTTAGGGTACTAAGGTAGAGAAAAGTCCGACCTTTTTGTATTTTAGTCCTAAGAATAGAAGTGCACATAAGAAAAAATCAAAAATGTTCAATAATCAACTATTCAAAATTTTTGAGTACAATTTTTATGGCTTTTCACAAGATGGAAATATTTCATTTGTGAAAATCAATTCAACCATAGTTCCAGAACAATATAGTGCATCATTGTCTTATTCAATCTAGTATTAAAATTATTTTTGAGAAATACAGCATGGAAATAAAGAAAATGCACTAGAAATTGATGAGATAACAACTGACATTGAATAATTGAGGAAGATCTATATTTTACCCTATTTCATATTGCATGAATAACTATCAAGCTAGAATGCGATTTTCCCCATCTGCATTACTCACTCCATTTATTGTAAATTGATTTTCATTTTTTATAAATCTTAATATGTGTTTGAATGATAAACTGTTAGAAAGTGAAAACAATATTTAAAATATTCATCACAGAATTACACGAGTAAAGAAACTAAATGTTTCAAACCTGGACTTTATACACTAAAAAATCAACAAAAAAAATGTGAATTTGTCAGTAAATAAATCATAACAAAAGTACACCTTATTTTTAAATTTCACTACATATTCAGAGTTAAAAATGCACCAAACTAATATTTCACGAAAGTAACAGAAACATATTCTTTTTTTGTCAGATATTTTAAAAAAGTTGGATATTTTTCATGAAAATATAAAATTTTTAGACATAAAAATTAAATGTAATTCTTATTCAGTTATGATTCAAGTCATTTACATTTTATCTTATAAACGTCAGGTATAAAAAATGTTAAAACTGATTTTTTATTCTTTTTAAAAATATAAAAAAAACTTAAAAATTTAATAATATTTATAACGTCTTGAACTCAAAAAAGTATTTATTGCATCATTGATTATTTTTTATTTCTAATGAATTAACTTTAATAAACTTATTTTGAGTTCGTTTATCATAAAATATAAAAAAATACGACAATAAAAAATGATGAATACACACAATTTATATGTGCATATATATATATATATATATATATATATATATATATATATTTGTGTGCATAAAATATAGAGCAATAATGAAAATAAATATTATGAATACTCGGACTACAGTATACACAACTCCAAAATAAAAATGTAATAAACAATACTGAAACTGTTTGGCAATTACTGTTTATTTTTTATCGAATATATATATATATATATATATATATATATTTATATATATTTATATATATATATATATATATATATATATATATCTGTATGTAAGCATTTTTTAATATCTCACACTATATACATATATATTTAAATAGGACATTTAATTCCTATATGAAATTTATGAATAGTATAATAAAAAACTAAATAACTGATGAAAATAATTAAAAAGAATTTTTAATAATATAAGAACCTTGGAAAGCTATTCCAAAATGAAATAAGCACTTCATACCTTTTTTATTAATCAAATTCTACAAATGTATTTACTTTCTTCTTTGTATAAAGTTGGTTTAAAATATCCTCATTTTAAAATTCTAATAAAATTTATATTTCAAACTTAATTCACACTTCAAAAGAATTTTCACTCTTATTAGTTTCCATATAAATCAAGTTATTATTTATTACTAAATTGAAATCATATTTCTTTTACAAATTTTAATATTTTCCTATAGGATCTGATTCAAATTCAGTACATAAATCATCTTGCATGCAAACAACGGACGTTCTAGTAATTTAAATTAATTATCTATAATCTAGCACGTACTCGTTAACATCCTTGAAAATATATAAAAGGAACTAATTCCTCGAAGATATTTCTTTTTTTCAGCTCTTCTCCGAGTCACGTTTCATTTATGCAATATAGAAAATCGATTTTCATTAATAAGCTTATTTAATACGAGCATATTTTATACTTTTCAAAGTACCCATTCAGTTATTTTCAATCTTATTTATTTTATTCTTACATTATTCGATTTATTTCATTTTCTGTCTCAAGAAATATTTACATTTCTTGTTTCATTTTTACAAAATTACTGAATTTTTTTTAAAATATAATCAAAATCACATTCAGATACACACACATTAATATATATATATATATATATATATATATAATAATTCTTTCATTTATACGTTTTTCATTTATGCGAATTCACTTTAACGCGGTTGAATTTTTTTTAAAAACTAAGCACCCACACACTGCCTTAAAGCTAAAGACACTCTATACTGCTATTCTGTGGCAATGACAAGGGTAATTACAAATGCAAACCGCATTTAATTGACTACTCTGTTAATTTACGGGTTCTCACACATGTTAATAAAGCTTGCCTTCCAGTTCACTGGAAATCCAATAAAAAATATGGATGTTAGCATGTTTGTTTGAAAATTGGTTCACCAACGCCTTTTGCTCAGAAGTTAAGGTATGTTGCTGTCTTCAGAAAATTTCTTTAAATTCTGTTGATAATAGATAATGCACCTAGGCATCCAGTAAATCTTGATCAGCTAAATCCTGATGTAAAAGTAATATTCATGGCACCTAATACAACTGTATTAATATAACCAGAGGACCAGAGAGTAATTGCAAGTTTTGAAAAATATTACCTAAAATATACTTTTAAACAAATATTTTATAAGCTGGAGGTCGATAAACAAATAACATTACGCGACATTTGATGCAATATATATATATATATATATATATAATATATATATATATATATATATATATATATATATATAATATGTGAATGTTATCTGGAAAAATCTGTGGCCAGATTGTGTTTCTAGATTAATAGACGATTCTATTTTATTGAAACTGTTGACAATAATATTGCTGAGGTAACGGCACTAGGATAAGAATTAGAAGGTAAAAGATTTAGTGATTTGAATGCTTCTGATTTTGAAGAATATTTATAATTACACGATTCTGAATTAACAACTAATTAGCTTATTGAATTCAACCAAGAAAAAAACAACGAAGAAGGCGAGCAATAAGAGGATAAAAAGGAAGCATATTACCTGTTTACAACCCAGAACATTAAAAATTCCATATCTATGATTGAAAAAGTTATTGACTTTACTGAATGCATAGATCCTGATAGCTAAAGAATTGGTTTAATTAGCAGGGAATTAAAATTTCAATTCGCACATTACGAACTCATTCTAGAGGAAAGGAAACGAGCGGGAAATCAGTAGACTGGATAGATTCTTTATGCCATCAACATCGATAACCATAACAGGTACAACCATAATGACGACAACAGTAACAGCAGAAGATTATTCTAGTGAGAGTGATTTTGAATAGGTAACTGTAAAGTTGTAAACTCTGTGATACTTTATCTTTATACAAATAAATGAAAGCTACATTAGAAAGTTTGTGTGTTTTCCTTTTGTTATCAGTAATCTCTTATATAGACATATATTTAAAAAAAACTTTAGTTAAACTTTCCTACCTCAGTAAAAGTAAAATATTTGTGAGTATCTCTGAGGATCAGATCTCTATTTTAAAAAGGTTTCTATGGCTCCATTTATGCGGTTTTTATTTAAGCACTGTTTTCGTAGAATCAATTACTCGGGTAAATAGATGTATTATAGAATATATATATATATATATATATATATATATATATATATGATATATATATACATATAGCTATATATATATACATATATATATATATATATCGTATATATATACATATAGCTACCTTAAAGTAAAGACCCTCTTTTAATATCAATTTGTACATAGAATGTATACATCCAGAAAACCGAAAATTCATCTGTGAATACTTTTTTTATTCAAATCTTTATAAATCCGGATAATTTCTATATTATCAATAAATTAAAACTTAAATTTTGCATTTTTGTTGCTGTGGAGAATAAAAGATCAATATTTTCAATGTTATTGAAATACTTGACGAATTTTAGAGTTAAAGTAGTATAATTTTTAGGTATTAAAGAACAAATAAAAACATTTTCAATAACAAACAAATTGTTAAAAGTGTCCATAATTTATTCATAAAGTTGCTAATAAAAGTTTAAATTTTTTAATCGTAAATAACATATTTTAAAACTGTAAATTGATCTTAAGATGTTGAGCACGACTTTTTATAGCACTATTATTTAACTATGTTCAGTGTGAAATCATTGGCTTTTAATTAATACATCGAGCTCAAATTATAGAAGATGAAAATTATTTTAATAAACATTATAATAGGTAAAAAAGATATTGTTAATAGAAATATTATACATTCAGTTTTATTGCTTTTGTATCCAGAATCACGCCTTCAAACATTTTAATTGTCATTTTAGAAGCATCCCTATATATATATATATATATTTATATATGTATATAATGTAAACTTAAATTATATTTGATATATCTTTAGTTGAAATTCATTTGAATCAATTATATTGAATATTTATTTTTAATATTTACTTAAAATTTACAGAGTACATTTCACACACAATCCTAACATGGTATAGAAATTACCTTATTCACATTACAGAATTATTTAAATATCAACTTTAGACGAAATATAGTTACAAGAATCTTTATTTTGTTCTCGAATTTGTTTAGAGGGATTAACATCCGTCGATGTACAGCAATTTTAATCTCCCTAATACGCTTGTATAATAACCAAAATTAAACATTGTGTTTTAATTTAAAATTATTATCTTGATAAACATTAAACATGTTTAATACTCCTGCTTTGTTTTATTATGTAATTGATTTTAATTGAATTTTCAGTTTTTTTAAAATACATTTATATATATATATATATATATATATTATTAGATTAATTAAATTTTTGAATCAATAGTAACAAAGGTGAATCGCGAAAGTATTTCTCGTTAATGAAATTCTTTATTTACATTTTGTTTGTATTTAAATAAATAAGGAGACTAAAATATTCAAACACACCAAAAAAAAATTCATTTGAAAACTTCATAGCTTAGCAATAAATTATTGACTTAAATTATAAATATACTATTTATATTTACGAGTTCTTTCCTAAGCTAGTAGGTTGGTAGAAAAATAATTGCAGTTTATCATTTTCAAATTCATATACATTTTTTTTTTGATTTTCCTAGTTGTTTTAAGTGGTCCAGAATTGTTGGATGATTAACGTCTAATTTTTGTGCAAGCTCTTGAATTATTATGCATGATTCTGATTCAACTAACACCTTCAGTTGGTTGTTGTGAACTAAAGGACACCCGCGACCTTTTTCATCTTCAAGGTTCTCGTCCCCAGTAGGAAATTTTTAGAACTACCAGTACACCGTACATTTCTTAACAGTAGCCATACCCAAAGTATTGTTTCGTTTATGAGCAGTTTCAGTTGCTTTGCCATTCATTTTGAACTCATACAAAAATTACTCTCATTGGCTTCTTTACCATCTTTAATTCAATAGCCGAATTTAAAGTAAAATTAATAATAAAACAATAGTCGATGTTACCAAAATACAGATCGAAAAATGCACTTTAAAATGATGTTAACATGAATACGATGAAAAAATAAGGTTGGAATTCAGAAAAAAACCGCACATATTTTTCTACCTACCTAGTATTAAACTTTTATATATGTTTTAAAAAGACTTCATACTGTAAATAAATTCATATTTCAAGTGTCATAAAATTTCCCCTTCAAATATTGAAAATGTTCTTATTGTCTCTTTAATTTCCTAAAACATTTCAATATTAACGATATCACTTTCAAATCCCGAACACAGAAAATATATCTATCATTGCTATATACATTCACTTAAATAATTAATTAATAATGAATATTTTGATAAATAATTTTTTTGAGATTTGAAGTACCCATTCATTTATGAAATGGATTTATAATTGTAAAATTATCCATTATAAAGTTAATATGAAGATATCATTTTTTTAAAATTTAATTTTAATTTCAATCAATTGAAACATTTTATCAGTTAAAATAAACGAAATGTATTAATAGGAAATATTTTATTAGACTACATAGATTCACACTAATAATATAAAATAACAAAATAGTTAAATAATATTTTAAATTATATAATTATAAATATATATTAAATTAAATATTAATTAATGATTTTTTTAATATTGGATTATAAAGAAATAAATTGTTACTCTTTAAAAATAACCATTATTTTATAGAATATTCAATAATTAATTATAGATTGTTTTAATTATTATATGTATTATGATATCAATTCCAGTGTATACAGAGTGTTCAATTATAAAAACCTCTATAAGATACTGAAAAAACATTTTTTTTAATTTAGCATTCTGAAAATGTCACTGCGAAGGAAATTTAAATGAAAAATAATTAAAATGAGAAGTAATTAATTTTGAACACTGATCAGAAAAAAATAGATATGTGCGAAGATTGAAAATTAATTTGTAATTGTGTAAGTAAGGACGTAGTGAGTGATAATATTCTGGCTATTGATGTATATTAAAAATAAATTAAGAAGTAAGAATCTCAAGTTTCATTTCTTGAAAGAAAAATGAACGAGAATACATTTTTATACTTTTAATACGATAGGTTTATAGACAGTGAACATTTTTGAAAGCATTCACTATTATTTCTTGGCATATTTAATCTCTATATATATATATATTTAATATATATATATATATATATATATATATATATTTAATATATATATATATATATATATATGTATATATTTAATATATATATGTCTCAGTTGTAAAATAATGATAAAGTGAATAGTTAGTTAGTTATTGGGGATTTAGGGCGCATCGACAACTGAGATTATTAGCGCCCCAACACAAATTATAATTTAAAAACACACCCCGTTTGCGCACTTGCGTTTGAATCACCCTTCAATTCGAAACATTAATGTATGTAGGCCAAACGATTAAGAATATTTCATTAAAACAATATTTCTCTCAATGGGAGATAAAGGAAAGAAAAAACACATGTGAATGAACTGGACTGTAAAAATACCTTATCTTGATTGGGATAAAGTGAATACTTTATTAAATCATTTCTGACATTTTACAGAGAATTAAACCCTTTCACTGCTGTAGTCGCTTTTACACATCTAACTAATATCGCTTAATCAGTGTTGTTGGTGCCTCTAGGCGCTCAATTGATATTTTCGAGATGGTTGTGTTGACACCTAGACGCGTATAATTATTATGTAGCATGTTGGTTGAATACAAATCAGAGGCTACCTAGAGCCTTATATATATATATATATATATATATATATATATATATATATATATATATATTATATATATATTATATATATATATATATAGCTCTATTACATTTCCAATTCTCTCTTTGAGCGAATTTCTATCGTCTGCCACGCCGTCACGCTTTTGATTAGATTTCGCCGCAGTGAAAGGGTTAAATATTTTAAAATGTTACACTTTTCTGACACGTAATGTATGTATATATATATATATATATATATATATATATATATATATTATATATTAGTATAAATTTTTATTTCCTGAATGTAACATTTTTCACAAATGAATGTTTTTCTTCCCACAAACCGTACAGTTTTTTTTATCAAAGATGTTATATAAATCATATAAATAATTTTTATTTTTCTTATGTGCATTTTGACTACAATACCCTCAACTTCTGAACGCCAAGGTATATTAAAAATCAATCTAAAGATCACTTTTTCTGTACTTACGCTCCAAATATGACGACATCGACATATAAATGCTTAAAAACAATAAACAAAAATAATGAAATTATTTATTAAAAATTTTTGATGAATAAATATTTTTACGGTTAATGGGATGAAAAAAAATTAAATCGTGAAGGTAAGTTTAGCTATACTATTATAACTGTAATGGAGCTATTTTATTTTTAATTATTTCTATCGCGACACACTCGGAAAAATCTCTTACTCAAAAATTATTTCGCCACTATGAGTGCGTTTTACACGTTCTCTGATTGGTTGATATCAATCACGTAGTGTCTGTTCTGATTGGTTGATATCATTCGTATGGTTAGTGTTCTGTTTCGGTGACTCGTAATGAACAACGAAAGAGGATATACGATTTCAGTGTAAAACTGATAAAAAATTTACTCAAAATATTGTATTCATGGAAGATTTAGAGTAAAAGAATTGTTACACATTTTAACATTGTATTTTTTATGTTAATTTTTATCAACTTTTTCAAGAAAAAAAATTATGACTTACATTTTACGTGGACTATTTGTGTGTATAATTTATTAATTTCAATCATTTATTTAAGGGGAGCGAGCGTTAGCGAGTGGAGTTCGAAGCCCCCCCCCCCAGTGGTTGGCGATTAAAGTGAGCAGTAGCTAGAACCGCTTAGTAATCCAAATAATTCACATTAGAAACAAATACCTTTCTAAAAGCTTCATTAAAATTTCTTTTAATATTCGTTCAATATTAATATAATTTTAATTTCCCTCATGAATAATTTTGAGAACTATTTAGTTTATAAATTTGGTTATAAAATTTAGTAGTTAATAGATATGCAGTAATGAATTTCTAACATGTGTATGTACATATATATATATATATATATATATATATATATATATATATATACATATATATTACTGAGAATGTTGACTAATATCAGTCAAATACATTGATGTGGTCTAAGTGTCCATACCATTCCTCGTTTCATAAATAAATCAAAGTTCATTTCTACATAGGAACGTTCGCAGACGCAAATCCGCTTCAAGAAATTAAACGTGGGGTCTCACTCTGAAATCGTCCAACCGACTATATGGGAAATTAGCTTATCTTCTACTATTTGCACAAGATAGGTGTATTTGTATTTCTGTATTTAATTAAGCACTCTGTGTATTACATCAATAGAGATTTGTCTGTTTCAAAGCTCAATCAAATTTTCGTGAGATTATTTCTCTAGTGGATATATCATGTCTTCAATTACATTGCTCACAACAAAGAGATATTATCAGAAAAATAATCCTACACAGAATTAATATATAAAGGAATATTTCACAGTGTCTGAATTTAAATTGCTATGTTTATTTCATTTTCATTTTAACTTAAGAGTCAAATAGAGATAAATATTTATATTAAAATTTAAATAGCCGCAATAAGATCAATATTATAAATTCCTTTGATCTGGAATAAAGAAACTACAAGAATAATACATTCAAAAATACATTTATAAGTACTAATATTTATATTAAAGAATATTTTTTTACAAATCGTTTATGATTCATGTGAAATTTAGAGTAGATTCATTAATTGAATTACTGAACATTATTAAATTTCTATATATATTAGGATTACTGAGAGAAATATAACACTTACAAATTCATTTTTAATTAAATTATCGTAAACATTTCTTATTAAAAATATTTTTATATGATAAAAATTGGATGGACTTGATTAAAATTTTCAAATTTTAGATTAAAATCATCAATACATCAAAGTTTTTTTAAAAAATATATTTTCATTACTTAACAATTTTTTTGTAGACAAATCTGTCGAAATCAAGAGGTACTTGTAAGATAAAAAATTAATCAACTGTTAAATCGCGCTCTCTCTCTATGTATATATATATATATATATATATATATATATATATATATATATATATATATATATTGTTGAATAGTGAAACTGCCACGATGATGAACACCCTCATCCTTACAGAGACTTATATGACTTATTGAATAATTACGATATTTTTCTAATGATACAAAATCCATACTACCAAATATGGTATTAAAACTACTCTTTTGGATTAACATATCAATATTTTACATACTATAAACTGAAATGAATTTGACTTTTTTTAATCGAATTCTAACATTTAAACTATAAATTAGTCTTAATTGATTTTTTCTATTATATATTGAGTTCTCCGCTAAAAAGAAACTTATTGTAAAATTTTAAAATTAGTTCTATTTATTATTTATTTTGTGATACTCAATTTATATTCACGAGTACTAATTTTAATTATCAAGATTGTTTCAAATAAGTATAAATGCAGATAAAAAAACAATCATCAAGGTCATCTCTAAAGCACTAATCATCACTGTTGATACATTAATCTATTAGTTTAGTAGGAAAATAATTATAGTTTTTATTTTCTGAATTCTAACCTTAATTTTTTCAATGAAAATGTCATTTCATCATGTTCACGATAACATCATTTGAGAGTGATTTTTTCGGTCTGTATATTGGAAACATCGACTTTAGTTTTATTATTAATTTTGCTTCAAATTTGACTATTGAATTAAAGATGGAAAAGAAACAAATAAGTGCAATTGTTTGTACGAGTACAAAATGGATGATAAATACCAGATATTGCTTGTAAACTAAACGATGTTTTTGATGTGGATACTGTTAATGAACGTAAGGTGCAATCGTGGTTCTAAAAATGTCGTGTTGGAGATGAGAGCCTTGAAGATGAAGAAGGTCGTAAGCGTCCTCCTTCAGTTTATAACGAGCAACTGAAGACGTTAGTTGAATCAGAACTACGCACAACAATTCAAGAGTTTGCACAAAAGTTAGGTGTTAGTCATCCAACAATTCTATACCTCTCAAGACAGCTACAAAAATCAAAATAGAGTAACAAGTGGGTTCATAAACCGCAATTATTTTTCTACGAACCTAATATACACAATATTTCTTTTATCGATCTACTGTTTAAATATACATCAGTCAATGTCTCTTCTTTTTTTATTAAAATTCAGGTCAGTATACGAATTTAAAATTTAGGACAAGTAAAACATTTATTCAAACTGGGATAAATATATTATTGATTTTTTCGTTTTCAGTGCTTATTTCAATACATATGCCTTTTATTATAATGTTCCTTAATAAAATGCGTCACATAGAATTTTACAATTTTTAGTACAAAAAGAAGACATTATATTCATTATAAATGAAAACTGAGAGAGATGAGAACAGGAAAATCATATAATAGTTACTAAATAATTAACTATATACAAGCTGTATGCGTAATCAACTTGGGCATATACTATTTACCCTTGAAATGTTTGCAGATGTTGCAGAACACGGAAGAAGTATTAAATGTATCATTTATGTACCATCACATTGCAGTGATGTTATCCTATATATATATATATACATATATATATATATATATATATATATATATATATATATATATAACCTTCCGTATCTTGATAATCGATAAATCAACAAGATCTGATTATATGGCGTATAGTACAAACACTCTGGTAAGAGGTTTCGAATATTATAATTTGTGTAACCTACATTACCGTACAATAGGCTAAAGTTGATCTTGACAAGCAGAAAAATCTATTTTTAACGGATTCATCTTAATTTATCCATAGTATTATGCTGACACATTTTACTTCTTTTATTTAAAACAATTATAATGTTAATTACTCATTTAAATGTACTTTATTGGAATATTCTAACTTTTTAATATGTATCACATAATATTTCCTTGTGAATAAAAATATTAATAAAATTTTTTAAGAAGCTTAGGAATATAAAGTTAAAATATAATAAACAAAATTTTTGATAACTAATGACGATTTTAATATATATATATATATATATATATACATACATATATATATATATATATATATATATATATATATACATATACACATACATATATATACACATATACACACATACATATATATACATATACACACATACATATATGTATATATATATATATATATATTTATTATATATATATATATATATATATATATATATATCTTTATTTATTATTAAGTTAAGGGATATATTTCATAGATTTTCGTGAATTTTTCGTAGTGTTAAACATGTTTAGACAATATTCGACCAAGTTATTGTCATTCTATCTGCTCACATATGTGCCGGTAATTATGAAATTGGACTAAGTCAAAAAATTGAAAAAAATGATTTTATGATTTATTTTATATTACAATTATTTATATTTTAATAATCTAGAACTCAGAAAAGAAATAAAAAATGTACTGTTTAATAATTTTGCAAAGTTGGTCGGTAAATATAATTCTGTTTTAATTTATTTTGATAGTGGACTAAGTCCCTTATTTTAACTTATTTTTCAGTATATTTTATTTTTTTTGGAAAAATGCATGTACCTATTAGATTTATGTATAAAATTATATTTATTTTTTTGGTAAATAACCCTTAAGTTAAGTCAACTTCTTTGGTTAAAGCTCTCAAACAAACAATTATATTGCTATTGAAAAAAAAAATCTCTAGAGAAATTAATTACAAAGAGAACTAAAAATATTAGTGGATAATATATTAATTAACTGAAAATACAATTCATCAACTTTCTAAAAACTGCTACTTATCAGATGTTTTATACAACATCTTTAGATGATAAAGCAGAATTTCAGATTTTAAGATCTTTTACCCAAAAATGGAAAACCAAAAATATAGGAAAAAATTCAATTATTTCCACTTTATGCGACTATCCAACCACTTATAAAGGAAAAATATAAAGATATAATGGATTTGTTACCTTAAATCCCGACAGTTTTCCATGAATATTTTTGTACTCTCAAAACATCCCAAAAAGAAAAGACCGTCATTATAGATGGAATCTATTATTATTCTAAATTAAGTTAACATGGTTATAATTACAAAATGTAAGTGAAAAATGTTCTTTATAACTACTTTTTTTAAATAAAACTGAAATATTTTCTGTTATAAATCATTTTTAAGATGTGTGAATAATTTTGAAAATAGTCTAAGTCACATGAAGGATTAAAAGATATTCTTTCATGATACTCTTAAAAATTCATAATAACATAAAAGATTTATATTATAACAGTTAGTAGTTTAAAAATATTTTGTTACATAATAGAAAAATATTTTTAACAAACGCAAAGGTCTAAATATCTCAATATGAGAAATATATGACTTAGACCACTGTCATAATTAACGGCCCATATTTTTTTTTCTATCTCTTTAATATCATAGTAAAATCTTTGATAACATTCATTTACTGCTGCTACATTTTCCGATCAGTAATTTATACACGATAAAATTTTTTTAAATTTATATTGTATCCTGATATGTGAAATTTCTCAAACATTTCAGTCACAATATTTATATTGTTAAAAATTTTATAATTTATATAACAAAAAAAGACAAAGTGGAATTTTATTAGCTCTATACATATTTAAAAAAAGATGCGCTATCTAACACAAGAGTTGATTCTGTAATGATATGGCAAAAAATGTAGAAATGTTTGATTTAATGATTTGATCAACTATAAGATGTTTTTTTCTAAATAAATCAAAACAAACAACATTTTTATTACCCCGATTATAAAACCTCATACGGTTTTTCCTAAAAAAACGATAAAAATTGTTGATTTGTGTTCAAATAGAAACTAATATCTATCTATCTCTAGTTTAAAACGCTTACAGTGGCGTGCCAGTATTCACTTCTGAAGATTCGGATATAAGACAACCCTTATTTTTTAATGAAAATCTGTGATAAAAACATCGTCTTATATTCGGGTTAATACGGCATTTAATACAAATTTATATAGTTCGGCTAGTAAAATGTATGTGCAACATTCTGCTGACCAGTACCTGATTTTCAATTACACGACGAAAACTATCAAAAATGCGATAGAAGAATAATGACGTCATCATATTTTCCTGATAGAGTATGTCCAATATAAGAAAAATGTGTAATAAGTCTAAATTTCTGTACGGCTTAGCACAGTATGTAAAGAAATCATAGTAGAAACTTAACACTATTTAATTAATTTTTTGTCAAAAGTGGTAAGGACTGAGAACATTAGTTGGTTCGATATTAAATATTATATATTTTAAAAAAAAAATGATATGCATTTTTATATTTTTAAGAACTTAATTTTATTTATTTGAACTTCATATTTGCATCAACGTTTTGACAAATAAATAAAACTTAAATTTATTATTATTACTGTCAACATGCAAATTTAAGGTATTTTTTATATTATTATAAAATGATATTAAAATATTTATTTAAGTTAAATTTGAATAAAAATAAGGGTATAATTAGTTAATTTAAATTTAAGTTTTATGGCTATTTTATCAACCATTTTAAATGTATATATATATATATAT
>CM068318.1:33975955-34028455 GCA_034766995.1 Acanthacorydalis orientalis | reverse complement strand
CGAATTTCACATTTCATTGAGAATAAAAATTGGTATTAAAAATTGATTAAATACACACACACACATATATATATATATATATAATCATTGAAACACCAATTTTTACTAACTTTTTTAAAATAAAATTGACCTAAATAAAATTAATTTTGAATCTTAGTTTCAATACGAATTCAACACATAATATGTATTCTATCGTATATTGCATTTCTCATAATGAAAACTATGTATAATGTAGGTAAATAATTTCCTGTTACGTTCACGTGTACACAATACGAATCGAAATGCCTGCTTAAATTAAACAAGTATCAAATAGTTTGTCTAGATTCAATTGCTACAGTAAAGTTTGAAAAGCATTCGATAAACAAAGGATTCGCAATTATTGATCCTCCAAAATATTAACAGTTTTACAGCTGTTTCTTAAATAACAAATACAGTTTGGTGACAGTTTTCTTACAAGAGATCAAAATTGGAACTTTTTCAAATAATTTCTTTGATAAAATTTGATATTTTAAATATATAATGATATTTTTATGAGAAATATCTAATCAATAACGCCATAAGCATACGTTAGTTCAAACAAGTTTATGCTGTGTTACGTATATGGGACAACAAGCAATAAGTTACTAAAAACTGATAAAATTGAACTAGTTAATGCCAATATGCATTATACCTAAACTAATTATTCAGAAATACGAATCAAAAAAAAATGTCGAATAGAATTGTTGATAGGCCGAGAAATAAAAATAGGAAAATATTAAATGAGCACGATGATCGATGGGTTATTAGTACAGTAAACAGGAAGCCTCAAATCAGTGCACCAATGATAAATAAGGAAGCGGTGATGAACTTAAATAAAAAAATTAGCACACAAACAGTTCGTATGGTTCTATGGAAGGAAGATTACCACGGTAGGATTGCTAAAATAAAATCAAAAAAAGAAGATGTTAGCTTTGCAAGAAGTTATCTTTGCTGATGAATGCAAAATTAATTTATTCAGTAATAATGGGCATCTTAATGTCTAAAGAACGTCAAACACTGCGTTGAATCGATAATACATTATTAGGCCATCAGTCAAACATTGTTGCGGACACGTTATGATGCATGGCTTTATCTGGTGTTGGTAATCTTCATTTTATTAAAAGAAATGTGGATAAATCCATGTACCTTGACATTTTAAGAACCAATTTAAAAGTGCAGAAAAATTGAGCGTAGGACAATCACTCCTTTTACGAGAATAGCAATTCCGAAAATTAGTCCTAATTAGTCAAAGAATAGCTTTTACACAATTGTGCAAAGGCCATGAATCCCTCTCTGCAGTTCCACGTTCTTAACGTAATCGAGCACCTTTAGGTAAAAATTAAATTCAATTTAAAAACCACAAAATATCCAGCAAAGACAACCTAAAAAACATATACAGAGTGAGTGGAACTCCATAAATCATGATTTTACAAAGAAACTGGTAACATCTATGCTCAAAGACGTCATAAGATATAAAGGAAGAGCTACAAAGTATTCAGGATGATGATGAATTCAATATTGTTCATTCTTCGAGTTAAAAAAAGATCATCCTGATATCAATATCTCTGCAAACATGGTGAAAAACTTTACATGAACCATTTTGAATATTGCATCATTTTCGTACCATTTGTTTTTCTACGATTTTTTTATAGGTTTTTATTTGTTTTTATTTGATCTTCTTTATGTTTTTATTTCTTTTTTATGTATTTTAAATAAAAAAATAATTATCCAATTAAAAATAATTTTTTGACTGTCTTAAAGATTTTTTTTGATTTACTTTATTCGATAAGAATATGAAAGTAAGCACGTCATTTTGAATATTGCTATCTGAATATATATATATATATATATATATATATATATATATATATATATACACATATATAAATCATATGATCTGAGAATAATCATAACACTTTATAGTATATAAATTAAATTAAACATGATAGAAGAAAAATTAAACTATTTCTTAAGAAAACTAAATTTGATTGCATATCTCATTGACATGAAACAAGTACAAAAAACAAATTAAATATCTTAATATATCATGTGAGTAGGTAGATAATTTGGCAATTTACTATAAACAAAAAATAAAAAAAGTGATTCATTAAATAATTATGAAATGTTACTTTTTTCTGCTTAAATCCATCATTAATTTATATTATTTCCCGACTATTTTTTCGTAACAATTATTTTCCGTCAATTTTTAATACGTTCTGTGAAATATACTGATGTAAAATACATGTATTCATTAACAAAACAAGTTTCACATATGCATGTGCAATTTTATCATTGTTGACATTGAAATAATACGCGTACTGAAATGTATTACAAAAAGATAAACATATTTTTAAAAGGTCATATATCTTTTCAGAATAATTAAAGCGCACAATACTGGTAACTAAACTGGAAAAAAAAACAATATGCGTTATAAAAAAAAGATACATTCTTACTTTTATAATAAATCAATTCCTTATTTAGCCATAAATTTTTACTCGATTCAAAATGATATCGTTTGAAAAAATATATTATACATATTGCGAAGTAATATATCAGTTCACATGGTTTGTATTAATACTTTACCGATAAATTATTCACGTTTTAAATTATAACATTTTTATGAATCTATATATTAACATTTTCGACGTGTTGTCATTTTATTTTATAACAGAAGAGTTTAATTTTGATTATAAGATATTTTAATCGTTTATAACTATACGTGATAGTGTAATAAAAGATTTCTAATCATATAGTTGAGCAAATATATATTGATTTAACAGAAAATCGAGTAATCTATTTGTATGAAGTCATCAGTATATAAAATCTTGTTTATAAGCAGAGTAAATTTAGAAATTGTTCTGCTTAATATTTATTATTTTATACTGAATGTTTGAGTTAAGTCAATTACATTGTAAAAAGCATTTTATGTACATTTACTTAATTTATGAATATATAATAAAAATCATTAAATATAAATATCAGCTGGTAGAAAAATCATTACGGTTTATGACCTACATATTCATAGACATTTTTCTCACCTATTAATTAATTTGATGAATCGAAATAAGCACTATTAGAATTGACACAATTTTGAAGATTAATTACAAGTTTATTTATTCTGGTGGTGTAAAATTCCTGAGTTCTGAAGATGATAAAATCTTGAAATGTGCTTCGACATCAGCTTGGTTGTTGAAGACCTTATCGTGTAAGAAGTTGTCGAAATTCTTATACAAGTAATAATCTGTTTGCGAGATGACTGGTGAGTATAGTGGATGGGCAATGTTTCATAATCCAAATCATTCAACTTTTGGAGTGTCAATTATGCAGGGTCGTGCATTAAGATTAGACCTTTTTGTTTGACTAGTATGGGGACCGGACGTTGTAGTTCTTGGTGCATTTTATCAATTTCTTGACAATAGTTCTCAGCTGTAATGGCTTCGTCAGGATTCAAAAAAATGTAGTAGGTTATACCGAGCTCAGACCACAAAACACTCGCCATAATTTTCTTTTGTTATAATTTCGGTTTCGCGAAATCCTTTGAAGATTCATTCTTGTCCAACCAATACAGGCCGCTTTCTGTTATCGTAAAGGATCCATTTTTCATTGCACATTACAATACGATTGAGAAATTGATCATTTCTGCTGCATAAAAAAAGCGCAGAACAAACTTCTTAACGGCGATTTTTTGGTTTTCGTTCAATTCGTGCGGCGCCCATTTGTCAAGATTTTTTGATTTTTCTAGCTGAATTAAGTGGACCAGAACTGTTGGATTACTAACGCCTAACTTTTATACAAGCTCTCGAATTGTTGTGCTTAGTTCTGATTCAATTAACACCTTCAGTTGGTTGTTATTAACTGAGAAAGGACGCGTGTGGTCTTCGTCTTCAAAACTCTCGTTCATAGCATGACATTTTTGGATTCACCATTGCACCGTACATTCCTTAACAGTACCCACACCAAAAGTATCGTTCAGTTTAAGGTCAGTTTCTATTGCTTTACCACCCATTTTGAACTCATAGAAATAATAGCTCATATTGCTCCTATTTTTATTATATATTTTTGCAATAAAATTATAATTGTTACTAAAGATTATAAATAATATTTTATAATTTGTTATAGTATTCAACTATTTATACATTTTTACCAAGGAAACATACTTGCTAGTGTGAAATAAAAAACTGTGCATTTAAAGTAACGCTAATGTTCATATAATCTTTCCAGTAAACTGTGATTTTTTACACAAGTTCTCTGAATCATCCTACATATTTAATATATATGCTTTCATATATATACACACACATAGTATATATATATATATATATAAAATAGAACGTACACTTAAAGATGACAAGCTGTTTATGATTTTATCAACATTTGACATTTAAAAGCGTTCTCCTCACGTTTTATCTTTACCTTTAGCATTTATATCATCTTACAACATCTTGCAGTATAAAATATAAATAAGTCATACGTATGTATGTATACCTACATATATATATATATATATATATATATATACCTAAATAATATCCTTAAAAATATCTACACCTCATGTTTCATTCCAAGACTGCTACTATAGATGGACGTAATTTAATCCTCATACAGCACTGACGAAATCATAAAATGTAGAAACTTTAATAAGTTTTGAATACAATATGCACTGAAATTAACATTTCTCGCTCTATATCTTTCAACCCTAGATTTATATCATGAAACATTTTATGTATGTATATATATATATATGTACATACATACATATTGTAAATATATATAAATAATTATGTATATATAAATATATATATATATATAAATAAACGAAACAGCATCCAAAATAAGAAAAGTTAATTACTTTCACATTTATAATGAGAAGAATATCATAAAATATTAAACAGAGAAAACGATTTATCGATTAAAAACCGTAATTATTTCAAAATATTTTAATAAGCAACTGAAAATGATTCCGTTTAAGTACCAGGGTCTCTGCCCCCTACTCGCTACGCTTCCCGACCCCCAGGGGAAATTCACCCACCGCTCAACGTCGCTCACTTTCCCCTTACAAATATGTAGTAGACATTAATAAATTATACTCACAAATAATCTACGTAAAATGTAAGTCGGAAAACGTTGATTGGAAAAATTTTTAAAAATAACGAAAAAATATAATTTTAAAATGTGTAACAATTTTTTTATTCTACAGCTTCAATGAATACAATATTTTGAATAAATTTCTTATCAGTTTTACGCTGAAGTATACGTCTCTTTCGTTGTACACCATGAAAGAACTACATACAAGTGACTGATATCAACCAATCAGAATAAAGACCACGTGATATCCATTAACCAATCACTGATGAACGAAACTGGAAATAGTTAACGTGATACTTGTAGAATATAATGAAGGGAGTGCCTTAACGAGGAGTCGGTCTACACGAAAAATAAAAACTATTTGGCTTATGGATATTTTACTATGGAATTATTTTTTAAATGTAGAAAGATAATTAACCAAAATATTTTTATAGATATTCATATACGTGGGATAACTTTGGTAAATTTCTATGATATGACGCCACCATTCGTTTAGTAAGGTCACGGCTATAAAGTGTTACTTTTCAAATGAGTATAGGTGAAATTTCAACCAGATGCGATGCATTGTTAACTTTCTATAGAAGTTATTCATCACCGTGGTTGAAACATAGATCCACAACTATACACCTGAGTCGAAGCAGCACTAAAAGCAGTAGACAACGAGTGGTGAAAGTCCATCGACAAAGACGAAGACTATTCTGTCGGCTGGGAAGATGATGATCACTATTTTTTGGTATTCTCAATGAATCATCCTGATCGACTACTTAAGGGAAAAAAGATAACAAGAACCTATTATACAACATTATGGGACTGTTTAAATGAAGAGTTGAAACAAAAACGGCCAAGATTGTTGCACAAACAAGTACTCTTTCACCAGGACAACGCACCGTCCCACACATCGACCGTTGAAATGGTAAAATTGCACGAAATAGGCTTTGAATTAATTCCTTATCCACCCTATTCATCAGATTTGGCCCTGTGCAACTTCTCCTGCTTCATAAATTTGAAAATTTAGCTCGGTGGGAAGAAATTCTCGTCAAATGTGGATCTCATCGCCAGCATCTATGCGTATTTTGCAGATTCGCTGAACAAAGTGTATAGCCCTCAAAAAAGACTATGCTGAGAAATAGAATCGATTTTTTCTAAAAAAAAAAAACGGTGTTTAACTTGCTTTTTTACCATACTTATTAAACGGTACTCGTATATATATATATATATATATATATATATATATATATATATATGAGTTCAGGTTAGGACCTGATTGAGTAGATTATATAAATTTGGAAAAAAATCCTCGTTAAGATGATATGTATGCTTATCTTTTAGTTATAGTGATTTTCGATTTTTGAAAAGGATACACGAATATTTACATAATAAAATATAAATTGTGTTTATATATATACATATTAAAATACATAAATATTAGATATATCAGAGATTAGATACTATTTCTTTTTAATACTTTGAGTGTGCATTAAAAATTTTCAATATAATTGTCCAAAACGGTAGGTTCAAAAAATAAAGTATCAGAAAGTGGTGATATAAGACTTCTAACCCTTAATTCATCTGTTACAAGTAAGACTTATAATAATAAAATATAATGGATTTACATTTACTGTAAAGTTTAGACACGACTGACGTTCCGTATCATAAGCAACAAATTTGTTATTCCAAATCCAATGAGTTAATCTTTGTTATGAGCTAGAAATACTAACGTACAAAAATCAACAACTACAGACTAGCAAATTCGTGTTTCATATAAACATGAAATAGAGTAAAAGTAGTATGAATAAACCAACAAAATCTTATGATTTAAATATTTAATCGCAGGTAGTTTCATATTAATATTATTTACTTTCTTCTGATTACAAAAAATAAATAAATACACGATAATTATTTTTTTCATTGTACTTTATATTTGTTTTTATTGTAATAGCAATGACATCCACATAACGTTAAAGTACTAAATATTTTTCTGTGAAGATATAGAAAAAATATGACTCTGTGCCTTGATGTTTTGAGAATAATATGGAATCGCCAAATAAATGCCTATAAGTAACAATCAAATATGATCAATAATAGTTTATTATTGTCATAGAAAAATCTGTACTTCGATACTTTATTATTTCATGTATTTTAATATGCTGGAATAATAAAATTGTCAACAAAATGCATATCTACATAAATAAAGATTTAAATCATAAAAAAAATCATTTATGAAATATTTATAATTAGAAATATTTTTGTGGCTTGTACGATAGGAGAAGTTTTTTTCGAATGTAACATAAAGTGATTTAAGGAAATTATATCAAAATCTTTTTGTTTCACTTTAACTTAATATAATTATAGTAAAATGACATATGTAAAATACGTTATTAACATATTATAACAGAAATATTTAAATTATCAATTGAAGAAATTTGGTTTCCTATAGTTGAAAATATTGAAATATTTTTTGAATAACTTTTTTTTATTAGTTAATACAAAGGGGTCTAAAAAATATATACACATTTCAATATACAAAATACCTGCGTAAAAGCTTTATTACTAAAATTATACAAATATTAAGGGATGGCTATAAGTCTTCTACAATCCCAACAGGTGCTCAAAGTGGTCACCTTTTGCGTCCAGACACTTGTGATTTCGGCGAACTACTGCACCAACAACGTTGGCCAAGATGCCTACTATGATATCTGCGCACGGCATTTCAATTTTACTCAACGCCCAACCACTTACAATACCATATTTTTCGATCGGGGTCGTCTTAATTCATGACATATAACAATCTTAGGATGTAAACTTTCCATTTTGCTCTCTTAAGAATACGTTGTGTACTTGATCTGATAACTCCTATCTTACGTGAACTTTGTTTGGTTGACTTTAGTGGCGAAGGTGTAAACAGTTCCAATACTATAGCAGAGGAATCAGAACTTGTTGCTGTGAGAGACCTCTCGAATCTTTGCTTGTACACATCACACACGACACTATCGGTTTCAAATTTCTCACGAATCCATGCAATCGTCAGGTGTGTTGGAGATTTGGTTGCTAACTCACACCTGCATTGTCGTTGTATTTCGCACAAATTCTCAAATTTAAAATACCACTTCAAAACGGTCTTTCTTTGCTCGGATGATAACCGTGCCTCTGCCATTTTGTTTAACTGTCGTGTCTGTCACATGGTGGCTTTAACATTCATGTGATTAATGACATCTTTTGAAAGAACATCATACTACAAGTTGCTACCGTAACTAGATTTAACAATAAAAAAGTTCATAGACAATCTCTATTAAAATGTGTATATATTTTTTAGACTCCCCTGTATAAGTTTATCAATCGATTTAGTAACAGTATATATATATATATATATATATATATATATATATATATATATATATATATATATATATATATGTATGTATATATGTATGTATATATGTATGTATATATGTATGTATATTTGTATCATCATCATCATCCTCTGTGAATCCACTGCTGGATGAAGGTCTCTTCCATGATTTTCTATTTTGTAAGATTGAATGCCTCTCTCTCTCTCTCTCTCTATATATATATATATATATGTTCATTAGAAATATATATGCCACATAGAACAATATTTTGTACTAAAGAGTAGACTCTCACAGACCTCATTACTTTCTAATTATTCATTTAAGGTAATTGGATAAAAAATCCCACAAAATATATACCAACTTTAAGAAGATTTTGCATGAATATTTCTGACACACACGCGCGCACACACACACACACATAAATATATATATATATATATATAAATATTAGCTTGCTAGAAAAATGATTGCGGTTGATGACAGTCAAATTAATAATAAAAATCTCAATTATTTTTCCACCGATATAATATATATATATATACACACATAAATCATAAGTATATACAATTTACATACAAGTATATTGATAAAAGAGGTTTATTTTAATTTAATTTTTGAAGAGTTCAGGATATTTTCAAAGCTCATTAAAGTTTAAAATCCACGTCTCTGTGCTGCACATAGTTGTTTTAGTAACTTAAATTTGTTTAAAATAAATTTTGTCGATGGAAACGATTCAAACAGATGATTTTCTTTTGAAGTTTTATAAAAGCAATTACAGCAACATATCTGTCGATGATGGTACGAGGTGAATCTTGAAAAATCTTTTTATAGTAACAACTTTACTTTCATAAATTACTGATTTTATATACATACAATAAAGAATATGAAGCGATAATGAATTTTCACTCAGTATCCAAAAGTGCTAATATAAGATCAACGAACGTCAGAAATATTTTTGTTCAAGTTTATTATTTTTCATATATAATTTGTGATTTAATTTGGCAACGTTTTCATAGCAAGACATTTTTAGACAACTTATGAAGTTTTATGTGGTTTTTGTTAAGTGACGAGAAATGCAATTTCATAGCAAAAATAAAATAGAATCTAATGATTACTAATAACTTCAGGTTTGTTCTATAAAATGTACACTATTATTTCACAAAATACAAGTTTATAATTAATATTTTAATTTAAAACCTAGAATATATATATATATATATATATATATATATATACACACACATATAAGAGTAGAAATGAAAAACTCATTTCCTGAAACCAACATTGCTTTTGCTTACGCCAAGTGTTTTAAAACTTTTTATAATTAGAATGCAAAATTATATAACGGATAGTTTTAGAAGTATATATATATATATATATATATATATATATATATATATATATATATGTACGTATGTTGGTAATGTTTATATAATGGAATCTATATATAAGGGAATTTGAAAAGTTCGCTACCTAACTATGAAAGAATATAACATGTGTTTCTAAATTACTTTTATTTCTAATATGGTCACCCTAAACTTCAATGCACTTCATTCAGCGAAGCCCCAATGGATTTATGCCTTCCAGGAAATCCTTCAATTGGGGGTTCTCAAAATAGCGGTTCACTGTTGCTATCAGTTCTTTATCTGACGAAAATCCCTTACCACTAACGATTTTTGTAAGTTCTGAGAACAGATGAAAATCTGAGGGGGTCAAATCTGGACAATAGGCTGGATGAAATAGCAAGTCGTACTTCAAATAAGCGAGTTTTGTTATAGATACAACACTTCTATGGGGACGTGTATTGTCCTGATAGAAAATGATGTTTTTCCCTGATAACATTTTTTTTTCTCACGAATCGTTTGATCGAGTCGATCCAAAAAATTAGAATAATGCTCTCTCGCTATCGTTTAACGCTTTGGAAGAGATAGTCAATTAAAACAGGATCGCTTTAGCATTCTAAAAAGTTGAAGCCATAACTTTTCTAGCGGATAAAACTGATTTTGTTTTTTGATGGCGGAGAATCACCATACTTCTATTGCTTTCATTGTTGTTTTAACTCTGGAGTGTAATGGTAAATCCAAGTCTCATCAGTAGTTACAAATCACTGGATAGTGATTCGTATCTTTTAAGTCTATCCAAACAGTCTTGGGAAATTTGTACTCGAATGCATTTATGATCATTTGTTAGCAAACGCGGCACCCATCCAGCTTTTTCAGTTAGGATGTCCTACACTCATTCATCTGATGGACCCACAAACTTATCATATTCGGACTCCTTCAATCTTCGATCCTGTAAGACAATATCGTGCGTTTTGTGGATGATTTGTTTTCTCGTTGGAGTTTTCGGACATCCACTACACGGGCTAACTTCTAAGCTTACAACACCACATTTAAATTCAGCTGCTCACTTCTTTACACTTGTATACGAAGGTGCGTTATTACCGAGTACATTTTTCGTCTTATTAAAGATTTCTTTTGGCGTTAAGCCTTTTTTGATAAAAGTCTTTATCACTGCACTTGTTCAGCCTTATCCACTTCAACAACGGTACAAAAAGAGCTTCATTAAATTAATGTTTGCAATAAACTGTTTGACACATTAATTATAGACTGAGTATAAAATGGATATCGTTTTATAATGCGTCACAAATATTTAAAATATGACCGCCACATATACGTTAAGCCGCGAACTTTTCAAATCACCCTCGTATTTATGTATGTATATGCATGTGTGGGTGTGTCTAAGAAGTTATGCGAAAGTAGCTGAACGTACAGAGCAACTTCGAAAAATAGACAAATACGGTTATTATCAGACATGTTATGTTTAGATGTTTTTGATATATTAGACATTTAATGTATTACATGCATTAGATATGTACTAAACATGTTTAAATATATTAGACATATTAGGTATAAAAAAGGCATTATTTGTGTATTGTGTAAAATATATTTATCGTGATAATTTCTTAGGATATATTCTAGTTCACCTATAATGATCGAGAATTGACATATAAATAATAGAAGCTTTATATATATATATATATATATAGATCTATATATATATAGATCTATATATATATATATATATATATATAGATCTATATATATATATGTATATATATATATATATATATATATAGATCTATATATATATATATATATATATATAGATCTATATATATATATATATATAGATCTATATATATATATATATATATAGATCTATATATATATATATATATAGATCTATATATATATATATATATATATATATATATATATATAGATCTATATATATATATATATATATATATATATAGATCTATATATATAGATCTACATATATATATATATATACAAAATTTACTTTTGATGATTTATTCTTTATTTAAAAAAAATTACTTGAATATATATTAAGAATGAGGGAGAACATTACACTTACTTTGAGTTTTCAATACCCTTTCAAATCATTCAGTAATAATCATATAAGTCTCAAAGAATATAACTCTCTCGCTCTTTCTCTCTCTCTCTCTCTCTATATATATATATAAATATATATATATATATATACATATATATATAAATAAAAATACATATACATGTATATATATATATATATAAATAAATATACATATATATATAAATATATGTATATATATATATATATAAATAAATATATATATATATATATATATATAAATAAATATACATATATATATATATATATATATATATACAGAAAGAGAGAGAGAAAAAAATACACAAATATATTTTCTTAAAAATAAATATTCTTATAAATTGTTTTATTTGTTTTCCATGTTTGTTTTTTTTTATTTCAACACATCAAATAACATAGTATACATAAAGAATGGTAGAAGTTCATATTTTAAATTCAGTGTATATCGTGTTAAAAGACCGTGTTAGTATCAAACACGATTCATACAACAAACTGAAAATAAATAGTCTGAGACATAATATTACCGCGTGTTCTATTTGCAATGCAAAACAAATCCGACAGAACTATTTTCTGTATTTTACAGATCAGTGAAGCATAAATCGATCTCTAGACAAGAAATGTTTGAACGTTTAAAACAAAAATATTTGAACATTGACTTGTTATCTTTTTGCTACTTTAACAGAATATATAAATAATAAGTGTATGTAAAAGAGAATTCATCAAATGAATAGTGTACTTTGAATAAAAATATATGTTCTCTTCACTCATATACACGCATACTTATTAGACAAAAAAAAATATGAAATACGAGTATAAGGGTCGAAACATAAAACAATAAGAATATTATCAAAGAATTACTAATTGAAACGTTTGATTTATTATTATAATATATGAATGGTAGAATGTTACGAATAGAATAGCACTAAATATTATTTTTAAGTATAAAATATGATAATAAAAGTAAATTAATATAAAAAAAAAATGAAAATTTTTATTTAATTTTAGTTCCATAAACGAATTTTTACTCATCAGAAAAAAGTTTTAACAAAATGTAAAATAACTGATTATTGATAATTTTGATTAAATAATTCTTTAAATGTTTTTAATTCAAGATCATCTTCAGAACACTAACAGTAAGGTACTGATTTTTTATCATTTTTCTGTACCTTAGTGCTCTAAAGATAATAAAATTGATCTCACCTTACACAAAAATAATAATTAAAATAATAAACAGTTAATTATTGAATATTTTTATTTCAAAATATTGTGCTTTATTGAGAATAGAAATTGATTTGTAGAAGTAAATTTATTCGCAATGCCAAAAAGTACAATTGTGACAAAATAACTCCTATTAAACAAAAGTAAACTAATATCGGAAAGTTAATATTTCTATTTTCTATATGTAGTGAAAACAAGCTTTAATAGTTAAAAAAAGCCCGTTATTCAATTGTCAATAACAATAGAATTTTTTGTACTCTATTGTTCTTTAATTAATTCTGCAAGGACTGTGCAAGTCTATAGAATAGTGAAAAAGTTTTAAATCAACATATGCTAAAATTATATTAATATTCTCGACAGGACTAATTTTATAACTATCTAGATCAGTGGTCTTCATATTTTGTCGACTCACGGAACCCTCGACATTATAATTTTTTTTACGGAACCACTACAATTCTCAGAAAAAAAATGTTAAAAGATCCATGAAAAGATATCAATATTGTGTGCAATTTATAAGGAAAATGAAAAGAAAACAATTATTTTATTTATATATTATGCAGCTGAAGATGATGTTTCGTTGCGGTCAACTCAATGTCTTTGACGTTTAATATTCTAACAAACAGTCCATTTTTCATCAGTAACAATTCTATTCAGATACAGATCATTTTTCAATGGGAATAGATAAGATGTGCAAATCTCCACACGTTGTTTTAAATTAACGTCCGATAACCGATGCGTAACACACTGATCCAACTTAGAAGCCTTATCAATCATTTTCAAGTGTCGCTGAATAGTTGAATGAGTTGATTTGAGCTTTTTGGTTAATTCATATACCATTGAACTAGAATTTTGTTCCACTAGTGTTCGCAGGATCTCATCATCAAATTCTTGAAGACTTCCTAACCTTACCTCACCTTCAAGACTATAGTTCCCGGACCGAAATCGTTGAAACCATCTTTGTCCATGGATAAAACTAATAAAATCTGTACCATACATTTCCAACAATTTTTTCATTGTATTTGTAACATTGTTGGCCTGACGAAATTACCAAAACAAAATAAACCTAATATACTCTTTTGACACTTCCATAATAACTAATATTTTTTCTTAGTAATTTGCATGATCACTGCTAATCTTCCCGATAAGTCTATGAAAACATTACATACAACTGAGCAGTATATGCATCTGACACAATAATTTTATAATAATAATTGTATTTACATTGCAATTTACATTATAAAAATAATTGTAGATTATTGTGTAATCATCCATTTTCACCTATATGAAAATACTGCATTACTTATGGGTGATTCAATACATATAATTAATATATATATATATATATTATATATATATATATATATATTCTGTACTAATTTCTAGTCTGTTAGAAGTCTTCAATTTATCTTTCTCAACTCTAATTCTAATTTAATTTTACGGAAGAATTAAATGATAATGAAAAATACGTCATAACAATTATGGAATTACATCAAAATAATCTAAGAGATTATTATCATTATTAAAATGAAGACACTTTAAATGTTTTATATAATTATTTGTTGTTAATGTAAATTAAAATTATTTTCTCTGAAGTTTTCTTAATCTAATTCATGCGTAAATATGATTTATGTAAGTTTACGTAAATCATATTTACCCGACGGAGCGTCTCGTTCTAAAACAAAATCTGGCTTATTCATAAAAAATGAGAAATAAACGAACGTGATACTTTTACTTAAAAAAATATTCCGTAGAAAAGAAATATTTACATAAACATAATAAATTCTTTAAATAATGTTATCTTTTTATATACGTCGTGCATTCATTACTAAAAAATGTCATAATTTCTTGATTTATTTTAAGCAGTGTAGATAGTTTTTTTTTAAAAAAAAAACACAAATTTATAATAAATCTCAGATACTTTCAAGATAATTTTTTGCCAGATCTTTTTTAATTACTTCTAAAATAAATATGATTAGCGTTATTTATATAATAATTCATTTATAATTGTTTTATGTCAGTGTACATTCATTCATGAAGTTCAGTTTTATCTATTTGTCAAGTATCATATTGGTGTATAAAAGAAATCGATTGTTTATATTAGAATTTTTCAGATCACTTCCAACATGTTTTCAAATCACTTATATTCATTTGAAACCTAACTATTTAAGCTATCAACCAGTTATAATTTTCCACCCTTTTTATTTAAAATTTATAACATTAATACAATGATGTCAAACACGCAGCTCTCAAGACACTAGAATTCAGCTTGCGGCCAAAGCATGAAGTTGATTTTATTAAAATGTAAAATGTAATTTAAAAAATATAAAATACTTTTTAAAACATTGCAAATTATAAAAGTATATTGTAAGAATTACCGTTTTATGGCCAATTCCGATTTAGTTCATTTTCCTATTTGCAAAAATTATCAAGAAATAAATACGGTTGTGATTTTAGCAAGTATTTTTCAAATATTCAAGAATTATTATTTGAATTTAAAAACCAATATGAAGGACTGAAGGTATGTGAAAATGATTTTTTACTATTTAGTTCTCTGCTTTCTTTTAATACCGAAGAAGCAAAAAGTAACATCCAAATGGAATTGATTGAAATTCAGTTCAACACGGTGTTAAAAGAAAAGTATAATGAAGTTGGTATTCTAGATTTTTATTTGTACTTAACAGATCATTTTTGAAGTTCGTATGTTTGCAGCCAGAATCTTGGTAATTTTTGGTAGTATATACCTGTTGTGAACAACTATTTTTCGTTTTAAAGACTAATAAGACTTCACACAAGTCAAGATTGACAAATGAACATTTAATATCTATAATAAAAATATCATTATCACAACAAAATATATCTAATATTGATAAAATAGTTTCTGCCAAAAGATACTAATTTTCTTGCAAAAAAAATATTTTTTTTAATTTCTCTAATTTAAAATTTTGTTGTAACATTTGATAATAATATCTAAAATTAATGTATTTTTTTAAAATTTTTATAGATTTATTAAAGAAAACATAAATGTAAAATTTAAATGAGTTATTTTCGAATATAATGAGAGACTTGTTTTTGTTCACCAAATTTTTTTATGTGACTTTTTAAACTGAATTTGGTGGCCCGTGTTCAGTAGCCGAAGCTACTGGTATTGTGATGGGTAGACCTCCCCCTGATTGACGAAATCTGGACACGGCAACGGGTGTGGACAGCGAGTTTTTCTCGCGCCCCGAGCCGACTTGAATTCAATAGCCCAATTTGAAGAAAAATTAATAATTAAACTCAAGTCAATTTTGTTAAAATACATACTGCAAAATGAACATTAAAATGATATTAACATGAACTCGATGAAATAACACATTCATTGAAAAAAATAAAGTTAGATTTTTTTTAAAAAAAAAACAGCGTTTATTTTCCTACTCATCTAATACTATTTTTTTAATGATTTGGAATGATATAGTTATTTATAGTCATATATATATATATATATATATATATATATATATATATATATATATATATATATATATATATGTATATCTTATTGAATAATCGTTTTAAATTAATTCCATCGCGCAGCTAAATGGTTAATTACTTTAATAGCCATGATTATATCTAGTTGTATACTAAACGCTACGAGAAAGTGATGCCTAGTTTCAGTATTTATCGAAAGATTATAAACATGGCTCATAATAAAAATAAAAAATTAATTCATGAATTTAAACTTAACAGTATTGAATAATAATATTGATTTTAATAGTTATAAATGATAATTATTATTTATTACAGTTATAACAATTTATAGTTTTCTAGTTGTTATATCTTATTATATTATCTCTTGAATTTTCGCGAAACTCTTGCGGTAAGTTTGTGGAACACCAGTATACCACAGAACATCGATTGTGAATCAGTGCTTTTAGTGATTTAGTGCTCTTCTAACATTGCTAATATTTTTTTTACTTTGAAAGTACTAATATAAACATAGAAAAAAATAATTAAATATGAAAAAATCTGGTCGCTATTTGATATAAGCTTCACATTTTTTTTAATGTTAGGTTGGTAGAAAAATAATTGTGGCTTACGACCTTCTAATTTGTATACATGTTTCTACCCTAATTGTTTTAAGTGGTCCATAACTGTTGGATGACTAACACCTAACTTTTGTGCAAGCTTTCTAATTGTTCGGAGTCAATTAACACCTTCAGATGGTCGTTTTGAACTGAAGAAGAACACCCTCTTTCAGCTCTCTTCTCTTTCTCATCATCTTGTCTTTAGTACGAAATTTTTGGAACAATCATTGCACCGCATGTTTCTTAACAGTACCCACATGAAAAATATCGATTATTTTACGAGCAGTTTCTATTGCTTTACCACCCATTTTGAACTCATACAATAATTTGCTATTATTTGATTTTTTTCATCTTTAATTTAGTAATCCAATTTGAAGCAAAATTAATAGTAAAACCAAAGTCGATGTTACCAAAATACAGACAGGAAAATTCACTCTAAATGATATTAACATGTATACAATGAAATGATACTTTCACTGAAAAAAATTAAGGTCAGAATTCAAAAAACAAAAACTGCAATTATTTTCTTACCAACCCAATAATAAAAAAGTCAGAGTCGTTTGAAAACAAATTGGTTCGTAACTTGTGTAAAAGTTTATACAGTTTCAATTTCTCTAACAATAAGTAAATATCATTTCTTTAGAATAGAAAATTTTATAAAAGAATTTCTAAAAAAATATAATTCTAATACATACATATTTACAATATTATAAACAAGCAATGTAAATGAAATATAAAAAAGATATACTTAGAATCGATAGCATATACACTTTTATATCGTACTGTAAAGTATTATAAAATAAGAATTATCAAAAAAAACCATTTAATAGGATTTGTATTGTATTATATCTTATTTGCTATGAAAATTTATTATGGGTATGGAAGATCTCTAACGACTGTCTAAAACATAAATAATAAGTTTTATAATCAAAATTTGGTGAAAGGAAGAAAAAAATGTTGATTTCAAAGTTTAAAATAGAGCTATTGTTCTGCTGTTACGAAATTTATCATATATATATATATATATATATATATATATATATACAATCAGAGTGAGTTATTGGGGACTTAGGGCGCATCAACAACTGAGGTCATTAGCGCCCGAACACAAATTATAAATTAAAAACACACCCCGTTTGCGCACTTGCATTCGAATCACATCTTAAATCTTAATTAGAAACGCTAATGTATGTGTACCAAACGCTTAAGAATATTTCATTAAAACAATATTTCTCTCAATGAGAGATAAAGATAAAACAAAACACATGTGAATGAACTGGACTGTAAAAATACCTAATCTTGATTGGACAATACGTATAAATATAATAAGAAGAGATGAACTCTTAAGGACAGTAAAACATTTTAAAAACTGTGATCTGATATTAGGATTCACAGGGTTTTTCGAGAAGAACACCTTAAAATAAGCCCGAGGGCTTGACATGTATAACAAAATAACATGTTAAAATATATCAAGACTAGAAAAACACTAAATCATGCTAAAAAGTCCAGTCTTCTTTACGAAAGTCAAAATACGATCTTCGGCGTCATTGTCGTCCCCTAAAATTATAGAAATGTCCCCCGACAAACCCAGACGATTCCTAATCCTCGTATAATGATCGCATCGTGTTAAAAGGTGTGACACCGTCAGAGCAGTTCACACATCAGCTGGCCTTCCTTTTTCAAGATAAAAAAGTGAGTCAGTCTGGTGTGCCCTATGCGAAACCTCGTGAGAACGACTTGTTCTCGTCGGTTCGGTCGGACAGACGTCTTCCAGAAACGAACAGAGTCCTTGAGGCTTCGTAACTTGTTAGCAGTTACCGCCATCCAGTCCCGCTGCCAAGTGTCGATGACATGACGCTTGAAATACTGTTTCAAATCGTTGACTTTAACAGTTGGAACGTCTACGAGGGAAAGATTGGACGCGTGACGGGCCGGTGCATCTGCTCTCTCATTGCCTGCTACATCAATGTAGCCGGGTACCCAGCAAAAGATGACAGATTTACCGCACGAAACGATACCAGTCAAGCTCTTGTGTAGCATTGTTTGTCTTGAACGAGATTATCCATTGGATACATACTGCGGATAGGAAAAAGTGCAGATTGTGAGTCAGAACAGATGAGGTACCTCGAGTGAGCAGACGAAGCAACGAAAAGCAGAGCTCGAGAGATGGCGTAGAGCTCTGTTGTAAAGACGCTCGCTATTGACGACAGTCGCCACTCGTGTATCTCATTCTCATATACAAACGCACATCCCACAGCATCCTCTCATCGGGACCCGCCAGTGAAGATGCACTTGTATACGGGATACATATACATACAATCATGTGCATGAAAAAAAGTAGTGAGGTAATCGATGTTTCACATTCAAAAAAAATCGCTTTAAATAAGTTTCAAATTATAATGTAATCTCTTATCAATAACATCCTCTAATCTATTAGCTGTGTAAGACAAGTATACTCGTCATGAAGATGAATTTGAGCAATAAAATAATTTATTTTTCAAAAAAATCACATGCCATTTCATTACAATTTAATACAATTTTACAGCAACTGCATATACTCTTTGTTTGACTCTATGCTCGGCATCCCTTCATTTTTGCCCCCCAATATAGGTACACACTTTTAAAATAGGGAGACTTAACAGATTAAAAAATTAAATTTATATTAAGTTGGTAATACTGTTCTTTTACTATCTTTCGTTCGAAACTTTCAATTATTTTCCTACTAACGTAATGTATCATATATGGCTTACTGAAAATAAATATTATTTTATACAAGAAACTATTATATATACGGAAAACAATAAATAGATTTAATTAAACTCTCGAAAATACGAATTATTAATTGTTGAATTGAAATTGATTATAAGATGATTATTGACTATTAAATTGAAATTAATTCAATACAAAATATTAATATGTTATAATAGTAACAGTAAAAATGTTCAATAAAAGAGTGCCTTCGTAAGTACTCTGGAGCTTCGCTAGCTAAACAGCCAGAAGCAGTTCCATTAAGCTGATACAAAAATGTTCCATATCTTAATGAAAATCTCAGATTCATAAAACGTTCAGTAAATTTTCAAAATAAGAATCATAAGCTAAATTGCTTAATATTAGTGATAGACAGAAGAAAGTGTCACCCTGATAAAGAATAGACAATTGTAATAAAAATAGGAATCATATAACATTTTAACTCCTTGCTTTATAACATCGAGTGAGACTCATGATACAGATTTCGAGTCAAACATGAGAAACACGAGTGAAACTCATGATACGGCTTGACTGTGACACTCACTGTCGTGAATTAAAACATAAGGCAAGGGGTTAAAATACAAATCGATAAAATAAAATGATCAAATTCTGTTACTCTAAAATTATCAAATTATATATTCATTTGTTATGTATTTTACTCAATCACTTCCTTAAATCTTTCTTTTTTGTTCTATCGTACATGTACATTTTTCCTCCCTCTCATATACACACCGACATATACATATATATATATATATATATATATATATAATCAGAATTTTTACTAAAACACTATTTACTGAAAAAAGATAGTTCCAGAAAAAAAAATAATAAAAACTATTACTTCCCAAATTGTATTTTATTCATTACTAAAAAACGTAGTTACTTTGAGTATTCTTGCAGTACTCCTTGAAATACTGTTTGAAATATAAAGTTATTTTCAATAATAATAATTCTACCGTTAAATAAAAATCGAACTATTATGGTACACGTTTCAATTTTTTTGATCAATAACTTCAAAGGTTTCCGTGCGCGTATTTATTACTCAATTTTCCATGCGTTTGATTTTCTTTTAACCAGGTTTCGTTATTAAAATAGCTGTTTGTTTATAATTTGTGCACGTACTGTAATATGGATAAATTCTCTCATTTTGTAAATTAACAGATTTAAAACGTTTTACATAAAAAAAATAATATTGGGCTGTTTTTTATAATACAAAAATTTAGTTCTTTTTTTCATTTTACATACATAATGATTTACACTAACCTTAGTATTACTAGTTAATTGGATTACCGAAAAACATTTTAAATTAAAAATCTCAAAGAACTAAACTATTATTTCAAAATTCTGTCATAAATATAGTTTATTATTCAGTATTCCTTTGTAATAATATCTTGTTTGCTAATACTGTTTTTTATATTATCAATAATACAAATTTAATTGTAACTAACATTATTAGATACCAATGTGTGTGACAGATTTTACAAGAATATACACAATAAGTGCTAAAATTTAAGGAGTAATAACAAACGTTTCACATTATGATTTTCAAATTCATATTAATTTTTCTCTTTTTTAATTTTCCCAGCTATTTAAGTGATCCAAAACTGTTGGATGACTAATGTCTATCTTTTGTGCAAGCTCTCGAATTGTTGTGCGTGGTTTTGATTCAACTAACGCCTTCAGTTGGTCGTTATGAACTGAAGGACTCCTAAGATCTTCTTCATCCTCAAGGGTCTCGTCTCCAGCAAGAAATTTTTGGAACCGCTATTGCACCCTACGTTCTTTAACAATACCCCCAGCAAAAGGATCGTTTAGTTTACGGCCAGTTTCTGCTGTTTTAAACTCATACCAAAATTTTATGTTAATTACTTTTTTTCATCTTTAATTCAATACCCCAATTTGAAGCAAAATTAAAAATAAAACTAAAGTCGATGTTACCAAAATACAGACCGAAAATGCACTTTAAAATGATAGTAACTCAAACACGATGAAGTTACACTTTCATTGAAAAAAATTAATGTTAGGATTCAGAAAAAAACCGCAATTATTTTCCTACCAACCGAATACCAAAATATCACATCAATTTTTATTTTCGTATTTAAAATTAGAAATATATTTTAAATATATTAATAAAAAATACATTGATATCTTTTATTTCAACTAAAGGAAATAAGCCACTTTTTATGTTTATTATATATACAATGTAGTATTTAAAATACAAAATGAAAAAGTACATATGTGTAAATAAAACATAACATCGACTGAGAATTAATGTACTATATCTACTGAATACATTCAGTCTCCTCATAGTTCTAAAGGTGTGACATTCTTAGACTTAAAAGGGATGTTTTCAAGCACATTTATTCTACATCATAAAGTATCCCAAAAACCTACCATCTCTTTTCTATTTCTTTCGTAATGCTACCTTAAATCATTTTTATAACGAAATTCAATGAAGATTTAAAATTTAAAGGAATTGTTATAAATATATTTTTTCGAAATGTTGCGCTATCTATTTACATCAAAAACATTAAATGGTTCGAGAATATTATTATTCACTTTATTAACTTTTGACACAATCGTTAAATCTTCAATAAACATCTTACATAAGTATGCGATGTAGCTTCTTATAAACAATCATAAAAGAAAATGTATACATCTTTATAAATTTAGACATTTTATTATAAGAAATGAGATAAATTGTTTATTACAATCATACGTGATTGAAATTTATCAATCAATGCCAAAAAGCTAAACTTATTTGTTTATTTAAAAAGTATTAAAAATAGCATTCGATGCAACATTCATAAAAATTAAATTATTGTTCTTGATTTACATCATTAATTAAATAAAACTTTAAAGATACTGTTTCTTAGATGCGTAAAAATAGACCGTATTTTTGTTTTTTAAATAATAATTTCGAATATTTCTTATTTAGAAAATAAAATTTTATACAGATTATTTCATTGTATAAACTCCTAAAGTTTAAATACGTTTAATTATCCTTGAAACACTGTAATATAATATAATTTTCAAGCTTATTATAAACACTGACGAACTGAATACCTAAAAATAAACTCTTCTCTAATATATCACTCCGTTAGACCTTTCATCATCCCCTCTGATTCATCATCATAGCAGTAAGTCAGTCGCATGTTTTTACACCATTCGGAGACACTAGCAAGGTTCGATTTATTGGAGGACACGAATAACCGATGTTCACGAATTGAGTCAATAAATAACAACGTACTGAAATCACGTGAGTCAGCAGTTTATATATCAACCTGCATTTTAGTGCCGAAGTGGGGTTCTATTATAATAATGATGGCTATTCGCAAAAAGAATCAAAGATATGGTAATCTTGTGTATAGCTTAAATCATCTGTTATCGAAAATGTCCATTTTGAAAAATATTGTAATACTCAAAAGGTTTAAACCGCGTCTGTTATATATATAAAGACTTGTCAATATAATAATAAAAATATAAACGTACAATCACTTACAGAATTGAGCGTACACTATTGTAATAAAAATATATTTCTTTAAATATCCAAGATTAAAATCAATTTTTGTACTAATTAGTTTATAAATTATGATTTATATTTATTTCAAATAACAATTAAACCAAGCAAATAAATTAAAAAGAACTACATACACTATTGTTTAAGTAGAAATTTAAAAGGGTTTACTTGATCTACAATCAAATGAGCGTACATTACAATAAAGTCGGTTATTTTCGGCTAAGTTCGGCACTTATTTTACAATTTCAATCAAGGGAAACTTCAAGTATTTTCTAATGCTCAGTTGTTTTCAATATTTTTTAATTAAAACAGTTTATTCAATTTTATGAGTGTGAAATGTGAGTACTTGTAAAATAAAACAAAGGAACGTACACGACAATTAACCCTTATGAGATTAAAAAGAAAAACCCTCTCTAATGACTGTATAGGTACCCGGATACCTATACTTTTTCATTAATGTTAACGATTACTTACAAAAGTAGATTTATTTTTTTGTTTTCTTATACATATTATTATATCATATATACATTACTATGTTTAATATAAACATAGTTTAATTAGTTTAGTTTAGTATTAGTTTAATTTAATATAAATAACTATATCTAATTAAATTAAAAAAAAATGTCCATTATCAATATTGTTATATTAAAGAAGAGGAGTACCAAATTTTAGTAATTTATTTAAGCCAAAGGAAATGTTCAAATCCATGATTTTCAACGAAATGTGCGACATTTTACTTAGATACACTATAAAGAGGTCCAAAAGTGATAAAAAATTATGACAAAATGATGGAAAATATCCTGCTTTTGAACGATCTCCTCTAAAGATAGTAAAAAATTAAAGAATTAACATTTACTTTTTTCAAAAAAGAAAAACGAAATAACTTTTACTAACACCCAATACTAGTTTCTATTTACACTTTTTTTGAGGCATATGCATGTTTATTTATTTCAGTTATTTACAAATTCAAATCACCAATAGTCACTAGAAATCAATTCTTTTCAGTAACAAAAAAATTGTATTATTTCAGAAATTGTCCAAATATAATGATTTTTTCTGGAGAAGATTGGTTTGTCATCAGCGACTAAATAATAACTCACTTAAGATACAATTATCCAAATATGTTTAAAAATACTCCTTCCTACCTACATTTCAGACTTATCACCATGTGCTTTCTATCAATAGATAAAAAAAGCATACGGTGATAGATTTACAAATATGTATTATAATCACAACGAAGTTTTATAGTTGCTTTTAAATTCAGTTTCACAAATAAATTTCCTCCCACTTAACAAACCACACAAAAGATTTTTTGATCAAAAATGTTCAAGAAACGATTATTGAACTTTTTTTATCGTTGTTTACTTGAATTTCGATGGCAATTTTTAATCTCAGATAGAAATACGCATAAAAAACAAAAATGATTTATAATCATTTATTGAAAATTTTCGATTAAAATTTTTTGTGGTTAAGGACAGAGAAAAATCCATTTTTAAATTTTAATGGATTCATTTTCTTTAAAAAAAGTGGATTATAAATGTTCAAAATGCATTTTTGATCTTAATTAAAAATCAACGAGATGCTTACTTACTACAATCTATTTTTTTATATATAAACTGTTTTAGTGCCACGCAGCCCAATGGCACTGTTTATAAGTTATACAGAAAAGTGCCACTGTATCGAGTCGTAGTGCTTAATGGATTGTACACTCGGATTCTGTTGTGGCAAGTCATAAATCAGAAGCGCGATCGTGCCAATTGGTATTTGTAGAGATCATATTCAACAAGCGCTATCGCGCCGTATAGCATTTTTCGACATTGAGCGTGACCGCGCTGCTTGGCATCTTTCGAAATCATACTAAACAAGTGGTACCACACTGCGTGGCGCTATTCGGTAAGATTTTTGTAATAATCACTGACACTTAAACGGTTAAATAGGTAATTATATCTTAAATTAAAGCCATTCTAATTTCAAAAAAATTAATAAAAATAATTATCATATTATTTACTATATAATCGATAACAGTTTATAACTGTATATTTTCTTTTCTAAAATATTAATATTTATAAATTCATAAAAATTTAATGAACTATTAATAATATTGTTCTTATACAAAAAGTTTTTCAAAATATTATGATTTATGAGTGGTATATTTAATGAATGTAGCGGATGAACTAGACAAGAATATCATTTATTTCATTTCCATTCTTATACAGCTTTGAAATAGAAGAAATAAAACCTTGCATTTTTATAAGTACTGAATGAGATATGAGAAAGTTTTTTAAATATTAATAATTGAAACCAGTACTTCATTATTTATTCGCATTAATGGTTTCAAATATTTCATTAATATAAGGAATCTTATCGTTTTACCAATAATAAACTGAAACTAACATAAATCAGAGATTAAAAGAATAGGTTATAAAATGTATTTCCTTACAATATAGTTCTAAAACTGTGATTGATTCCACTTTCACAGATATATTTCACTCCGTAACAGAATTCTGATCAAATTTTATTAACAATTTACAAATATTTTGCACCATGTAGTTGTTACGATGATGAAATTTCCATTTAAATGGCCATAAATAACAATTATAAATGATCTACAATTAGTTACTAAATATATTTAGAATTCATTTGAGAAAACATATTTTTTATTAATGACATAAAATAAAATAAAAAAAATGACAAAGTTAAAAACTATTATTGTTTAGAATTTGAATAAATAACTGCAAATGGAAATTTATTTTATATTTTTTTAATATCAAGTTATAAAAAATGTTTGTTTGACGACATTTATTTAGTTTTATTGCAAAGATTTATATAAAAGTAAAAATGATACTTCACTTTAAACCAACGAGTAATATTTTATTGCCTCTTTTATATGTACTAAAATTCATTTAACCTACTAACACATGCTTTTAGTGACATTGAATATAAAAAATGCATAAGAGAGAGGAATATACGAAATATAGTATACTAAAGCAGGCTAAATAAATAAACTTTGAATATTTTAAAAATTATTCGAAATGACAGATTTAAATATGTTCTCATTTATGTACTACGGCCATTTGTTAATTTGAATTCTATTTAAGAACGGAATATTTTTTGGTGTTAATAATGAAAGAGTCTTTAATTATTTACGGCTGTTAGTCTTTAAAGTACTGGAGAAATTACAATTTAATAAAATTGCAAATTATTTGCAAAAAATAGTCATATATTCATATTTTTGAAAAAATAGGAAAAAATGTATATATTTCATTTATTTTCAACATATTACAGTTATTAACTTAGAATTGAAATTTTAAATTTTCCAAACAGGATTCTATTCTAGGTTATCGATGCCAGTCTGATATTAAAGATTATTTATTATATATATATATATATATATATATATATATATATGTATATGTATATGTATATATATATATATATATATATATAAAATATATATTTGACTCTAAATTGATGTACAAAAAATATTTTTGCACTTTAATTCTCAGTCTGAATATTCACTGTTGGTTATAATTGAAGATAAATATGAATATATAAAAATATAATATGAATAACAAATATTGTAAATGATTGTATTAGATTCTTTGATAGGTTATATTTATTTATCATATTTAGTGTAAAATGAATAAAGTAGTTTTTATTTTTAACATTTATTAATTCTATGTTTAATCCCATGAAAAACGAATTAATTGAAATTCCATATTTTTATTTATTTTTCAGTTTAAAATTTGAGTAATTTAACAAAGAAAAGAATATTAATACATTGTTAAATATTATAATTCAATATAAATAACCAAAATTAATAAAAAATAATTAAATAATAGATGAAATAATAATTCAATAGTCAGTAGTTCTGTAGAGTATGAAACTTTTCGAAACATTTTGATAAATGTAGATGTATTTGATATTTTTTTAATTTAAGTCGTTTTGTTTCTCAAATTATTTTTTGAGTACACGTGACGTCTCTTTGCAGTATGATGCTTTTTACCAGTGGAAGGTATACGTTCAAGAAAAAGGTGCCCAATTTTTTGCATGTAACCAAACTGGACCGAGTTGCAGACATATCTGAGTTGGAATGTCACCATTCTCAAAAAGCTAAGATACAGAAAACTATTCTTTTAGCTTAACGCATTAAAATTAATAACATCGACATTGAAATACATATAAACAACAATCAAAAATGATAAAGAATCAGTTATTGAATATTTATGATCAGAATGTTTTTGTTTATTTTCAAGGTGTGTGAACATCACTTTAGGTAATGTTTTGTATTAATGACTCGTAATATGTTACTGAATTCGAACATCAAAAGGAATTGTACCGAATAAAATTTTCGAAAACTATTACAACTCTAACTAAAATTGAATCCTTTTTCTTTCTCAAAAATTCTACTGATATTTGTTTTATAATACAATTATTCATTCTGTATAAAGTTAGAATACATAAACTGTTATGAACTGAAGGACAGCCGCGTCTTTCTTCCTCTAAGTCTCAAGTTCTCAGTATAAAATTTTTGGAATCACCATTGCATGTTATCCACAAGCACCATTTAGTTTATGAGCATTTTGTGCTACTTTACCACCCATTTTGAACTCATGAAAACAAATTGCTCTTATTTGCTATTTTCCATTTTTAATTCAACAGCTCAATTTGAAGCAAAATTAATAATAAAATCAATGTCGATGTTACCAAAATAAAGACCGAAAAATTCACTTTAAAATGGTATTAACATGAACACAATGAAATGAGTCTTTCACTGAAAAAAATTTAGTTAGAATTCATAAAACGAAAACCGCAATTATTTTCCTACCAACCAAATATATAAGTAAGTCTCGACTCCTGAGAAATATTTTTTTAACAATATGTTGCATAGAGTCTCGGTAGTCTTCGTCCTTAAGGATCAGATGATTATCTGCTTTTTGCTAGCAGAAAGCAGACAATCAACTGATCCAAAAAAAATGAAGACCACCTCGGCAATATATCAATGGGATTAAAAGTATAAAATATTACGATTATATGTTGTATGGATTGTCAAATAATATTCACAACACATCTTTTCATCCTCCAAATACAGAAGAAATATCATATATTTGCATATTTAACAAAATAAATTAAAATTATATTGCGAGAAGCAACAATTCACAAATATATGTTTTATATTAAAATTATTCATTCTACATAAAGTTAGAATACATAAGCTGAAAATTTGTAGAAAAACACATATTTATTAGCTTTACACAAAATCGTCCTGTACAGCGCTCCATCAGTTTAACAACAAACTACGTTCCATTGATAATCAAATTGACCGGTAATTTTCATTTTATTGGTCGTCCCCTATGTATATTCATATTATTCAGACATTTTTTTCAAAAGAATCTCATTTTTTTGTTCTATAACACTACGATTTCTCTCATCTATATTGATATTAATTTTTTTAAAAAAAAATATGAGTAAGTTGATTTGTAATTAATAAAAAATTTTTTTTTATAAAAAATATACATAAAAATTAAAAAAATGCAATTTTAAAATATACACTTCCAAACGAGCTTCCACATTTTTTAATTATAGCTGATTTAGCCACGATTCAAAGTTTATAAAATATAAGTCAGCTTTCCAATCCTATACAAATTTGCCATTTTTTAAGTATATTTAATAATTATCATTCTTTCTATATTATATATATATATATACAAATATAAGGAAATAGAAATCTAAAATGTTTATATAAAAGTATTACAATTTTAATGTTAAAATATTAAAAAGAAACAGTATTTTCAAAAGATTATATGAATGATAGCTGAAAACCTCAAAAACATGAAACACATTGCTATCAAAAATATTATACATGTAGAGTTTTACACAAGTGCCCTTGGCTGTTTTACTTCTTCGTATATTTTAAAAATGGTGATTTAAAAATTAACGTTGAGTGTTCAAATGAACAGAAAATTGTAGGAACTGGCATACATTCATACTATTAAAACTAAAGATAAATAAATATTATTTTATAAAGTCAAGTTTGTGAATTCTGTTTAGTAAATGAATGGGAAGTGAATGAATTTACATTAAAGGGGCATATGGAATCTATTTATAACTTTTTATGCATAATCGCAGTATAAACAAAATAAAGTTCATGTTTATATTTTAGTGTAACATATTAAGTAATACTCATTTTTAAATTCTGTATTTTATTTTACAATGTACAAAAATGAAATTATATATTCATATATTTTATGTTAAAATAATATATATATATATATATATATATATATATATATATATATATATATATTCGACTATAAATAGTTGTACAAAAAATATTTTTGCACTTTCTCAGTCTGAATATTCACTGTTGGTTATATTTAAAGACAACGATGAATATATAAAAATATACAGTATGAATAATAAATATTGAATTCTTAAATTCCTCGTTTTATTTAAAACAGCAGTCAATTTCTGCTAAATTATACAAATTTGACTACTGGTAACTTGTGAAAATTGTTCCTTCACTATCGAAGACATTATAGATATAATATGTACAAAGTGGAATATGTGTCTATATACGTATTAGGTCGGTAGAAAAATAATTGCGATTTATGACCTTCAAATTCATATCCATTTATTTCTTTTTTTATTTTCCTAGCTGTTTTCAGGGTCCACAACTGTTGGATGACTAACGCCTAACTTTTGTGCAAGCTCTCGAATTGTTGCTCGTGGTTCTGATTCAACTAACGCCTTCAGTTGGTCGTTATGAACTGAAAAAGGACGCCCACGACCTTCTTCCACTTCAAGTTTATCATCCAAAACGAAGTTTTTAGAACCACCATTGCACACTATCCATACCAGTGTTAGTTGTTTAGTTTATAAACAGTTTCTGCTACTTTACCATCCGTTTTTAACTCTTACAAAAAATGCTTTTATTTGCTTCTTTTCCATCTGTAATTCAATAGCCTAATTTGAAGTAAAATTAATAATAAGACCAAAATCGAAGTTATCAGAATACAGACCGAAAAATAGACTTTAAAATGATATTAACATGATGAAATGACAGTTTGATTGAAAAAATTAAAATTCAAAAACAAAAACCGTAATTATTTTTCTACCGACCAAATATATAAGTCTAAGAAACTCGACTCTTCGTAATTTTTTTTAATAATATGTAACAGAGTCTCAATGGTCTTCGTCCTTAGATCAGCTGGTTGTCAGCTTTTTATCAGCAGAAAGCAGACAATCAACTGATCCAAAAAAAAAACGAAGACTACTAGGGCAATATCCAATGGGATCACAGGTATAAAATGTTACGATTATAATTATATATTGTATAGATTTTCAAATAATATTCATAACACAAATCTTTTTATCCTCCAAATGCAGATGAAATATCATATATTTGCATATTTGACTATAAAATTATATTGTGATAACCAACAATAGTTCAGTTTAACAACTGTATTAAGTTTTAGATTTCAACAGAACAAACGTCTTTTTTAAAACCATCCCCAAAAAAATCAAAACGATTTATATTAAGAATTATGAAGGCTCATTCTGTTGTTCATCTTCCTATACATTAATTAAATATGTGTTGGTTAACCAGTTGCTATTTACTATATACTAATATTTCAAATTAGAGAGAACAACCATTTATCAAAAACAAAAATCATTCTGACGTGTAACTTACTGAAGTACTACTATTATCTTATTCTCTAACATATGAGTTTCACCAGTTACAGTTCCATATAATAATGGACTGATCGTATACATATTCCATAACTTTACCATTTTTATAACACCTTGTACTCTGTTTAGAGAAATCTAGAGAAGACCTTTAATGGATCAATTTAGTAGTTTTATTTATTACTACCTGTTCATATTAAATTTTATCATTCAGATTAAATAAATAAATTAATTAATTTCTGTTTCATATTCTTCGGATTTTTATATATGGATATATATATATATATATATATATATATATATATATATTTAAGGCGCTGAAAAAGTTTAGCAATTCATAAAAAGATTTTACAACCCTTCGTTTGTAAAAATCTAGAATCAATCAAATGCTGATCATCTTTTTTGATAAACAAAGTGTGATCCATAAAGAATATGTGCCTGAAGGACAGACAGTTAATAGTGTATTTTATGTTGAAATGGAAAAATTATTGCAACGCATTGTCGAATTCACCGCAATTTCGAGAAAAGGGGTGGTAAGTTCTTGTTGTATGATAATACACCTGTCCATTCTGCTTTCACTATGAAGTCATTTCTCATGAAACAGTATTTTCGAGATCAATCACACACCTTATTCACCTGACTGCCACCAGCAGACTATTTTCTATTTCCTAAAGTAAAAACTGTTCTTAAATGTAAACGATTTTATGAGGTAAAGATATTAAGAAAAATATAACAGCCAAATTGAAAGCAGTTCTTCGAATACATTTTCATACTGTTTTAAAATAGTTTTAAACATTAAACTTCAAAACGTTGCAATAAGTGATTAAAATAAATGGGGATTACTTTGAATAAATGTCAAACAGTTTTCGCATTACTTAAATTGTGGTTCTTTTCATTGTCATAATCAGAGAATTAAATTTCCAAAACTCGCATATACATATATATATATATATATATTTATTCAGTTATTAAATATAAAAAGTTTGATTCCCTTAAGTACTAAATATTAAAATGACCACAAAATATCAAAGGTCAATATTTGAATAAAACCGATGAAACTGATTTTATAACTGGGTTTTACCTATTATAAAATGGATGTGTTTAAATTTCCTTTTATATGTTACAAATTCCCAATTAAATGTTTTTAAGTTTCATAACAAATAAAATTTATTTTCACATGCCCACACACACACACACACATATATATATATATATATATATATATTATAACATATATGTATATATATATATATATATACATTCATATACATATACATTATATATATATATATATATATATATATATATATATATACATACATATATTTATAAGGTTATTAACCACTTGCACTGGAAAGACGAGCCAAGCACGTTGAAATGTTTTTTTCCGGAAGCGCCAATGACGTGTATACACGTCAGTTATCCCGGGAATAAATGTAACGTGATACGCACGTTAGTTTTATTTTACCAAAATTTTTTCATTGTGACAAAAACTATGACAAAGGGTAAAAAATACTCGATTTCAAATTTTCGTCTAAATATGCTAAAGGAAATTTTACAAACTGTTCGTATTCCTGATCATCAAATGGGTAAAATGATGTCTGTTGGTATCTCGCCGCTTCGTTTAAAAACAAAGCAATGAGGGTATTTTCCCCAGGAACATTCCAACCACAACGGCTAAAACAATCCTCGAAGAAGATTTAAAGTGTGTGCAAAAAACAATAAACGCAGTGAAACTACCTGCGAGTGCAAACAATGTCTTGTTGCATTACATACTGCAGATTGTTTTGAAATTTATCTCACTCTGTACAATATTATTAATAAACAAATTTACTGTACATATACGAGTATCTGTGTAAAATAGGTAAAAACAAAATTCTTCACACGAGACTCTGCCGAGTCTTCTTATTTCAAGTTGCGGCTCACATCGAATTACAATGTAGTGTTTGGGCACGTTTGCTAACGCAAGTTGTTAAGTACGAAATGTTTGATTTTCTTAAGTATTAAGTTTTACAGCTGCCATCTGTGACATTTCATTTTGATTGACATTTCATTTCTTTTTTATTGTAAATATATTCATTCACATTACATACATCCTCATTCGTTCAACCGCACATTTTTGCTTGTGTTTAATACTCAGTTAATTTTTAGGTTAATTTTTGTGAAACCAAGGATAAGTCAAAAATTCATGTTATTATCGAATGTTTATTCCGTCGTGGAACAAATTTAACGCAGATAGCTTTAATTATAAACAAAGTGTTTGGGAAGGATGTGGCTAATGAACGAATAGTACATCTATGGTTTCATAAGTTCCGTTCTGATGATTTTAACATTGAAAATAAGCCACGTCAGGCTGGATAATGATGAGCTGAAAGCTGTTATGGAAGCGAGTCCATCTCAAACTACTCATAAATTAGCAGCAAGGTTTGACGTTACTATTCCAACAATATTGGAGAATTCCATAGATGAGTCCACTTGTATTAAACGAGCATCAGAATAGAAATCGACAAGAAGCTTGCCTTTCTTTACTGTCACGACATAAAAGCGAACAATTTTTACTCTGTATTGTTACGTGTGATGGAAAATGGATTTTTTTGACAATCTCAAGCGTTAGACACAATGGTTGGATAAAGATGAAGTGCCGAAACACAGACCAAAACTGAATACATCAAAAACAATTAATGGTGCCTGTTTGGTGGTCCAGTGCTTACGTATTATCTACTATCGCTTCATAAAACCTGGTCAACAGATTATAGCGAAAGTCTACTGCAACCAATTGGACGAAATGATGAAGATGCTTGCGATTAATCAGCCCAGATTGATCGATAGAGACAGGCCAATCCTCTTGGAAGTTAACGCTCAACAACACGCCGCACATACAACGCTGCTCAAACTACGGAAGATGGACTTGGAAACTGTCTGCGATCCACCGTATTCACCATACTTTGCACCAACTGACTACCACTTCTTCCAGGCTTCGGACCTTCTTGCAAGGAAAAATATTCAATTCTCAACAAGCTATGGGAAACGCTTTTCGCGATTTCATCGCCAATCGCTCCACAACCTTCTTTGCTGCTGGCATGCACAAGCTGTCTTTAAGATGGCAAAACTGTGTCGATAATTTTGACGCATATTTTGGTTAATTGTACTTCTTCTCATTTGAGATATAATAAACTCTTGATATGAAATCGGACATTTCATATTTGATGTCCTTATATATATACAAATATATATATATATATATATACAAATCTCCCCTCCCCCTCCCCTCCTCCCCCTTCTCTCTCTCTCTCTCTCTCTCTATATATATATATATATATATATATATATATATATATATATATTCGTGAATTAGATGCTACCTGCTTTTGTTGTATATTAGATGTTCAGGAATACATCCTTAAAATTAAATCAATATAATTAGTTATTTTAAACAGAATTAATATACATTTCAATACAGCTTCAGTACATGTTCATTGTTATTGATAATTTGATACTACACATTATATCTATTTAAAGCAAACATGTTTGGTGATCAAATACACGTAAAATTTACATTAGAATATGGTACACGTTGGAAACGCACATTTTCAACTAGGCGAGATTAATTTCGAACTATAAAACACCCTATCGATTTATTACTCGAGTATATGTGCGATTATCGCATAGCTCACAAAGCTTTCCTCCTGTTATCCAGTTCATTTTTCAATATCCATATTCTGATATTTATTCCCAATATTTGCTTTGATGAGATTTTAAAACCGTATTTTACAATGAATATACGTTCCTCGATTGTAAATGAAAAGAGAGACACGAATCCGAACACAAAAGCCACATGTTAGGCTCATTGTGCCAACCCCAGATAACTAATAAACTAACTTAAATGTACGAAACACCACAAGCGTACATAAAGGTCATATTTAATATAGAATTGGGAAATATTTCAGTCTCATTATTTTACTTCTAAGCTGAAACTTAAATTCGATAACGATCTTGTTAATATTTTATAATATTTTTATAACAACTGATTACTTTATAGATCTCGATATTTGTTAAAAAAATTATACAGTAAATAAAATATTTTTTTAAAAAAATAGATTTATAAAAATATTATTTCCGACACAAAAATAAACAATTAACTTGAAACACGTAATAAAGAACGGTACACTATTTGATACAGAATGTAATTACAAGTTCATCTATTACATTGTTTACTATTTTAAAGAATGTTTATGTCAATTCTGATACCATGCATGGCAATTAAAATTATATCCAGTAATTAATTACATACCAGACTGCTTTCTGGGTTTCACAGTCATTATTCTAAATTGTCAAATAGAAGAATAGGAAAATAAATAATAAAAAACGAGCGAAAGTTTATTCCATTTTTTAACAAAAACTAAAATATTAAACGTTAAATATAAAAAATAGTTGCTGCATATTACCAGGAAAATAAAGTTAGTTTCAAGGTACGATAGTATGTTTTTTAGTCAAATTTATGACTCAATCTCTGTGTGTATAAATTAAAAACTTAAACAATAACATCAATTATAAAATTAAAAACAAAGATTTTAAAATACTTTTATTTGGTATATATATATATATATATATATATATATATGTATATATATATATATATATATATATATATATATATATATATATATATATATACACACGTTATAATGTTATGCCAGACAAATTATTTTTTTTAACATAAACAATCTTATTATGAGTGAATGAAATTGAGACAAGCTAATTAGTATTCTTTCGTTGTCTAAATTGATTTTGTTTGTTATTTTTGCTGGCACATGCTGGCATTATCTGGCTATTTATTTTTCAGCACATTTCGATTTCGTTCTTAAATTAGTTATCATTTAACCATTGAACTGATTGTTACTAGTGAGATTTAATAAATTTGTTTGGTCAATTGGATACAGAAAAATTTATAAGAAGAAAATGTGTATTGCTCACACTGGAAGATGAACTTAAAGTCATTAGTTTGTTGAAAAAATGGTGTTATAATACAGAAAATATGTCATGATTACAACATTGGATCATCAACTATCTATGACTGAAAGAAAAATGAAGCAGAAATTGTTAAAATTCAAAAAGATATCTAAGCCGGTGAGCTAAGTTGAAAACCAATGAGAAAACCAAAAAACATAACTTTGGATGGAAGCATTTTTTGTTTGGTTTTTGCACAAATATAGTCTCGGAAATCCTATACCGGATAATATTCAATGTGAGCAAGCATTTCCTTTTAATGGAAAATTGGGCGGAGACATGATTTTAAGATAAGCCAAGGTTAGCTAGGAAACTTCAAATCACACCATGGAATTATACAAATCGGAGTTCACGGAGAAAAACTTTCAGCTGAGGCAGAAGCTGCCGATATTTTATACGAGATACCTAATTACTCAGATTTTGATGACGAAGACATCCAAGAATGGCTAAACAGAGATGAGAATTATATTAAATACCAAATTTTAAATGACAACGAAATTATTAACCGAGTTTTTCAAGAGCCAACACTTAAAAGCGAAGAGGAAGAAGAAAGAATTTCGCGCCAGCCAACAATTAACCATATTCATGGCATCAAGGCAATTGAAGATATCAAGAAATATTTAAAAACAGGACGAGGCTAATGACTTGAAGAAAGAGACTCTGCTGCGACACATCACAGACATGGCTGCAGCTGAACTACTTGCTTCCAAGAAACAAAAAACGTAAACAATTGAATTATTTATTATTAACTGGATCATTTTTAAAATTTAATACCTTTGTATAACCAGTAGAGTACAACGAAATATTAGCAACAGATAATTATTAATAAACTGATAAATCGCAATATTTTCTTTTTCGTCCATAACTGTAACAATAAAAGTACAAGTTTTCAAACTCTTAATGTGCTTTTTATTTAACTTATGAAGTTTCAATAATCAGAGATAAAAAATAAATGAAAATAATTTAAGCAAATGAAAATATTTATTTAATTAATTAAGAAAAGTAAGTTACAGAAAAATAAATAAACTAAGATAAAAGGCAATGAAATAAAAATCACAAAAATCTATAATAGTCTTTATGAATATTTCCTAATAATAATAAATGATTATATTTATCAGATTTTAGTGGCACTTTAGAATTAAATAGTTTATTCAGTATTGTTCTCATTTTACTATTCGTCTCGGCATAAGGCCTTGTACCATTAATAATTTACTATTATCTGCTGAATATTAAAATACTCTTAAATCTATAATAGGCACATTATGCGTTTAACAACTGGATGTACAGATTGACAATAATCAATTTTGTTAATATAAAATACAGCATAGTTTATATACTTAACTTTATAGTATGATGAACATGGTTAACAATCTTGATATAATTTATTGGAGAATGACTAATTTTTACCAATTCAATTGTAGTATAAACTCTGTTACATTCTATTTGATGATATTATATGAATGTGTGTGTATGTATGTATATATATATATATATACATACATATATATATATATATATATATATATATATATATATATATCTAGAGAGACAAAGAGAGGTTTATAGTTAAATGGTCTGTGTCATTTCTGTAATGAATATACATTTTGTAAAATATACATATTGTTGTATTCTCTACAAAAAAATGTGATTTTACAAACCTTAGTAAATTATTATTGCATCTTCTTTTCGCTGTACTACTTTCATACATTCATATATTGTATAATAAATTATTTCTCTTGTTATAAAAGAATTTAAAGGAAACTAATTATAAAAAAAAAATATTGAAATATACTATGTACAGATATGTAATCAAATCACATCAATCAAAATCAGATCGAAAAATAAAATAATGTATCATAAAATGCTATCGTCATTTTCCAAATATCTTAATACTAACAATTTAATATAATAGTCAGACTTTATGCAAAGTATCTACGCGTGTTAAATAAAAATGTCAGAAATATACGCGACACCTTTACTAGCAGTCTCCGAAAGTTGAGACGCAGCACGTGCATTACAAATGTCGCATTTGACAATACAAAACTTCGTGTTCTACGTTTATAAGTTGAAAGTGTTACAAGAAACTCGACTAGATTACAAAGTATGCCATAGAGATTTTATAGAGATTATGTTTGAAGAACTAGACAAAGACAAGACATTTCTAACAAAAAATATCTTTTCGGCTAAATTTGCATTTAGTATTTTGGATAAAATAAATGAACATTCACTTAAGAGACAAATCAATTTTCATTTTACTATACGCTTCTTTGACACAATTTAATTAATACGCGGTATGCTAGTTAATATAATTTACTAATTAATATAACTATTTATTTATATTATGTACAATATTTAACAATTTTATAAACATATTGAAAATATTTTTTATTCACAACTTTTACAATTAAAAATTATTACACTAATAAGTTTGATGACCTTCTATAATATGGCGCCACCATTTACTTGATAATGTCACAGCTATCAAGTGTCACTTTTGAAACTAGCATAGGCGAAATTTCAGCCAGAAGAGACGCTTTGTTCACGTTCTACAGATGTGTGAAGCGAGCATTGAGCAGTTGCCGCAAAAATGGAAAAAAATGATCAGGGTTTTTTGGGTCGATTCGTCACGATGGATAAAACATCGATCCACAACTACACAGCTGAGTCGAATAAACAGTCAAAGCAGTGAACAACGATTTGGATAAGTGCGCCGAAGAAAGCGAAGACCGTTTTTTCGGCTGGGAAGATGATGGTGACTGTTTATTTGTGATTCCTTAGGAATCATCCAAAAGACTACTTAATGAAGTGAAAAATAATAACAGAAGCCTATTATGCAACATTATTGGACCATTTGAAAGAAGAACTGAAACAAAAACGGCCAAGATTGACAAAAAAGAAGTGCTCTTTCTCCATGACAACGCGCCATGCCACAAATCGACTGTCATAATCGCAAAATTGCACGAATTAGGTTCCGAATTAATTCCTCACCCACCCTATTCTCCGAATTTGGCCCCTTACGACTACTTCCTTTTCCCAAAGTTGAAAATTTAACTCGGTGGGAAGAAATTCTCGTCGAATGAGAATATCATCACCGCCGTCAATTCATATTTTGAAGACTCGCTGGACCAAGTATATAGTCCTCAATAGAAACTACGATGAGAAATAAATTAGATTTTTTTTAAAAAAAAACGGGATTTAACTTGCTTTTTAACATACTTATCAAACGACATATATATATATATATATATATATATATATATATATATATATATATATATATATATATATAATACATATAGATAGAAAATATTTACACAATTTGAAACCCTTAAAATATAAATTAAAAATATTCTGTTTTTTCTTACTAAAAAATCGATAAATATTGAAAGCATAAATTTTTATTTAATTATTATAGTTTGCATAAATTATAAACATTATAATAAAACATGTTCTATTTAAAAAAAAACATTTAAATAGCTACATTTCTACCAGTAGAGCAGTGAGGGGGGAGGGGAAGTCGGGAAAAGGTTGAGAAACACTTCTATAGATGACAATATTTTGAAATTTTTAACAGGTATTACTGCAATTCAAGTAAATAACAATTCTTAAAAGATATGAAAAAACTACTGTAAACATTACTTGAAGAAACATGTCAATAAAAATCGCTATTAAAACATAAAGATTAATATTTCAGGTACTAAAATATATAACTATCACATTTGAAAATATTTCCATTTTAATTAAGATATTTTAAAAAAATAGCACAATAAAATAATAAAAAGTCCTTGTCAGATTATTATCAAACAACATCTTCAATTAGATGATTATTCATTATTAATAGTTTATTTAATCAATCAATAAAAAATAATTATTTAAGGGGACCCGGTGGTCTAGAATTTTCGAAAAATCGATTTTTTTTTTCGAAAGTATAGTATCTTAAAAATATACTGTTAAAATTTGATGACGAAATTCAGAGTATTTCAGGATCTACAGCCCATTAGAAGGTCAGGTAGGTAGAAGAATAAGTGGAGCAGTTGAAACTTTAAACGCGTTTATCTCGAAACTACTTTTTTTCGTCTTGCGGGGGCCAGAAAAAAAAAACTACTTGACCGATTTGTCTGAAATTTTAATATGTTATTCTGAATAGTTCTACAATAAATATTTTACGGAACTAATAGTTTCCGTAAAATATTTATATTTTTTTTATTAACAAAACATTCAAAAATACTGGTCGTTTTCAAACTTGTAATTTTGACTACGCGCCATTTTGTCAAATTTTTTTTTTTTACTCTACTTCCTGCGATAGCTATACTTATACTAATTAAAAATTCGTCAATTGTTTTATTTCAGATCAGAGGGAGAGATAAATCATCATTCACCACGCAATTCCATTTTTTTAGAGAGGGAGACTTCAGCATCATTTTTCTAATTTAAAAAAAAAATTTTTTTGTCTTTATTTTCATTTTTGTGTAGTTTATAAGTAATAAAATAAGTGCAAAAAAATTTGAAAGCATTATTCATTACCCTCATATAGAAAAAAATTTTTTTAAATAGCTTAAATTTTAGGCCGCTAGACCACCGGGTCCCCTTAATATACCAAATATATTTTTTAATAACATGTTTTACACCAAATTATTATTCGAATCATAGAATTTTGAATATATATACATACATATATATATATATATATATATATATATTAAACAATATAAACATATAATACACTTACGTTTCAATTCACGCTGTTAATTTGTTTTAAAGATAATATATGCACACCTTAAGGAACACAACATCAATACTAATGTCAGCCTTCAGTAATTTCACAAGTCAGAGAAATTTTCAACTAAACTAAATACGTAGTACATGTTAACGTAAGTTCTGCTATATTAAACTATACGACAGTCTTAAAGTATTCACTATCTGTTGTTATAAATTACAAACAATACTGATAATTAAATCCGCAAACAATTTGAACACACATTTCGCATTCACTAATATTAATTTATGTTAATGTAAAATATTCAAAGTGAAACTTGAATTAAACATCGACGTACACACATATACACTATAAAACATTACAAATTTAATGATTGTACAGAGCAAACACGAAATATTTTATAATATGTAATATAACGTACAGATAATTGAGGTAAAAAATTTTGTTACGAATTTTCATCGAATATGTACCAACTGTTTCCTTAAAGTTTTTATTACATTATCGTAGGATGAAACTTTCTGTTATGTTACCCTTTATAATATAATTTATTAAAACGAACTGAACAGTATTTTAATAAATATTGAATTTCAATTCAATATCTATGCACTCATTAAACTAACTATAACTTTCTTTTCATTGTATGAAGATACAATATAATGTTACATAATATATCACATTAAATGCAATATCAGTTATGATGACTTTATGAACAGAATCATGCATTTAAAATGAACAATAGAAAAAAATAAATATAAATGAAATGATATACGTGATTTCCTGTTTCTTTTTAATACATATCATGTCAATCATACAGTACAGTGTAACAATTTTCTTACTTACAAAACCGATTCTATCTGCATCTAATATTAGTTTATACACATAAGAAAGCGGATATCTTTTATCATGCATACTAAGGTTAGATAGATATATATTTCTATATATATATATATATATATATATATATATATATATATATATTATATATATATATATATATATATATATATATATATATATATATATATATATTGAAAGAGAGGGAGAGGTGATTCAATTGAGATTTTAACATGAAAGTATTAAAAAAAATCGCAAAAATTTAAAAATAATTTATTATTTTTATTTAATATTTTAGTTCAATTGTACTTGAGTATTGAATTGAAATAAAATAGTAAATAAAAAATATGATTTTTTTCATTTTTGCGATTTCTTTGATATTTTCATGTGGAAGCCTACATCACCTATATATAAATATATATATATATATATACATAAATACGTATATATATATACATAGGTATATATATATAATTATATATATATATATATGTATATAATACTAATATATTATATATATATATATATATATATATATTATATATATATATATATATATATATATATATATATATATAGGTATATAATACTAATATATACTAAAATAAGTTTCAAATTTTCAACCAGAAAATGCTAACGTATTATATCAATTAATTTCTAAGATAAGAAATGTCACTAGTTGGTAAAGTTATAAATGGTTGGTTATTTAGAATTTAAAGGCGCGTAGACTACTAAGGTCATTAGCACCCAAACACAAATACGAAATAAAAATACACACCATTTGTGTACTAGTGATCTGATCTCCCCTATAAAGTCATAAAGAATTAACAAGTGAAATATCTTTAAATTGAAGGCTGTATAAGTTACATCAATTAATTATGTAAAAAAATTAAACAAACAATTTTAATTAAAGGAACATTATTTGTTTTTTTTTATGTGAATAAGTACTTTTATTTACTTTTTAATTGATTAAATTATGATAATAGACTCGAAAGTTAATTCATATTGACACAAAAATTACAAGAATAAACAAATTAAGTATATTTTTCTCACAATTGCATTATTAAAACGTTTATAATCAAAATATATTAAACAAAAATAGATTCCTTCTACGTTTTCGTACAAAAATATTATTTTAAATAATATTTATGTTATGAGAATGTCAAGAAATGCTAATGTGAGTGTAATTAAATGGTGTATTATATATATATATATATATATATATATATATATATATATATATATATATATATATATATATATTGGTCGTAACGGAAATTACAGAGTGCGAAAAAAATATTAAACCTTTTTTATTATTAAGTAAATCATGGACGAAGATAATTTTAATGTATATTACATAGAAATATAAAGCAGAAGGGCCAAGGGTATTAATTTCTTGTAATGTTCATAATAATCAGTGGAAACTTATTATACGAGAAGAATACGAATTGTGCTTAATGTAGTATGGGTAGGGGTGGATCTGACATGAACGCAAAAGCGAATGTTCTTTTAGACATTTGTGATAATAATTCCATTGAAAACTATACGTCCGAAAAATGTGGCGTATTTCCGTAACATATACCAATTCGTGCAAGTCTCATATTTCGTTCGAGATTTTTTTTCCTTTTTAGGCGAATATGTACGCATCAACGATTCGTAAATGAAAATAAAGCAGGATACACGTGTTCACTTTCCCCGAACAAGATAATGAAAAGACTACAAGTCGTACTGTATATTAAAATGTCTGCTAAAAAATTTTTTCCTCTTCAAAGAAAAGCATAGAAACTAATTCGTTCAGTATACTTTTCGTATTGGAAGTAGCTAATGTGAAATGAACATATCTCCAAGCAATTTTATTTCATTCATCTTTGTCATTTATGAATATATATATATATATATATATATATATATATATATATATAGCAAAAGAGAGGGAGTATATGCAAAATTAAAAAAGCAGCTCAGACTTGTGGTTATTAGGATTTTTCAATGCAATCTAACAACATTCATACCTCGAATGTTGACGTTTTGCATACAAAAATAAAACATCTATATCATTGTTTATTACAATAAATGACAGTTGACTCATTATATTTAAAATAAAATATTTTATTGTCATATATGTTATTTTTTAATACTTTGTATATCAAATTATTGTGTACTAATGCTCACTGCAGCAATTTATACATATGATAGATCATAATTGTGTTATCTGTTCTTTCTGTAATATTTAAATAAACAATATTGTAAAGTACTAACTTTAATGAAAAAAAGTGTTAAATTTCGATTATTTTCATATCCAGTAATGGAATTAAAAAAAACTATGTTATTTAGTGATCTATAATCGTATTTTATTTTCAGTATCCATGTATTTCAAAAGAGTATTTATATACAAGGTCGTTCGATAAGTTTGGTAAATTTGTATGAGATTACGCCACCATTAATTTGGTAACATCACGGCTATCAAGTCTCATCTTTCAAATTAGCATAGGCGAAATTTCATCCATAAGCGACGCATTGTTCACGTTCTATGGATTTTTGAAGCGATCATTGTTGCAGTTGCCGCAATAATAAAAAAAAAAACGAGCAGGACTTTTTGTGTCGATTCGTCACCATAGATGAAACATGAATCCATCACTACACACCTGAGTCGAAGCAATAGACAAAGCAGGAGACAGCGATTGGTGAAAGTGCGCCGAAGAAGGTGAAGACCGTTTTGTTGGCTGGAAAAGTGATTTCTACTGTTTTTTGGGATCCCAAAGGAATCACGCTGATCGATTATTTAACGAAGAGAAAAACGATAAAAGGAGCCTATTATTCAACATTAAAGGACCGTTTGACTAAAGAGCTGAAACAGAAACGGCCAAGACTTTGGCTTCGGTGACGGTTGCAGAGCAACATTGACGCAATATAATGACTGATTTACAAACTATGAAGTGGTCTGCCAAGAGCTTAGACCTTACAGCGAACGATCAGGTGTAAGACGTAACAAAAAGATGTGTTAGAAGTCAACAGTCCACTCCAGGCAACATTCAGGATCTAAAATCTGCAGTTCTTGAAGAATATGACGCTATACCGCAAAAAAATTTGTGAAATCATTCAAAAATCGTTGTCAAACTGTAATTAATATAAAATAAAAGTAGAGTACGGAATACTCCACATTAAAATACTTTAAATTTTCACTTTGATCGGATTTTGTTCCTTTTTTACTAACCTATATGATCTTTTTTTAGCAATAACTTTAAACGTTGATATTTTTTGATTTTTTTAAAAAAATAAGATTAATTTGGAAGATAATTATTTTTTTCCCATTTTAAGAGATGTTACATAGAATAATCTCATTATCCGCACACTATTAGATAGATCAAATTTAAATTAATTTTTTTTTAAATAGCTCGGTTCTTTGCACGTCTGTATATATATATGAATAATAATAAAAATATCTTAATTAAAATAACTGTTTGGATTTCACAGTAACACTAAAATTGTACTCTATTATTTTGATTTCTATATACATTTTGTGAATTCTTAAACTGTTAACTGTATCAGCCTATTGGAAATATGTGTGCCTACATTGTGACACAAAAATGAACGGATGACAGGAATACTCGTTAAACACAGAGTATATGCACCAGCTGTAAAATTGAATTAAATTGTAACAAAATGGAATTTGAGTTTTTTGAAAAATCAATAATTTTATTGCTCGAATACATCGTTATAACGAGTATACTCGTTATACACGGTAAACAGGTTAATAGTAAAGAAGTTATTTTATAAAATTTTGATTTAGTTTTAAATTATTATCATTAAATTAAACAAAACTAAGAGCACATAAATATTGATCTTTGTATATTTTTACCCAATAAAAAACTAAGTCAAAGATGAAAGTTATTATACAAAAACTAATATGCGCATCTCTCTTGAAAACAACAATTTAAATGAAACTAATTTCTTTAAATAATATGTACTTATATATATATCAATGTATATGTGTGTGTCTACATTACACATAAATAAATTATTTAGTATTTTATTTGGACACTTTAAAATTCAGTATTCTGTACGCGATCTTATTTATTATTCAATAGTAGCTTCGGTCTATTACACTCAATAAAGTTTTTTTTAGAACACACGTTCATAATAGAACCGAATTTTCTTAATTTTTATTAAATTTACATCCCGTAGAAATAAATAGAATGCAATTGTTTTAATACAATAAATCATACAAGTTTTAAAAATTATTTAAGAAAAAGAGTAATAATAAAAAGACCAACAAATCGAAATTACAACTAATTTATTTAAATAGTGTGCATGATGTAAAAATGTTCATAACAATTTACACAAGTCATATATCAACATTTGTGTTGACATCATTTATTAATAGTTACAAACACAAACATTATATTGGAAAAAATACTATAATTACTATTGTCATTTTTAGGGGCTAAAAACTGTTAAAAATCAAATTTTCATAATTTGATTTTTTTGTTTACTCTCCTGTATTTAAATTTTGAATGCCGTCGATAAATCTCTATAAAATTGTTAAGACAGAAGAAAACTTATTGATTTATGTTTCATTATTATATATATATATATATATATATATATATATAATTTTGGAGAATATTGATTAATTATTAGTTTATCTTTATTCTTAAAAAATTAAAAATAGTATGTTTTTTTTCTTTGTTGAACCAGAAAGTGATTTTGATTCTTCACACTGAAAGTTGAGAGTTTTATGACTCATGCATCTAAAATATCCAGAAGATGGGATTGAAGATTTTTATTGAGTTTTAGAAAAATCTTGTTCTTTTTTGTTCGATTTCTACTAATTTTGTACTAGATTAAGACTTCTAAACCTACAAACTGTTATTATTCCAATGAATAAATACTGGTTATTTGATAATTCGTGTAATTTTTAACAGTCTTAAATATAAGAACAACATAAATATTTTTATAAATAACTTTTTTACTCAAGACACAAATCAAAAAATATTTTGATTAAAATGGTTTAAAATTATAATTTGTATGTGAAAATGAGCTATATGAAATATCGTTAAAATAAAATATAGTAGAGAAACAATTAAAAATATTAAATAATATAAAAAATATATTTATCTATATATAAAAATTAAGATATAAAATTATTATCTATATATTCCGTAAAATTTCAAAAAATGGACAAAAAAATGTACGAAAAAATTTGAAAGATGTGTAGGGACTTTTTATTCAATTGTTATTAACTATGAGACCTAGTCACATAAAATTTTCACGAGGAATTATGAAATGTGCAACTTTATAAAACACATATATTGCAGTCTATTTGTGAGTATATTTATATAGATATAATAACATATGGGTGTGTGTGTATATATATATATATATATATATATATATATATATATATATATATACATATATCGATATTGAGTGAATATATGCAATACGAGCGAAGCAAGTCGGAAGTTCGAGCAAAGCGAGTGGTGGTGAAGTCCCTGGTGGTGAGTCAGCGAGCGTAGAGAATAGGGGCAGAGTCCCCAGTAATATATTAAAAAAATTAAAAGTTGTAATATTGAAATGATATTTTTTTTATAACCTAGCAAATTCTAATTTACATAAAATAGATAAAAGCACATTAAGAAAAATAAAAATTTATCTAGTAAATAACATTTTCATAATTTCTTAACTCAATTTAACTTCAGAATACTATTAAAATTATGAATTATGTACAAATATGCACACTTAAAAAGCATCACCTATTACTCACAATAAAGTGTTTAATACATTTATACTTATATCATTTAAAATAATTATCCATCATTATAATTTTGGTAAAAAATTCAAATAATGATAAATTTATTGAAACACAAAGTTTAACTTTCATTTTTACATAGACAAAATGTTTTCGTAATTGTATACATGTTGAAAAATATGTAAATTTCATTCCAATTAATTGAAATGCACGATAAAAGCAGCTACGAACAAATACAAATAATTATCCGTTTTCAAATAACCAAATTAATTCTTTATCAGAACCTAATGAACTGAAAAAAATCCCGGAAAAAAATTCCTTTTCATAAATGAGATCAATTAAATAGAAATGATTTATTAGGTGTAAAAATTAATTCGATACCTTTAAATTGTACCAATCAATTTTGGGATTTTGAAGTGCCAACCTTAGCATTTAAACACACTATACGAGGTGTGACAATTGAATAACGAGAATTTCTTTTTAACGCACTGCCGAGCAGCACTGTGCTGCTATCTGGAGAGAATATTTTTGCATATGTCTCAGATGTTTTAACAGGTGAGGTTAAGTTTCGATCATCAGTGAAGTTTTGAAAATTGTTCTAAAATTTGTCACGTCGTGAAAATGTGCGAAAAAAAATAAAAAAAAGTTAAATTTTTGATTGGATGGAAAGAGTTGTTACTAGCGACAAATCATGGGTGTTCCAATTTGATCATGACATCCATCGACAGATCAAGCAATTAGTAAAAGGAAAATGGAGAAAGCCAGAATGTCAAGATAAGAAATCAAGACAATGTTAATTTGTTTCTTTGATATCCAAGTGGTAATCCACAATGAGATCCACTAAACCAAACAATCAACACAGTGTTTTACTTGCCTGTAATGAATCGTTTGAGACAGAGAATTGTAAGAATTCTTCTGAATTTCGTGGCTGAAGGATGAATTTTGCATCACGATGGCAAGCCTGCTCACTCGTTGTTACTTGTACAAGAGTTTTTAACCAGAGAAACATATTTTGGTACTACTCCATCCCCCTTACAGTCCTGACTTAGAGCCCTATGCCTGTTTTATTTCCTCGGTCGCAGTCTGTGATGAAAAATTAGCACTTTAATGACATTCAGATCATCCAAAAGTACACGGCGCAGGTTTTAATGTCGTTTACTTCATATTATTTTTGGATCTGTTTTAAGAAATAAGAAAAGCGATGGTGTAAATAGATCATGCTCAGGAGTGACTATTGTGAAGGTATAAAATCATAGATTCATTTATTCTTATTCAATAAAGAATTTGTAAATAAATTCTGGTCATTTAATTGCCACACCTCGTATATCTTAACTAAGCAGTTGGCATTACCTCACAAAACATATTAAGCATTGCATAATTTTCAAATTCCAGTTGAAAAAAAATGCTTCCGAAGCCACGGGAATGATTTTTCAGGTTCAAAGGACGATGTTGTGATTCATAAAACGTACAAATAATACTACAACAGTGAAATAGCTCCGAAAATTCATTACTGCTTCATCGGGTCAAAGCCAACATCTTTTTGACAAACGATTCGTCCATTACACAACAGTTGGAGTAAAGTTACATGAAATAATGGGGAATATTTTCAGGACTGAAATGTAGTCCACTTTTCTTTAAACATTCATTTTTTTATAAAAAAAACACCAAATTAATTTTTACACCTAATAAAACATCAAAAATTAAATATAAAAAGTACCTTTTTGTAAAATATAAAATATGTTTATTATAAAGTTTAACTTTTAATATTTTATATATAATTTGCAATTATTTATTAAAATATATAAAATATTAAAATCAAGAAACATATAATCTCTTCAATTATATAAATATAACAAATTTAGAAAAAGACTACATTGTGGAATACTTTTGAGTACAGGAATTAAACAACGCAATACGATCTAAGCACATATAGAATGTGTATATTGCATGTATATTTCATTTTTTATTGCAATGAACATCTTTCATTCACATACAATTGAAATTTTAAATACGCATAATTATTTCAAACGATCCATTAGGGAATTACACATAACAGCAACAACAATATAAGAAACAAGAATGGTTAGCGACTCTCTGTAGAATATAAAAAAGCATACATTTAAAAAAATCAATACAGTTTCATGCACAAAATAAGAGAAAAACTGTATTACAAGAATTATATGTTATCTTGGGTGGACTTTTGGGACGACAGGGAAAACACAGTATTGTTTTTAGATTTTATGTAAGTCTGATTTAAGTTTCAAAAAAGAAATTTGTTATTTTTAATAAACTGATTTTTACTATAGAATATTAATTTGTAAGAAAACTGAATAAAAAAATTAAATTTTGAAATTCTTTCTCAAAATTAAAATTTGATCAATATTATTTAACTAGAATTTTAATTGTATGTTGTTATACCTATTATCACGTTGATGCGTTGACTTGCTGGGTTTCATCTTTTTGAATTATCTTAATGTCTGTTCTTCAGTACTAGTTTTATCATGTCTTCCTACTCAAATAGATATTATAATTAATTTCTAACATCTCTTTGAAGATGACAAGCGTGTCGAAACTAGTAGTACAGAGTAGATACTCTAATGGTTCAAAAGTAAGAGTAATGCTAGGACAATGCGTTGTTAAACTATTTAAAGTACTTGATGTTACCCGGACATTTTTTGAAACCTTTTTCATAACTTAATCGAATAACAATAGACATAAATATACGTAGAATAACAGAACATAAATAAATTTAAAAAAATAATTATTAATATAATGAAGATCACAGCACGTAGAATGAAAATGTGTTATTTCTCAGCATCTCTTTTTACACCACATTATTGGGTTGACATTTATGCATATTATTTCTAAATAATTTTACAGTTTTGCTCTTAAATAATCAACATACAAACACTCGTACGAGAAATGAGTATTTCTAAAAAAAATTGAGATATTGTCATTGTTTGAACTTGAGATTTGCTAATGATCTCTCTTTGTAATCGAAAGTATTTCATACATTTACTTATTTTCAGATTTGCTATACATTCAAGGTATTTCAATTTAAGAAACGTCTTACCGGATTGATCTAATTTACAATGTTTAATTTATTATTTACATATTTACATAGCCAACTGTGTTATTAAATGAATCAAATTATTCAATTTTATGAGTTTTATCTATGTTTCTGGTATAAACTAATCAATTTTCTAGCATCTAAATATGCTTTACCAGTTTGATATCTTATATAATAACAAATAAATTAAAAATAATAACATGAAACAAACAGATCTAATGATTAATATTGGATTGGGGGAAAATAATTACTTTATGACCTTCAAAATTATATACATTTTTCTCTTTTTTGATTTTCCTAGCTGTTTTAAGTAGTCTATAAGTGTTGAATGAGTAATGCCTAACTTTTGTGCAAGCTCTCGAGTTCTTGTACGTGCCTCTGATTCAAATAACGCCTTCAGTTGGTCGTTATGAACTGATGAAGGACGCCCACGACCTTCTTCATCATCAAAATTCTTGTTCCCAGTACGAACTTTTTGAAACCACCACTGGACCGTATGTTCCTGAACAGTACTCTCACCAAAATCATTGTTTACTTTCCGAACAGTTTCTGCTGTTTTACCACCCGTTTTGAACTATTACAATTATTTTCTCTTATTTGCTTCTTTTCCATCTTTATTTCAATAGCCCAATTTGATGGAAAATTAACTTATTAAACGCCGCTACTCAAAACCGTAGGTATTTTCGAAAACACTTAATATGGTTTGGTTCTAGGTTCTTTTTAATTAATTTGATTTTAGAAAGAAAAAATAGTAAAAATTTTTATTTTCCACAGTGATATGTTTTGTATACGTAAGAGCAACGACTAATACTAGCATGATCAAAAAAATATTTCAAAAGTGAATAGAAACTAGTCTGTTTTAAATTTTAAATTCATTTATTTCATTAAAATGTGAATCAAATGCCGTGATAGTTACTAAAACACATTGGATGGAGAAAAGCGTTACACATTTTACATATATATATATATATATATATATATGGTCTGGATCTTGCAAAGTCTACATCTATTCCGCTTTTTTTCTCACTTTCGTAAAAATCGAAAAAATTAATATTGTAACTCTATTGCTATTGAATAAATGTTTACTGTTATATAATAAAGTTTAATAAAAAAATTTCTAGCAGAAAAAAAAATTTCAAAGTTAATGTTGCGTATATGCAACAGCGACGCCTAATGGATTAATAATAAAACCAAAGTCGATGTTACCAAAGTACGGACCAAAAAATGCACTTTAAAATGTTATTAACATGAACTCGATGAAATGACACTTTCATTGAAAAAAGTTAAAGTTGGAATTCAGAAAACAAAAACCGTAATTATTTTCCTACCAACCTAAAAATTATAATAACTAATCTAACAGTTATGAAAATAAGCAATATAATTTCTGTACATAAAAGGAAAAGTATATTTATGAGTATTTCTTTTCACTTTTTATAGTATATAATTAAACCTTCGTATTCTATAATTCTATTATTATTTTCTTTTATTATTTTCCATATATACAACTGTTTAAAAGTCCCGTAATACTAAAAATAAATGTATGAAGTTATTTTGAACTGCACATAAACTTTACTTTTAGTCAGTATATTTATCTACGTATCTATATTATTAGCTATATAAGTGTTCTACAAACTGTGTTTCTCGGTACCCTGGGGTTCACTTCAAGGGTTTTACAAGTCAAAGTGAAAATTCAAAAGAATTTTCAAAGAAAGAACTCGAGAAGCAAAAAATTCAAAATAGTTTATTTATAACAATTTCTTTTATTTCTATAAATACCTATTAGTATTCAGTAAAACTATACTTATGAGTACACATTACAATCCCACTTAATCAGATGTAAATAATAAAATTTAGACATGTAAAATGGTTGATTTTCAAAACTTGTAGAGTACACATTTTGACTTTTCTGAGGATAGTAGGGGTTCCACAAAAAACTTATAATCTTAATGATATCGTAAATCGACAAAGT
>CM068318.1:33935955-33970955 GCA_034766995.1 Acanthacorydalis orientalis | reverse complement strand
GTATGCAAAATACTCATTCGACTAAAATTTTTTCCCACCAAGCCAAATTTTCAAGTATAGGAAGAAAAAGAATTCGCACGGGACCAGTTTCGGAGAATAGGGTGGGTGAGGAATTAAAACAAAGCCTAATTCGTGCAATTTTGCCATTGCGACGATCGATTTGTTGCATTGTCTTGGTGAGAGAATATTTTTTGTGCTCCAATCTTGGCCGATTTTGTTTCAGCTTTTCATTCAAACGGTTCACTAATGTTGCATGATAGGCTGCTGTTATCATTTTTCTCTTCGTTAAGTAGACGATTAGGATGATTCTTTGAGAATCACAAAAAAAAGTGGTCATCACCTTCCAATTGACAAAACGGTCTTCGCCTACTTCGACGTACTTTCACCAGACTTTGTCCACTGCTTTCACTGTTGCTTCGACTCAGGTATATAATGGTGATCCGTTTCATCCAGGATAACGAATCGACGCAAAAAGTCTGTTCGTTTTTTTTCATTTTTGCAGCAACTGAACAACGCGTCACTTCTGACTGAAATATCACCTAAGCTAGTTTGAAAAGTAACACTTGATAGCCGTGACGTCACTATAAATGGTGGCGCCACATCATAGAAATTTACCAAACTTTTCAAACGACCCACGTATCTATATCTGTATATATATATATATATATATATATATATATATATATATAAAGAGAGAGAAAGGAAGAGATAATTATACGTTGAGCATACTTTAAGTAAGAAATAAAAATCTAAAAATAACACTACCAACCTCTTCATAAAACGAATTCTAACAAAAACACGTTCAGCATGATTCTCAAAATTGTAATACACAGTACAGTTGTAATTAACGACCTGATTCTTCCAGATAATAAACAAACAAAAAAAATATGAATACAAGAAAAAGTGAATACCGGAGAGTTCATTCGATTCATACGAGTAATCACTTGGAGAGTGTCAGTTGTACATTATACAACATCAAGGATAAACGAAAATATAATATCATGTGCGAAAGGACATAGACATCAAAACAATCATTATTTTCTCGCTTATGCTGATGATAATGTTCGCGATGATGATGATATTGCTCTTCTAATATAGCCTTAAAGCAAAACAGCGTTTTTTTGTCAAACACCATTAGCAAAATGCGATATTAAAAGGAAAATATATAGGCTGTTTTTAATAATTTAGGATTACGCGATGCGAATTTTCAACGATAATTATTTTAGATAAACAAATGCAGGGAAATTATTAAATGATATGGTCGAGTGAAGCGAACGAAAATAAACACTATTTTCTCAGTTCACTGGCTTTCATAAATATTCAAATACTAACATTTTCTGCATTTTTTATATAAACGGAACAGGAATTAAACAAGTAATAAATTTGAAAAAAATATATATATAACATACTTTTTATTAAAACTGTAGTATTTTAATATCATGCATTTCTTTTATATTTTTTTATTATACAGTACCTAGAAAATAAACAACTGAGTAAAGAAATAAACTCCGAGTTCAAAGTATTCAACTGACAACAAGTATTCGGTGAAAAATTGAAAGTGAAAAATATATCTTTTTATTTCTATCTATCTATATATATATATATATATATATATATATGTTCCGTAAAATTTAAAAAATGGACAGAATACTGTACAAAAATTGAACAAAAAACTTAAAAAAAAATATGTAGGAATTTTGTATTAAATTATTATTTACGATGACAGCCGAAATTACACGAAAAATTATGATACTGGTATCACAACAACTGCAACAATTCAAATTCAAAAACATTTTATTGATAATAAATTTAAATACATGAGCTTGTGAGGCCGGTTTATACTTAAAAAACTATTACGGTGCCTTTACCGTTGCCGGTAGTTAACCACGGTTCCTAATTGATAATTGGATGATATGATACTTAAAATTTTTTAATTGTCTTTAAATGTTTGTTATGCCCGGGAAAAAACTTTCAAAAACCGGGAGTAGCATAACAACTGCAATGAAATGTGCTACTTTATAAAACAAATGGCGCAATCTAACAGTAAGAGTATTTATAAAGACATACTCACATACATACATATATATATATATATATATATATATATATATATATATATATATATATATATATTACGATATTGAACTAATAATAATATGCGATACGAGTGAAACGAGTCAAAGGAGCAGCCGGGGGCGGAGCCCTCGAGGTCGGTGAGCGTAGTTACTATGGCGCATAGCCCTCTAGTATATTTAAAAATATTAATACCTTGTAGTCCTCTTGCTACAATTATTATTATTAATCTATTTAACATTAATTTTAATAAATTCTCATATTAAAGCAGAAACTAATAAAATCTGATAATAGTATTAATATATAAAAGTTTAAATATAGACATTATACTTCTTATAAATATCTCAGAGTAGTAAAAAACGTCTACAATATATTTCTTTATTAAATCAAGTTTGGATACTTCCATAATGTTCTTTTAGTTATTGTCAATATTTATCTACAGTAATCACTGGGTAATTCTGTTAAATCGGAAGTATTTTTATAGTTATTTTGTTAATATAGAGGTTGAGAGAAGCTACAGGTACTTAAAACTCGTACGGAACAACGATATGTTTTCCTTGTAAAAGAGCTAAAATGGCTAAATGGGAATCAATAAGGCGCATTTACTACTAATACTGTTAATGATGAATAGGTCGATAGGAAAATAATTGCGGTTTTTGTTATGAATTTGAAGGTCACAACCTGCGATTATTTTTCTACCAATCTAATAATTAAAAAAATAAACAAGATAAAATGCAAAATTAAAATAATTACAAAATAACTTGAAATGTAGCTCGGTAATAATAAGAATGTATTAATTATTTCTCTAAAATAAGTTGAAAGAATGTTTTGTTGTACAGTGATAGCTTTTTAACATCTGTTTTTTTATCGTAAATGAAACTAATTTTTTATAGTAAAAAGGCTCTGGTCCATTTAAGTTTTCTGTAATTTATTTTTCAGGTTATTCATGTTCGGAATAATATACTTTCGAATGTTTCTTACCATTAAATTCCTATTACGTTCACTGAATTGGAAAGGCTCCAGTTGAAGTAATTGTACTGAAAATATATGAAAATAACTGTACTGCAAATATATACGAATTTAAAAAACTTTGAGATGTAAGCATTATCATAATTGAATTAATAATAACTTTTAAATTTATTGGTAAGATTATATATTTATTTTTTTTAAAAAAAAAAACAATAAATATTTGGCACTACCCTTGTTTTATAAAGGTAAAGCCAAATATTCTCTGTCTAGATAGAAACGAATGTAAGTAAAAAAAAAAAACAAGATGTTACTATTCTTCTATTACAATCCTCTTTGACATCAATATATTTTTTACATGGCTTAATTATCAATTAGTATCCTAGTAAAAATAATCTTCCGTTTTCATGTTAAAGTGGTCAGTTATCGCCATTTTCAGCTCAACGTCATTATTAAAACCCTCTCCATTAAATCTTTTTTCAAATAACCAAAAAGCTAATACTTTCTAGAGGCTGTCTGGACAGTACGGTGGTCGATCAAGTTCTTGGAAGCCACACTCTCGAATTGCGGTATGCGAAACAATATCGGTATGAATTGGTGTATTATCGTACAGTAATCGCACTCCTTTTGTTAGTTTTCCACCCCGTTTTCACGAATATTATTCCGAAATTTATCTAACAATATTACATAATATGGAACATTAACATTAGTATTGTGCTTTTTAAAATCTATGAATAAAATTCCCTAGTAATCCCAAAAATGTGACTATGATCTTTTTTGTGGATTGAGACCTAGAGTTTTCTAAGGGGGCTAGACTAGACTTTTCTATTCATCTGCTCGCTCTCATTCCATTCATTTTTTTCAGACAGAACCATAGTAAAGTACCACTGTTTCATCTTCTATTACAATGAATTCAATTAGTGTATTTAGATCTTGTTCATAAAGCTCTAAAAATGAACGTAAGTTGAATACTCAACGCAAGAATTCAGCAAACGGTTTTTTTGTGAAAGATTGGACATTGCTAATAACTCTTCACTTTTAAGCTCCAGTCGCTAAGCACTTGATCTTCGTCAAATGCAACAGAATGTCATTCTACTTGTCAAGAGTACTTTCAGAAGGCAATGTTAAGAGTACTTTCACAAAGCGACCGGAATGCGATTCATCTTTCAGTGACTCTTCTCCAGTTCGAAACCTCGTACCCTATTCTTTAACCATAGAACATGAAGAGGAAGCTTCCTCGTATACACTATCTAATATTTGATGTAGTATAACGCCTTCTTTTGTCAGAAACTTTATTACCACACGATACTGTATTTTAGTTACTTGTAACATACGAGGGTAGGGTGATAATTACCCGTGCTTGCCAAGAGGTGAGGTCACTGATATCAAAATTTGAGGACAATCGTTAATAAGCCTAGTTTTGGGAGTCATCCAAAGTAAACAACTATTGCTCTTTTTAACTATGGAAACATTCAGTATCAGTCAGTGATTAGATTTCTGTCTTTGGATGGGAAAACGTGTGGAGAAAGTAAAGAAAAGTTACACACTGTCTAATCTCTACCTTTTACGACAACTGACAGATATTGGTTCAATGAATTTAAACATGTTCATACAAGCGTTTGTGATGAAGAAGTCTAGATTATTTAATTGAGGTGACTACTGAAGGATGATTAGAAAAATGTATGACATGGTTTTAAATGATTGTAGAATCAAAGTGCATGAGATACTGAAGATAATAGGCATCTCAGATGAACGTGTACGGAACATTTTACACGAATATTTGGATATGAAAAAACTGTCCGACAGATGGATGCCGTGTTTGCTTACAATCGACCAAAAACGTATCAGAATAAGTATTGAAAAGAGTTGTTTATCGATGTTTAAACTTAATTGACATCAATTTTTAAATCGATAAATAACAGTTGATGAAACATGGATCCATCACCGTACACCAGAAACGAAAGAGTAGTCAAAACAATGGATCTCTCCTGAAAAACGTGCACCAAAGGAGACAAAAGTCATTATATCAGCTGGAAAGTTTATGTCGACTGTTTTCTGGGATGCTCATGGAATATTGCTAATCGACTATCTTAAAAAAGGAAAACCAATAACTGAAGCCTACTATGTATCATTATTGGACCAGCTGAATAGTGAAATCAAGAAAAAACGTCCTCATTTGGCAAAGAAAATAGTGCTCTTCTATCACGATAATGCATCGGCTCACAAATCAACAATTTCGATAGAAAAATTGCATGAATTGCACTATGAATTGCCTTCACATTCACCATATTCTATAGATTTGACACCGTGTGACTTTTTCTTGTTTCCAAACTTGAAAAAATAGCTTGTAGGTAAAAAATTGCATCAAATTCGGAAGTTATTTTTATTGTAAATGTCTATTTTGAAAAGTTTGACAAACCTTACTATTCGGAAGGGATAAAAAATTGAAATGCGTTAGACTAAGTGCATCGAGCTAAAAAGTGATAGCTTTGAAAAATGAAGAATTTGCTCAAAAAATTGTATTTTCTTATCAAACACGGGTACTTATTAATCTACCATCATGATTAAGAACACGTCTCCTTATCACTGTTACTGTACGACTGATCAAATTATAACATCAATTTTTTTACTGAACACTAGAAGACATGGATTTACTACACTACGTAGATTTTCCATGGAAGCGCATAGGTAAACATGTTAGGCCAAGAATATTTGGAGCAACTCTCATATTAATGCACAACTCGAAACCATCATAGACTCGCCTTTATTCTGTACATAATATAATAAAAGTGATAACAGATAAACACACGCTTGTAACTGAAATATAATTGTAAAATCGTTATTTTTGTGTCTATATTACATTTTCATTTTAAAATTCAGTAGAACGTATTATTAATATTTTAATTTACCATACTTGCAAAAAACACAATATAATTATAATTAATAATTAAAATTTTTGACGTTAATACAACATTAATTACAAATTTTCCATTTAGAAATATTCACAATTAAACACTTTTTTATATTAATGATATAAAATAAACGACTCAATTTTCTCATATACTCACCAATACAATACAAATAAAATATTTACTATCAAAAAATAAAGAGAATTTAAATTTTAAGTTAGTAATAACAATACATTTATCCACAATTTTATTTCTTTAAATGCTTCAATTAATAATTACTGTCTTACTCTTACTAGTAAGTTAAAAAAATAATGAAATTAATTTAAATTATAGTGTTTGAGTATATATATATATATATATATATATATATATATATATATATATATATATATATATATATATATACTGTGTAATTCTGTCATAAATCCTATAAAATATTATAGACAATAACATTCGAGAATAAAATGAGTTACCTAAATATGAAGAATGCTAGGAACTCGTGTATATTATATGTTACAATATAACTCTTCACAAATTTTACATTTTGAGTTTAAAGCGTTGTGTATGTAGAACAATAGCTTAGCATTCGTTTACAGTTATAAATGTAACTCAATAGGAACGTCGAGCACGTAAATTTTCATTAGAAAACCATGTCACTAGTGCAGCGTGGATGTCAAGCATTCAACATAAAGCTAATCTCGCACCGATGGTTCAATTATTTGATAATTAAAAAAAATTGCACGACAAAAAAAGTTACTGACGCTTTTAGTCAGCACAATGGTAATTAAACAGTTGTTTGTAATCCATTTTCTATCATTATTGAAATGAATTTTACAAAATCTGCTTACATGTATGCTCTAATTCTATGAATTAGAAAAATAAAATATGTAAACATGTTTTAAGAGAATTCTATTGTAAATAATAAGCTTTTGAATGTACAAATTTAAACGTTTTGATACCTTGAAAAAAATAGATACATTCTTTATCTGCTTTTGTTGATAAATTTAATAATTTTTATTTCAAGATTTTCAATTTTTATCATATATAGTAGTTTCTATTTCATTACAAATAGTTTCAGAAAAATATCTATAAATATTGTTTTTAATTCAAAACAAAACAAATAGAATAAGAAAATATAAAAAGCACTGAACAAGAATTTGATCTAGAAATAAGAGTACACGTATATATAATCTCTTATATATATATATATATATATATATATATATATATATATATATATATATATATAAATCCAATCTAGTATGATCTATTGGATCAACCAGATGTTCCAGCACATATAAAATAGTACACATTTTATCTTTTTAGTTGCAATGGTTAAACAGTTTCCAGTGAGTGCACTCTCATTTAGCACCATGTGTTTTATTCTTGCTATTAAACAGTTTCTTAATTACAATTGCCGGTACGCTCTACGTCTAACATGAGTTTTTTCGTTCTAAATGAATTTTTCACTGTCGTATAAACCACAAAAAGTTCTTATGAAAAAGCACATAATAATTAATTATTGATTACTTTAATCTTTATTTTTATCTCTTAAAATTCCCATAAACTATCAAAAATAATTAATAGTCATCTGTTCAACACTTCACAAATAATTTAAAATGTGTATGATTTGAAGAGTGTCACAAATTCATTTCTGAGAGTAAATTTATCCATAGTTCTAAATATTAATTGTGGTTATATAAGTTGTCGTGTAATAAATTAGTCTATTCATTCCAATAAAAAAATAATTAAAGATGTCTTTCACTAAAATTATATTAAAAGTGTTTAGTATGAAATTATTGATATTTATTTACTATACGTATACTAAATACTACCTCAAGTGGCAGCCAAAAAGAATGGTGAGTTGAAAGACTTGAAACTGTAATATATTTTAAAACTAAAAAAAAAAACAATAATATAAAATTTGGAGATAGCTCTGCACACTTTTATTGCAAACTGTGAAAGCACAGATATTTTTTATAAACAAAACAGGATGAAAATATAATATACGAGGAAAATGTCAAACATTCTCTTTTAGCTTGGTTTTGAAAATTTCCGAGCAAAACAAAACATACAGCAAGAAAAAACACGACGCATAAACACAAAACAACTATAAAATCGATTCAACTCCTAGGAGAGGCCTCGAAATACAACATACACACAACAATACATAAAATTACTATTGTTAATTATGTATAAAATTGCTGAACAATAAACTTTTATTCTATTCTATTCTTATGTTAAATATTCTCGGTCTAACATTTTTGCGCATGCGCACGCATGGTGAATCTATGCAGTGTAGTATATTCATGTCTTCCTTAAGTTATGTAAAAATTTTAAGGTTATAACTTGGTTAGTCGTACAGTAACAGCGATAAGAGTAAAACATGTTGTTCATAATGTCACAAATAAATAAATTGACTATCGTGTGGCAATCAAGTCTTTGAGAAAAGAAGGTATTATACTTCACTAAGTAAAACAACAATGAAATTGCGTACGGGGATAGTTAGTATACGAGAAAGTTTTTCCTTCACACTCCACGATAAAAGACTAAGCTAAGAGATTTCGGATGAGAGAAGCGTCACTGGAAGGTAAATAGCACCTCGGTCACCACGTGGGAGCACTCACACCCAATTCTGTTGCACATGTCAAATACCCGATACATAATGATCGGTACTTCAAAATGAAAAAATTACCAGCAATAACTAGAAATAACTAAGAAACAACTAATAACTATTCGTCGAATTCTCCATGATCATTTAAGTATGAATAAAATCAATGCAAGAAGGGCCCTAAACTGTTTTCGGCCGTTCAGCATCAGCATAGAGGCCTGCGGACGTTCATTTATAGACCTTTGAGAGGCAAATCCAAATACCTAATTGAGTCCATTGTAATTGGGGATGAAATAATGATCCTTTACTACAAGTTTGTCTAAAAGAGAATTCATAGAAAGAAGGTAAGTATATGAATACCTCCTCCAAGAAAATCCAAGTGTCTTAATCCCTAAAAGAGATTATGGCCATACTTTTTTGGGATTGCAGTCATTTTATTAATAAACTTTTATATTTTATTAATAGACTTGAGCCACTATTTATCATCCATATTATCAAACATTGTTGGGTAAAATTTGGGATAATATTCACGAAAAACGGTGCTGAAAACTAACAAATGATATGCACTTGTTGCATGACAATACAGCAATTGACAGCACTACTGTTTCTTAAGCCGCTATTTAGAAGTGTGGCTTCCAGGAACTTGTTCAATCATCCTGAAGTCCAAACATATCCCGTAGTAATTATTACCATTTTGGTAATATGAAAAAAGATTTACATGGATAGCGATTTAATAATGATACTAAACTTAAAAGAGCAGTACTAACCATTTTAACACTAAAACGGAAGATTATTTTACTAAGGTACAGAAATGCTAGTTAAACATTGTGAAAATACATTAAAGTTAAAGAGAATTATATAGAAACATAGTAAAATCTTGTTTTTTTTTCTTTACATTTCTTCCTGTCTACGTCGAGAATATTTGGCGTTACCGTTATAAAATAATGGAACACAATATTTATTTTAATTTAAAAAAAAACTTTCGCTACACTCGTAGAACTGTAATCTATCAACTATAACCTATAGTATGAGTTAATTCAAAAAAAGTTATAATTTTATTCACGATAATTTTATATACTCGAGCAACTAAAGTTAGAATTACAGTTACTAAACTTATTATTACAGTTACAAAAGTTATTATTTTATTTACTTATGTAAATAAATCATAAAAATGTTTTCATAATGAACAGGTAGAAGTAAAATATAAAAAATAGAACAATCAAGTTCAATTTAAGATAAAGTGTTTCGTATTAGTGAACAATCTAATCCAGGATCATATTTATTATTACTGAATAAAAATTTAAAAAAATATATTAGTTTAATTCACTAAACTAAATTTAACATTTTATTGACATTAAAAATTATATATATATATATATATAGAGAGAGAGAGAGAGAGAGAGAGAGAGGTAGTTGATTCAAGTATAGGCTTCCAAACGAAAGAATTAAAAAAAACGTAAAAATTAAAAAAATACATGTTATCCTCCAAAATACATACATGTTATTTACTGTTTTAGTTCAGTTGTATTTTAGTATTGAATTGAAATAAAATACTAAATAAATAATAACTTCACTTTTCTTAACCCCGGCGCCTCCTTTTATTACTTTAATGCGCAAGCCAAAACTGAATCAACTATATATATATATATATATATATATATATATATGTGTGTATGTGTGTGAGTGTGTGTGTGTGTAACCTTTATCCAGTAGTGGGTTGACAGTGGCTAAATAATGATGAAGATATGCATATATATATATATATATATATACACGTCAAAATAATATTTATAAAACATCCAAAAGATATGAAAATGTATCAACTATAGATATGTTACTTAAAAGTATTATTAAATCAAAATTCGTTGTAATATAAATTTCAAAATTTTGTACATTTTTTCCAAATTATCGACAAAAAAATCAAATATATATATATATATATATATATATATTATATTGATATATATATATATATATTATATTAATATATATATATATATATATATAACAACCTGAAAATAACGAATGTTTTGACATGAAAATAATTTTTTCCTTCTTACTTCACTTAATGCCTCTGGTTCTGATCGTCAGAAGTATATATTCTAATATTTTCGTAAGAAGAGACACTTATGTTCCTTGTAAATTTTTTTACGTAACCTTCAAGTGAAAATAATTTCAAGTTGTAGCAGAAAGTAAATTGTCAAGGGAATGTATAATTTGACAGAGTATACAGTGTACGACGAGTAGGTTGAAAATTATGTGTGTAGGGAGATAAGTTTAAGACGTTTCATGAACATTCAGAAAAATAGATATGTATGTGTGTATATATATAAATGGAGATATATATATATATATATATATATATATATACATTAATACAAAGGTAAAGAGAGAAAGATTATTATTAATAAATTGATATTTATACTAAGAATATTATTTTATTTAATAATAAATTCAAAATCTTCTAATTTTTTCAATATATATATATATATATATATATATATGTATATGTACTAGGGAGCTTCGCCCCCTGCTCGCTGCACTCCCCCATTAGTCAATTAAACTCATGTTATTTAACTAAATGAAACAATAAACATATTTGGGTATCATAGAAGCCACGTCTCAAATAAGTCGATGTCAGATTTATATGTATGTATGTATATATAGATATATATATATTATAATGTCTATATAAACGTTCTTTCTGATAGGTTATTTTTTTTCTATGTTATTTTATGCTAATGTTATTTTATAAAGTGTTTGGTGGATAATTTTGATTGTACATATAGAGAAAGATATATGTTATATGTCTATATAATCATTACCGCAGACAGATTACAACGTGTTATTTTATATATGAGATGAACATACTTGAGTACTGTAGAAACCTCAACATCATAAATAAGTAAGTCGACGTCATCGAAAATTTTTTGTGAATAATTTGTATTTTATATACATATACAATTGTGGATAGCAGTATTCGTATACAAGAACTGATACTAAAAAAGGCAAGAAAAAGTTGGTAAATAATGACTGAATAGTATAAGTGGTTTGGCAGTCTACAGTATAAATAGGTGTTCCATCATATTTTTCTAAGAAAAAACCATGTTTGTACTTATAATAAAAATGGTGCAATAGGGTAAAATTATGTGCATGTTCTGCGACACTCGTATTCGTACACTTAAGAATTCATTTGAAAACTCTAAAAGTGAACACATTAAGCCTTAGAATTTCATATTAGGAAAGTTCGTAAAATTTATATATCTAGAATAGTAACGTTTTGGATTGTTTTGTGGTACGTGAGGTAGATATCAGCAATCATGGGAAGAAAAGGGTTCAAAAAAAAAAACAGAAACAAGAATATTAGTAGTTTCTTTATATGAAATCTCTAAAGGAAATTAGTTCAAAAAAGTTATTTCACCGTTCATTATATTACAAAAAAGTACAAAATTGAAAACAATCTTGAAAGTAAACCTAAAAATATAGAATGAAAAATATTAAGTTGCTTGGTTGGTTTTGGGGTTTTAGGGCGCTTCGACAACTGAGGTCATTGACGCCCATTAAGAGATCGGTTTGAACGCGAAATTTTGAAGGAAGTAAGAATGAAACCTTTCATTAGTGCTCCTAAATTTTCTGCCACTATACAACTGGAAAAACGTTAGCGGACGTACAATTAATAGAGTCTTATGTAAATATGACTACAAAAAAAAACTATCTAGAAGAAAACCTTTCATTTGTAGCATTAATAGAAAGAAGCGTCTAGAATTTGCTAAAAGACATAAAAAAGATTTAAATTTTGAAAAAAAAAATTTTACCGATATATATATATATATATATTTATACATATATATATATATATATATATATATATATATATATATATATATATATATATATATATATAGTGAGAGAAATAAGAATTGAGGAAAAGAAATATTTAATTTATTAATAAAAGTTTCAATTTAAAATCGTTTTATAAAATATTTAGAAATAATTTTCCAATTCCCAGAGTATTACTTTTTATTTCGGTATGTAAAAATTATATGATATAATAATACTAATGAAAATGGTATTAAGGAAATAATCATATCTGGATGATAAATACACTCCAAAAGGTTTAATTCGTATACATATTATATATATATATATATATATATATATATATGTGTGTGTGTGAGTGTGTGCGTGTGTGTGTGTGTCAAGTATTTTTTATCGCAAAAATATTGTTCCCAAGCGTTGTATCCGAAACATATATTCGATACACAGTTAATAGAGATTCGATAATCTTCTAAAAATCTTTCTACACTGTTTGAAAATATCTGCAGATTTATTTCTGAAAAGTAACTGAAACAATATCGAAACTGTCATTATGGAACTGGAATACAATTTTTAAAAGCAATATTTATGTTTGAATTAGGCTTTACAAATAAATTTTTTGAAATGATAAATATTATTAAATTATAACATCATTTTGTAATATATTCTGATTAAAAAGTACAATTTATGTATACATTTCGATATCAGTACACTTGTATGTAGATAAAATGTTAATAATAAATATTAATATTATTACAAATATTCTTTAAAGTCTGAAATATTCTACGAAAATAAAATATTGAAAGACAAATTAATGTTAAATATTAATTATGGGTATAATATTAAAATTAAAAAATAATATGCAGAAAGGCTATGTCATCTCCACCCTCCTCTCCTCTCTCTCTCTCTCTATATATATATATATGTATATATATATATATATATATATATATATATATATATAATATGTATTAATATGTATTTATCTGTTCGTTACCCGAGTTCCTAACAACATTATTATTTAATTCTATGTTCATAAATGACTTTAAGATGAAGCAAATATATTTTTTTTTACATTTTAATGACAAGATATTGTGATATTTACATTTTTGCTCGTTACTACAAAATAAATAAGAAACAATATTCTCTTCAAAGTAAATATTGTTCTGTAATATAGGTCTTTTATTAAAAAAAATATATCAACATGTAATAAATTATAATTGAGACTGGCTTTTTATTACGTTTAGTTATGTATTTTATACGACTGGTAAACACATAATTATAAACAAATTAGCATTTTTATAATTTTTTTCTATAAATTGAACATTTAGAACATATTTTCAACTATTAAATCATTGAATATAAATTATTGAATATAAATTATAAATGTATTCATTATGCCGTTAATTATTATATTAATATTTAATAACAAGAAAAATGTTTAGTACTGATACATGTTTTTCTGTAAATAAAATAAAGCTCATTATAATAGTAAATAAATTTAGTATTTATCTTCTTTTTAAGGGAAAGCCATAACACTGAAGAGATATTCAATAACATACATATCTTGAAACTAAATCCATAAATGACAAGTAATAAACATTTTATGTTATCTTTAAAAGAAATTAAGAAATTTTAAACAAACAATTGAAAATATACACTACGAAAACACCGTGCGATTATGTTTTCCAATCATAAAAATCAATTTCGATGTTAAATTTAAAAAATATTCTAATAAAAATTATATCAATATCTTTAAAAATACATATAAAATATTGGCTACTATTTTGAAGAATAATGGGACCAAATTATTTTCAACATAAGTTAAATTATTTGTCTTTCATCTAAAAAAAAGAATCAGTATAAACATCAAAAAATATTTATGAAATACATTGCAGTAATACAGCAAAAAGCGATATTTTATACATGACTTAAGAATTTGATGAATTATAACAGTTAGAGAAAGAATGTTGTATTCAGCTGAGAATATAAACAATGAACATAAAAATATATCAAGATTGATGATGACGAATGACCACTAAAGTATGTATTATTATATAAGAATACTCTGGCTCTAAAAAAATCTAGTACAGAATTTGTTTAAAAAAACTTAGATAATAAAAACGTATGATTTTTAAATATAAATAAAATGACACAAAAATACTTGATACTTTTTTTGATTTATATTAGTGATTAAGTAACAATCATGGAAATGAATCTTTTTAAATTAAATGATAATGATAAAACTAATGTAAATCTTTTAAAAAAAATAATTAAATTTATATTCAGTTGGATGATACATGATTAAATTTCTCTGAACACTGAATTATAACCCAAATCTAATCTGATACGAGACCACGTTCTTACACCTGGAGCTTTCCAGTTCAGTAATTTCCTATAAATACAATTCATAACCAAAGTTCAAACTTACCAAGAGATCTAAACTTCATGAATCATTAATAATGGGTCACTATGATCGGCACGCAATATGAGGAATCACTGCACCCACTGAATAACAGTATAGTGATTGTACTACCTCTATAACCAAAGAAAATAATTCCCTCTTCGTGAAATGTTAAAATAGTTGTTTACATAATAAGCTTTAGGAAACAAACTACTAATACTACTCATGACTGAATTAATTTAAGTAAACATGAAAAGAAATACATCCTTCATCAAACATTAGAAAATGCTTAGTTTCCTATAATGACAATGCTTGTTTTACACATCTTCGCAAACTTAATAAATAATATTGAAATTAAATTAAAATAGTTTTATTTATTTACTCTATTTAAAAAAACGCATGCTACTATATGTGCCTCTAATTATGACAGTGGACTAAATCAAAAAAATGAAAAAAATGATTTTATGATTTATTTTATATTTTAATTATTTATATTTTAATAATCTACAAGTTAGAAAAAAAAATTACAGTTTAATGGCTTTGTATAGTTCGTGGGTAAACATAATTCTATTTTTGTTTATTTTCAAAGTGGACTAAGTTACTTATTTTTCGGTATATTTTGTTCTTTTTTTAGAAAAATGCATGTACCTATCAGATTTTTGTATAAAACTATATTTATTTTCAAGGTAAATAACTCTTAAGGGGACCCGGTGGTCTAGAATTTTCGAAAAATCGATTTTTTTTTCGAAAGTATAGTATCTTAAAAATATACTGTTAAAATTTGATGACGAAATTCAGAGTATTTCAGGATCTACAGCCCATTAGAAGGTCAGGTAGGTAGAAGAATAAGTGGAGCCGGCAAACTTTAAACGCGTTTATCTCGAAACTACTTTTTTTCGTCTTGCGGGGGCCAGAAAAAAAAACTACTTGACCGATTTGTCTGAAATTTTAATATGTTATTCTGAATAGTTCTAGCTCTCGCTCGCTAGCTCTCTAATAGTTTCCGTAAAATATTTATATTTTTTTTATTAACAAAACATTCAAAAATACTGGTCGTTTTCAAACTTGTACTTTTGACTAAGCGCCATTTTGTCAAATTTTTTTTTTATTCTACTTCCTGCGATAGCTATACTTATACTAATTAAAAATTCGTCAATTGTTTTATTTCAGATCAGAGGGAGAGATAAATCATCATTCACCACGCAATTCCATTTTTTTAGAGAGGGAGACTTCAGCATCATTTTTCTAATTAAAAAAAAATTTTTTTTTTGTCTTTATTTTCATTTTTGTGTAGTTTATTAGTAATAAAATAAGTGTAAAAAAATTTGAAAGCATTATTCATTACCCTCATATAGAAAAAAATTTTTTAAAATAGCTTAAATTTTAGGCCGCTAGACCACCGGGTCCCCTTAAGATAAGTCAAGTTCTTTTCTCAACGCCCTCAATCAAACAACTATATTGCTATTGAAAAATAAAATCTCTAGTGAAATCAATTACAAAGAGAATGAAAAATTTTAAGGAAAAATTTGTTTTTTGGTTGAAAATACAATGGATCACATTTCTAAAACCTGCCCCTTATTAGTAGTTTTATAAAACATCTTTAGATGATAGTGCAGAATTTCAGATTTTAGATCTTTCGCCCAAAGAGGAAAATCGAAAATATACGAAAAAGTTCAATTATTTCCACTTTATGAGAGTATTCGACCACTTACAAAGGAACAACATAAGGATATAATCGATCTGTTACCTTTCATTCCACTAGTTTTCCATAAATATTTTCGTACTTTCAAAACATCACAAAAAGAAAACACTGTTATTGAAGAAAAAGAATAAATCTCTAGTATTATTCTAAATTAATTTAATATGATTACGATTACAAAATGCAAATGAATACTGTTGTTCATAACTTCTTTTTTTGAATAAAACTGAAACATTTTTGTCATAAAGCATTTTTAAGATGTTTTAATAATTTTCAAAAAGTCTGTCATATAAAATATCGAAAAATACATATTTTTTATGATATTTGTAAAAATTCATAATTACATAAAAAAATTATATTATAACAGTAAGCAATTTAGAAAATATTTTGTTACATAAAGGAAAAATATTTTTTATTAAACACAAACACAAAGGTCTAAATATAAGGTCTAAATATATATATATAAATATCTCAATACAAAAAATATATGACTTAGTCCACTGCCATAATTATCGGCACGTATATAAGCGTTTAATCCAATATGTTTTTTCAAATATTTATAAATATCGAAGAGATTAAAATTAATGTACAATCGTTCCACATCTTCTAGAACCAAAAAGTTTTTGCCACCACTCTGCACTGCGACTTATGACTACTTAAATTCATGACTCGTTTATATTAAAGATCCTGCTTACTGTATGCATTTTCAATTTTTTTTTAATTAGACAAAATCCTTTAAATAGTAAAATTTTCGTGTCTCTTTGAGGGATCGCTTCATTTAATGCAGATAATTATATTTTAAAATGTCCATTAAGGTATTCTCTCACAGAACTATTTATTACATCCGAAGTTCAGTCATTATTTGTGTCACTTATTTCTTAAATTGCACAAATACATTACGCACAGTTTTGATTTTACATGCTTTAAAAAAATGTTTTTTTCTATGTACCTATAATCATTTTTGTACTTCGCTGAGCAAAAACTTTTTACTAACAACTTTAAATTTCATGTGAAAGGAATATGAGCTAAGATACTTGTAAAAGACAATAAAATTTTAACAGTAGAAGAATTAGTTGCCATTATTAATTTATGATATTCATTGAGAGATAGATTTTTGAATATAAATGACATTAAAAAACATTCACTGATTAGAAATTTTCTTCTCTGAATCCTTTCTTAAAAAGTAATCTAATAATAATTCTAATATATATAAATTAAAATATATTTTTTATTAAAATAACTTTATTTACTGCATAAAATATTAATATAACCTTTCTACTAATCAAAACACTATCAACTATAAGTATTAACTAAAACACTACTTAAACACTAAATATGCGTTTAAAAGTCAATGAGAGATAAAAAATTTTACAATTATCTCTCTTATAATTTTTTTTATAAGTTTCCAACAATTTAGCCAAAAGTAAAGGAGAGATATTGAAAAATAATCTTTAAGAAATATGATATTACGATAATACACCTGAAGTAGAAGTACATAATATTTAGAGTGTCAACGAAATAAGTTTCAAACCAATAAAAATGAAAAAGGTACTTAGTTTAGAGTACACCACTGACAAACAAAGAAGTTTTTTTTCATCTCTCTTATTTTTTTTAGTAATGTTAATAAAACTGATGTAAAATAATAATAAAAAAATATTTCTTACAAAAAACGAGTACTTTTCCATAATATATTATTTTACTGTCACGTTCAATTTACACATTTTTTAACCGTATAACACATCGACATGGATTATAAGCTTTATATAAACTGAGAAGTATGTATATCGTATTCTACAATCAAAAAAAACCTGTTATCATAGCTGCTAGATTAATGAAGTATTTGATACATTAATAAATGATTTAAATACTTATAGATGCAAAATGTCGATAACAGGTTTCACATATAAAAGTTTAATATTTGTTATTTTTTATTCAAAAATACAACAATTATACAACATATACAACATTATATATATATATATATATATATATATATATATATATATATATATATATAAAGAGAAAGAGAGAAAGAGGGGCTGGGGAAACGGAGAGAAAAAGACTTATTAAAAAGAAACGTGATAATATTTAAATTATGCAAGAAATGTAGATTTTCACAATAAGTATAATATATATATATATATATATATATATATATATATAGAGAGAGAGAGAGAGAGAGAGATATTTATGTATATATATAGAGAGAGAGAGATGTATGTATATATACAGAGAGAGAGAGAGATATTAAAAATAAGAGTAATAATATTTAAATTATAATGGAAAAGTAGGTTATTACAAATATTTTAAAAAATAAATTTATTTTAGCATGTGTAAGGAATTTTAATATTTACATTTAATTGGATATTACAACTAAATATATTCAAAAATAATTGCTTTGCTAGAAATAATTATTACAATTACATTCAGTAAATTATGAATAAATGTATATTTAGGTTGCGCACTTTATAAAATAATTTATTATCCTTATCAAAAATTATTTCAATAGATAAACTATTAATCTATATAGATATGTGTATGTATGCATTTTGATGTGTATATATATATATAGCTCACGTATTTCCTCACGCAATTATCTATCAGATCGTTACTCTAATTTTATTTTAACTACATACCAGCACCGTACATAAGGGTGGAATCGTCGTTGTGCTCCTAATAAATAATCAACGTGCGTAATTAACTCGTGAGAGACGGTCGATGCGTGAGTTATCATCACTCATGATGGCCCTTATCAAAACGCCTCTACGCTATTGTGTCACGTTTGAACGTGCTCACGAATGCCTTATATACACATTCGTATCTATTATATATATATATATATATATATATATATATATATATATAAATACATATATATATATATATATATATATATATATATATATATATATATATATATATACATATATATATATACACACATATGTATATGTATATATATATATATACAACATATAACAATATATAACAATAAAAATAAACAAAATCTAATTACAATTTACAATAAACCTATAAAAATTCAAAAGTTAAGAAATTGTTTAAAATAGTTTTTGCTTGTACAAATAAACATTTATTAACTTTAAAGATTATTTGTATTACAACTACTTATACAAAACGTATTTCATTTCACTTAAATTTTTAATACTATTGATTAACAACGTTAAATATTCTAAAAACACTTATGATTTTTTCCTTTTAAAAATAGTAGCCCTTTTATTATAAATACTGTCCAGTTACTTTGCAATATCTGTTCACCTACGTTAATTAATTGATTATTTGAACTTAAAAGCGCGTCGACACATAAGGTCATTAGCGCCCCGATACTATAAATAATACATCTTTCAATTAACTATTGGAACGGAAGTAAAAATGTTCTTTTTTTAATTCTATTTTTTCAAATTATAATTTGATTAAAATTAAAAATATATATGTAGGTCTTTTGATACGTTCACTAAATTTCTGTGATGCGGCGCATCCAATCATTTGGTATCATCACGGCAAACAAGTGTCAATTTTTAAGCATAGAGAAAGAAATAAGTTGCGGAGAAAAATTATATGCGTTCAAGCTTAACTCTTTTGTTGGAAAATAAAAATATTTAACAGCAGAATTCCATCTCACGGTTTAAAGAATATGCTAAAAATTTCGTTTCTCTTTCTGAAATATGTTTGATCGCTCTTTTTTTGCATCATGTTCTTTGCAGTGCGACGAAAATTGTTTTATCAATACTTGGAAGAGCGTGATATATATTGCACTTGAAGACCTCTGACGAATGTATGTTATTTGGTTAACTTTCTCTTTGATATATCCATCCAAAAAAATTAAAGAAAATATACAAGCCAAATGTCACGAAAAATCTATGTATTCTTTTAACTCGGTAGAAAACTTATGGGCGTCGTTTTATTTTTAACATAAATATATCAACTTGACGTGAAAATTAGCAATATATATATATATATATATATGAATGTATACATATTTATGTGTAGATAAATAGTGAAATGGAGAGATGATTAATTTTAACATTGAGCTCATATGTTAAAAGAGAAATATTTCTTATTAAAGCACTTCTTGTGATATAAATATATTAATCAATTTAATTAAAGTTATTCAAAATTATTATTCAGAATGTTTTTTATATGCTACATTTTTCATTCCTGCTGCAAAAATTCGAGTGAGAAAAAAAATTAAAAAACACATGTATCTTTCAAAATAAATACATTCCATTATCAATTGTTATACAAAAAAGAAAATAAAAAATTACTGACGTTAAACTTATTATGAGATAGGGGCAACTGTTAGAGAATTTTACTGCAGAGAAAAGGATGTTGGTGTTGTGAATAACATTTAACGTGGATTGTATTATAAATGAAACATACCCTCATATAAATATAGTATTATCTTTTAATGCGTAAACGTACGTATTATACTCTGAATTCATAAAATATTTATAACTCTCCTGTAATTGTCATAATACATATGTATGTACGTATGTGTATATATATATATATATATATATATACATATATATATATATATATATACATATATATATATATACATATATATATATATATATATTAATATGTATATATATATATATATATATATATACAAATCCATAACGTCGACTTACTTATTTGATATATTTATTGTTTCATTTGGTTACTTGTGCATGCTTAATCGACAAGTGAGCGAGCGCAGCGAGCTCGAGGGTTGATAAGTGAAGATAATAGATGGAGGAGCCTCCTAATATATATATAAAATCAAAATTATCCTCAAAAAATAAAAAATAAATTAGAAATTTGGTATTAAATTATTATGAACGATGACAGTCGAAGATACACGAAATTTTCACGAAACATTATGACATTTATGTCATAATAACTGCAATAAAATGTGTGACTATAAAACAACTACTTTGCAATATATATATATATATGTGAAAAGTTCCCGCTTACTAACATTCAACAGCAAGAATGATTATATAGACATACTAACATTTTGTCTCTCTCTTTCTATCTCTCTCTCTCTCTCTCTCTATATATATATATATATATATATATATATATTTATATATATATATATATATATATATATATATATATATATATACAGTCACACCGGAAATTATTTGCGTTTAAAATGCGACTAAGTTTTTGACTAATGGTTTTGTGGTTTTTAACAAATAATGATCTTTATCTAGATCTTTATATATAAAACAGTTAGAATGGGCTTCATAAAAATGTTAAACTTTAGTTCGCTAGCATAAAAACCTTGTTATAAAAAGTGGAATAACAGAATAAAAGCGATTCGGAAATATTTGCGTTTGCAATGTAATTTGAAAATATTAGAAAAAGTTCAATAATTATTCGGATCACCTTCAGCACGTATAATAGCCTTCAAGGGATTCAGAATGCTTTCAACAAGTATATGAATAGCATCTAAAGGTATTTTCTCCCATCCATCTTCAAAGGAAAAAAGTGAGAACAGATCGATTAAATCGATAAGTTTTTCGTATCATACGATCCAAGTGATCCCAAAAATACTCGATTGGATTCAAATCTGGGTTTTAAGGAGGGAAATCGAGTACTGTAATTGAGTTTTTGTTGAAAAATTTCTTCGTTTTCTTAGCCGTGTGCTGTAGATAATTATCCTTTGAAAGATAAATCCAGCTTCAAGACCCATTTTATATACACTTTAATTTAATTTTGTTCAATTATTCCAATAAACGAATCATCATTCATTCTACTTTAGATTACTTGCAAATTACCAACTACGCGCTATGGGAAACAGCCCCAGATTATAATACTACCGCCTCCATACTTTACAGTGCTTACCAAATTTTGATTTTCTAGCGCTTTTCCAGCTTCACAGCAAATATATTGCTTTCACTAAGCCCTAATTATCTCAAAATTCGATTCATCACTCCAAACAATTGATTTACAAAATTCTTTTGACTTAGCATTCGAGTTTACTAAATGAAGTCGCTTATGTTTGTTTATCTGGTTTATATATGGCTTGCGACGAACAATACGACCAAAAATGTCATCTTCATTTATTCTCTTATTTGAATAACTCCACGAGTAAGACTGAGATCCTCTTTTAGTTGCTGGGCGCTAATAAACGGATTTTTTTGAATTAACGAACTAATGGTTTATCCGTGCGTTTACTAAACTTTCGACCTTTCTTTGAAGCTGAAATTAAATCTTTTCCATCTTTAACCTTTTAATATGATAGTGAATCATTCTAAGAGGTCTTCTAAAACTATCAGTAATTTCTGTAGAAGTTTTTCCGTTTTGATACATATTATAAATGTGTGCACGTTCATCGACTGTACGTTCTTTACTTTTCGTCATTTTGCTATAAAAAAGTTATTAAGGGAAATTAAATCGGTAATATATGATTTAATAAATAAATTCAATTATCGTGCCTTTAATTAAAGCCTCAGATACTAATTTTTTCTCAGACGCAAATACTTTCCGAATTGTTAATTTATTCTTTTTTTATTAATATAAACTAAACAAAAAACAAAATTACTATAATAATATAAATTCAATGTCAACGTAATGTGCAAATATAAATCTGCATAGATGATTCACAGCTAATCATACATAATGCTAATGATGTTAAGTTTAATATTATAATTTTATAACGCGCAAATAATTGTTGGCGTGATTATATACATTATATATATACTATATCTACCTTAGTTTCATTTAATTTAATAAATTTCTTACAAATATAATTTTTGAAAAGCAATAGAATTTCTGGAATAAATAAAATTAACAAAATATACTCTCGAAAATGAATTAACAGTCAAATCACATTTACAACGAATCGAAACTGCAATAATTTTATTTAATACAAAAATCTGATTTTTAATATACACTCTATGATGGTATCATGTTTAATGAATTGCACATTACTGTATCGAAATATATAACTTATAATTACTGCACATTTCGTTAAGCAAAATATTCCATTGCTGGTTGTATTAATCAATGAGAGAAAGAGAATTTAGTAAAGATTATGGAATCATCATTTAAACGCACATGAGTATCAAACAATAATGAATTATTGATCATTTTTGATCGAAAAAATGTTTATTATTTGTAAAATAGTGAATGATTAAATTTTGAAAAAACAATTTCTGTCAATTTCTTCTAAACATGAATATACTTGCAATTAGTTCAGTTTCTAAACTAAAAAATTAAAATCCCCTTCCATTATTCCTTGTAACATGTGCTTTGAAGCATTTTTTTTTTACTTTGTTTTAACACTTCAACTAGATCAAAAGAAATTAAATGACTCATATCGGATGTCAAAAGAGGATAGTACAATGATATTTAAATTAAAAATGAAGGTAACATAAAACAAATAACTTCCAGCTATTATATAAAAACCTTTTCATTTATCTGTAATCTAAAGTGTCATTAAACAGACAGAAATTTCCTCTTGTTTCAAAAAATTCTACAGTTTAATAAATTTCACGTTTACTAATTTTTTGAATTGATAATTGTATGATTCTAATTCTAGCCTGTTTCATAATTTATTTTTAGACATATATCATCTAAATATATTTTTTAAAAATCAATTATTTGGATTAAAACGTCATAATAAAAATAGCATCATTTTTACAAACTACACAATATTATATACAAATTATATTTCAAACAAATGGAATGTCTGACTATTTCTGAAACCACAAACATGTTTTGAATTAAAATGTTTAATAATTAGTCATTGATCATTTTTAATGCAATAATGTCATCCTCAGGACTTGGAAATACAAAAAAAAATAACAATAGTCAATTAGTAAAGAAGTTTGATTAAAAAATATGTTTATGTGCGGAAGTGGAAAATTCACTTGTAAAATTAAATTTAATTACGGTATCAAAAACTATAAACTGTCATACATTTTAGTAAAATATTTTAATTAAATAATTCATTAATTTAATATAATACAGTGTACACTATTTAGATATAATGTAAACATTTATTTAACTGTATTAATATTTTATCACTGTTGCTTATTTCTTCTTATTATTTGTTCTCATTTTTTATTTAGTAGCACAATATTCTACATTGGTTTAACCCTAATTTTAAACACATTCATATACATAGTTTCACTGTTTTATAACACATAACACAAACGTTTCTTGGATAATATAATTGATATATTTTTACATTTTTCTCTACTTTTTTCCAATTCTTTAAAAAGGGTTATTACATATGATTGTTTTCTTCGTAAGGACACATTAAACAAATAATCTTTCCTATCTAATCTCTGTATTTTTTCAATGTTGTATTCCTAAATTTATTTCAACACATTATTCTGTTCTTTCTGTTTGGAATTCAGGGTTATTTCTCAAAATAATTCTTGAATTCTTGTTTTCAACTAACGTTTTTGACTAGTGTTATATTCAAGTATATATTAAGAAGGTAGGAAAATAATTTTGGTTTTTGTTTTTCAAATTCTAGCCTTATTTTTTCAATGAAAGTGTTATTTCATAGTGTTCTTATTTATATAATTTTAAAGTACAGTTTTCGGTATGTATTTTGATAACATAGAGTTTGGTTTCATTATTAATTTTACTTCAAATTGAGCTATTGAATTAAAGATAAAAAAGAAGCGAATAACAGTAATTGTTAGTATGAGTTCAAAACTGATGATAAAATAACAGAAACTACTCGTAAACTAAACAATACTTTTGGTATGGGTACTGTTAAGGAACGTACAGTGCAATGGTAGTTCCAAAAATTTCATGCTGGGACGAGAGCTTTGAATATGTAGAACCTAGTGGACGTCCTTCTTCAGTTCATGACGACCAACTGGAAACGTTATTTGAATCAAAACCTCGCACAATTGGAAAGCTTGTACAAAAGTTAGGTGTTACTCATTCAAGTTCTAGTGGTAGTTCAAGTTCTAGGTGTTAGTCATTCAACAGTTCTAAACCACTTAAAATTTGAGTCATCAACTGCAATTATTTTTGTACCAACATTATAGCGTGAATTCAAATTATCTGCTTGAAAACAATTAAAGTAGAAACTGATTTTATTGTTTGCCACATATTAATATAGATTGTGAGAACTTTGTCTCGTATTTCTTTTAATTTGTTTTTATGACAATAACTGCAGATCTTTTGAAAATTTATAAATTGTATCTTCTGAGCTCTTTAATTTTCTTTCTGTTTTCTTTATTAATTATTGTTTGTATTATACAATATGCTTGTGTTTACTTTTTGTTCTTTTTAAAATAAAACTTAATTTTCATTTTTATTTCTTATTTTTATTAACTGGCCATCTATAGGTTTTTTTCATTTTTTATAATTTTCACATTATATTTAATACAATGCAGTATTTATATTAAATCTTCCTATCATCATAATACTTTACTATAATATATCTAATACAGTTAAAGTTTTATTATTCGTTTTTAATATCCATTTTCTAATACATTTCACTCATTGTTATTTGTTTGTTTTTTTTGAATGTTCTAGAAATTACTATGTAACTTCATATTTATAATAGTGAATATTTTATAAATTAGACACATTGTCAATATTTTAATTTGCTTTATTTCATTTGTATTTAAATAAACTTCAATTATAAAATATGTAAAAATATACCACACACCTTTTAGATTTTTTTTCTAAAATTAAATAATAGAACATCTCGTTTATTTTAAAAAAATAATATAAACATATGAGTACTTGGATCAGTCGAATACAAACCAAACTTTTTGTCACAGTATTTTAAATGTTTTACTGTTCTCAAGAGTTCATCTTTTCTTATATTTATACATATTGTCCAATCAAGATTAGATATTTTAACAGTCCAGGTCCTTCGTATGTGTTTTTTATATCTCACTGAAGAAATATTGTTTTAATAGAATATTCCCAAGCGTTTAGAATTAAGGGGTGATTCAAACGCAAGTGTGTATACGGGGTGTGTTTTTTAATTATAATTTGTGTTCGGGCGCTAATGAACTCAGCTATCTAAGCGGCCTAAAACACCAATAACCAACCAACCAACCATCCTTAAATTTTATTAAATTAATATTTTTCAAATATACACACAAGTTATTTTTCTATTCTTTTTTTCATATATTTGAGGTATTTGGTTGTCTTTTTTTATAATCATGATGTTTCTGGACATACCTGAGGATATATGACCCCGACAACAGCATTTTACGTCCATGAGTGTTGTTTGTTGTTGATTATTGTTGTCGTCCCTTCCAAATAATGACATCTGGGAAATTTTTTTATTTTTCTACATACTTTCCGCTAACATTTAAAGATTTTTGTAACAGAATTGGCAACTTTTTGATTTCTGTATCGTAGAAAATAGTGATGCATGTCCAAAACCAACTTCACAAAAGTGTTCTACCTCTTCATTTTCAAATCTTTGTCCTTTCCATGCCTCCTTGAGTGGTTCAAACAAGTGATAATCACATGGCGATAATTAGTGGCTATAAAGAGGAGATATACAACAGTAATCATTTACGTTAATTTCATTTGAGTTAGGGTGGCAGTATGAGCCCTAGCATTATCATGCAGGAAAAACACGCATTTTTTCGAAACTTGAACTCATTCCGAATGATTAACTGCACATTACCATAGCTGAGCTCAATTTCTTTACAATTTTGTCCGCTTTTAATCGCCGGTCACCTTCAATAATCTCTTGAACTACTCGAGTATTTAGCATGATGCTTGTCTTAGGTTGACCCGAATGCATCAAGTTTTGCACGTCATAACGTCCACCAATGAACGCTATATACTATCTAAATACTTGTTCCGTCGATAACGTTTAATTCCCAAACTGTTCATGTAATCTTCGCAAAATCTCGGTCGGTTTCATATTTTTGATCGTTAAAAACGTGATTATAATGGGTTGCACAATAGCACTAAGAACTGTTTGCTCTCACACCTTGCTAGCTACTAAGGAAATGAATGTGAGGCCATGTTCAAGGCAACGAATGTGTCTAGATACCCTCACTAACATCACCACTCAGTTTCAGCAACGAACATTCACTCGTTCATTGGAAGAAAAAAAATTCTGTTTATATTTGACTGACCCTCATAATATGTATCTGTTCTTCTAATAACCATACAGTTAAAATGGGATCCTTATGTAAAAACCAAATAGTGATCGAAAATATACATCCTAAGAATCAGTTGTGATTCACGGAGTGTTTTGGAATAGTGAAATTTATTTATTTTTATCTCCACCACAATTATATATTGTTATAAAATTGTGTATTCATTCATAATGGGATTCTACGCTATTCTTTCAATTTCTATTTACTTTAAACACATTCACAACCGAAATGATAACTATGCAACATTATATGTTTGAGAGCAAATATTTTCACACATGATCTTATCAAAATTAGATTCCAATCGCAAATAACTAACAATTTACATTTAACATTTAAAATCACCACTACAAGCTTTGAAATCGATTTTACTAACAGGACAAAAATATTAAAATTTACAGAATATCATTAATTCTTTCATATATATTTCCATTTAAATTAACAGTTTGTATTTATTTCGACTCTCGGTTATAAATATACAAAATAAAAGTTTGTTCTTATAATATCTGTAAATTAAACATAAAATTCTGTTTCACAGACAAAACTATTTTTTTTTAATACCACTCTTCAGTTATGTTCTTTGTTATGATTCAGATTAAAATAATCAATAGGAAAAAATATAACATATATAATTATATATCAAAATTTTCACATTTATATTTTGAAGCTCATATAATTATAATTAAAACGAAACTAAAAAAACGTCTTCTTTATCGTTAAAAATGTCTTCTCTATCGTTAGGTACAGCATAAATCATACAACTGAATATACAATATAACACATTGGCGAAGATTATATCTACTCTAACGTCATTGCGGCTGAATGTTATTTAAATACCTTGTTTACAAAAAAAAAAGATTATACGAATAAATTGTCTGATTCGCTGTTTGTTTTAGAGATAAAATGTCAGAATAAAATATTTTAAAATGTGGAAAAAGTATTTTATTTAAGCTAAATGGATGATTTTACAGATGTAAAATAACGACGAATAACATCTATTTAACACTGAATAACAAACACTTTTATATACAGTCATTAGTTATAAATAATATAGTAACAAAATAATTTTTAATAAAAATAATAAATATTAACTAATACCATAGAAAATATATTATTAGTTGTTTTCATACTAGTAGTTTTAAAAATATTTAATTATAATAACAAAAGAAGTACAATTTTTAACATTTTATTTTTTAAACTCCCCAGACAATCATATTAGGTTGGTAGAAAAACAATTGCGGTTTATGACCTTCAAATTTATATACATTTACAGCTTTTTGATTTTCCTAGCTGTTTTAAGTGGTCTAGAACTGTTGGATGACTAACACCTAACTTTTGTGCTAGCTTTTGTTCTGCATGGTTCTGATTCAACTAACACCTTTGTAAATGAGTTGGTGTAGTAAATTTATACAAACTTTCATGTAAAATTAAACTGTACACACTTATTAATTTAATAATAAGTTCATTTTATTTAGAATGAATATTAAATTCTGATACCCTGCTCTAATTTAAATTATATGTATTGGTACAAAGTCTAAACCGTTGTGTGTATGAATTACACTGTTTTTTGATACAAGTTCTGTGAATAAATTGCAGCGTGTTTTAGACCACTGTCCTATGTATGAATTGCACTGCTACAAGATGTTAGGCGTACTACGTGTGTTCTTTGTGTGCTCTATCTACTACTGCTCGTGTACTATGTTTGTATACTGTCTTGTGTGTACTGCTTTATATGCACTTTGTGTACTACGTGTGTTCTTTGTGTACTCTGTCTACTACTGCTTGTGTACTACTGTTTGTGTACAGTCTTGTGTGTACTGTCTTGAGTGTACTGCCTTGTATGCACCCTGCGTGTGTACTGGGTGTATGATTTGTGTGTACTCCCGTCAGTGGTCTCACAAATTTATATTGTTTTATTTACTGTTAAGAAAAAATTGTCAGTAACATATAGGTTGGTGACCAATTTCATGTTATTCTTGGTTACAAATTGTAAGATTGGTTACAAATTATTACATGTTATTTGATTGATTACAGATCGTAGCTTCAACACTATAGGTTTTTGAGGAAACCGACGTATGGATCTTAAAGGCTATTGGGCCTTGTTGAATGTGCACGTTTAGTTGAAGATTAAGTTAAATATTTGTGCTAAAACGTGACATGTATTTTTCAGAACATTTAATAGTATAAGAGTGTAAGCAATAGTTAACAGAATTTATAATCCTGTTATGAAGTTATGAAATCTCTGAACGTTTTTACGACAGACAGTGGCTCTTTTGACTCTTTTATTTCTACGCGATATTTGTTTTTTTTTTGAACAGTTACCGTTACTTAAATTTATTTTAAAATGATTTTTACAATCTGGACAAACCAAATTGTTTTACTACGTTATACTGTTATGTTGTCTTTTGATCGTTTTAAAAACATGTTTCGTGTAAAAACCATTTCTCTCCACATCTGATCATCAACGGCTAATTATCTTACCTAACGGTATAACTTTTTAACATTTGTATATTTTGTATAATAGTGATATTCGGGTCTTAACAGTCATTAATTAATCGTTATGAATTGAAGAAGGACGCCTGAGATCTTATTTCACTTCAAGGCTCTGGACCCTATCATTAAATTAAAAACAACCACCAATATATCTTACGTTCCTTAACAGTACTCACACCAAAAGTATTGTTTAATTTATTAGCATTTTCTGCTGCTTTACCACCCATTTTGAACTCATACAAAAATTGCTCTTTTTGTTTTTTTTTCCATCTTTGATTCAATAATCCAAGTAGAAGCAAAATTAATAATAAAACTACAGTCGATGCTACTAAAATACAGACTGAAAAATACACTTTAAAATAATATTAATATAAACACAATTCAATGATATTTTCAGTGAAAAAAATGAGATTAGAATTCAGAAAACAGACACCGCAATTATTTTCCTACCAACCTAACAGAAATCTTGTATTGCAGAACCTTTCTTCTGCATTTGCCTTTTGCAAGAAACTGAAATGGGGAATGTATGACAAGTGATATGTTTGGCCAAAATAAACCGTTTTCATCGGAATGATTTATCCTAAACAGATGTTTTATTATTAAATGAAAAATAATAAATATTTTCTGTATGTTTACAATTCTAATTTATTAAAAATAATAATTGGACGCTACAGCTAAACGTATATTTACAATAAATATACAATAAGTATTTCTTTCATAAAAATGGCTATAAAAATTAGTTTCTCGCAATAAATCATTTGCTTAATTTCATTCAATGTTTTTATTTTATAAATTGCCTGATTATCAAAATATCAGTAATGATTCTTTCGTATTTTTTATCCTCATAATTCATAACTGTATCAAGTATAGAGTTTCTTATTCTGTTGAAAAGAAAGTATCTTAACACTTTGACGTTGGGCATTTATGCTGGTTGACTGAGTGAAAACGCGGATGAAAAATTAAGTAAGATGATACTATGTAGATATTGAGACAAATCGCTCTAATTACTAAAGTACTGTGAATTTTAATGTTCTTTTTATAGTTTCTCGTAATGAACTGTTTCCTGAATAATATCTTACCAGAAAAAGACATTATTTTATCAAATATTATTTTATTCTGGTCATAAATTATACTTCTATTTATTATATTAAAAAAGCTTAAAACTATTTTATCACTGATTTGAAAAATAATGATCTTACACAAAGTAATATACTTAAAACTTTAACAATGTTTCGAAACGACAAATACTTGCTTATGATCTCATTATCAAAGTGCAACTCAGATCTTAGCCATAAATATTTATGAGACTAGCACCGTACTGATTGTATACTGCATCTACCAAGTAAATGTGCTATTTGTGCCTAAATTTATCTATGTACTAAATTGTATTTGTACCCTAAACCAATGGTATGAAAAAAAACGTATTTGAAATGTCTCGCATATAAATCTACAATTCACAAAAAACATATTTTTATGTGTCCTAACGTCAAAGTGTTAAGACTTCTTATAGTTACTTCTTAATACCTTTATTTTATATGAATACTATTGAAGTCAGATAATAATGTATCAATTGAACACAGTCACTAAGAAAAATCATTTCACTTAATTTATTTGCAACAATTTATACGGTGTTTATTAGGAAAGGTTAGTTTGGTGAGCAATGCGGTTTGATGAACAACAAGGGTTTGGTAAACTCAAGTTAAATTCCGATTTCTGTGAGAGATTGATAAGGGTTTGACAAGAGTTTGAATAAAAGCAAGCAAATCGTCATCATCGATATAAATTAGTTACAAGTCCAAGGTAATTATTCAGATTGAAGTTTCTAAAACGAAATTTTGGAACGAATTTATGGAATTCGGCTTCAATAGGTGTGATTGTCAATATGAATCTCACACATCATAAAATAATCAAATATTTGTATTAAGACAGATTCTAAATTAATATATTTCAAGTGTGAAACGTTATGTGTATAAAATTCAATCTACCATAATTAATTCGTTTCTACTGCTTTAGATTTACTAATATTATTACTTATTATAACAGCTCATTCAAATGTGAAAATTCCCTGATTACAAATTCTCTGATTATTTGTTGATATAAAGTACTAGCTTTAATGTTTAAATATGAATAAAAAACATATATATATATATATATATATATATATATATATATATTACATTTAGAAAAAGCATGAATATCTGGGTTATTAATTGTAATATTGAAAATATTTATCGAAATGAAAAACATGATAATGCATGAAATAGAGTAATTTTCAACGGCGGTTCTCAAATGGCAGCCTTTAACAATTCACTGTATTAAAAACGAATAAGACTATATTGTAGAAAAAGTGTGAATTCATATTTTATAAAAATCTACCTACTTTTTGTTCAAATTTAGAGATCTGTAATACTTTTATTATCGCTTATCTTTGATGTTGTCATATTTTCACAGTTAGCAACTCGCAAACCGTTAAAAAAGTCGAATTTATATTAATAATAATTCATGTCTTTAAAATGGTATAAAGAATAAAATTTCACACAAATGTTCTTCTTTTCATAAACTATACACATAAAAAAATTCAAAGTAATTCTTCTGATTTCAGTATTTAATATTTTTTATGTTTTAATATTTTTGTTTAATAGATTTTTGCTACCTTATTCGATAACGTCACATATTCTCATAAAAAAATCGTATAAAATACTGAAAATTTAAATTATAATCTTTAAAATGATACAGGGAATAAATTTTATTTCTGAAATATAGCTTCAAAATACATAAAACTATTATATATTGCAAAACATTTTAATATTTTTTAAACCGTTCAATTCATCCTAAGTGCACGGAGAAATTTATTGTAAAATGTTACATATTTAAAAATAATAAGAAAAAGCATGAAACGTAATATTAAAATAAATACACCTAACCTTCAATTTACACTCGAATTGTACGGTTTCGATTTAACACGGTTGAAGGAATACGGAAAAACTTCCATTTACACAGCACTATTTCAGTTTAACACGGTGAGAGAATTATAAAAAAATGTTTTAAAACACTTTCGCTTTAATGTTTTCCGAATTAATGTGTAAACTACATTCTATAGTTTCAATAAAAATGAATAAAATTGTTTCATTTCAGATTTATATGACCTATCCCTTGTTTTTAATATGAGATAAGGACTCGAATTGCATGATTTTCATTAATAAGGTACTTTTTGGGAACCAATCTACCGTGTAAATTGAGCGTTAGGTGTATTTTCCAAAAGTGTATTATGGCATATTCTAAATTAATATATTTCGAGAGTGTAACGATACATGTATTAAAGTCAATCTATCATAATTAATTCATTTCTACTACTTTAATTTACTAATTTTATTACTTATTATGACAGAACATTCAAAAATGAAATTTCCCTTATTATAATTTGACGAAACAAATATTTTTAAAATTTAATGATTATTTATTGATACAAATTACTAACATTAATATTTAAATATGAATAAAATATATATATATATATATATATATATATATTATATTTATAAAAATGATGAACCTTTGATTTATTGATTGTAATATATTCACTAATTATATTCACATAAAATATATAAAACCTTTCATATAAAATCGAGTATAAAACTGTAAAAGGAAAGAAAATATTTAAGTTAGAATTATTAATTTATTCAATTAGTTCAATGAACAAAAAAAAACCTTTTTAATTGATAATACAATTTAATTACAATCTCGAACTAAAATAAATGTAAAAAACAATACTTTTGTAAGATTCTTTATAACATAAAAATATATTTGTACACACACACACACATACATATATATATATATATATATATATATATATATATATATATATATATATATATATATATATATACTTTACCCTCGATTTACACGGTACTCTAGTGGCACAATTTCAGTTAAACACGATTAAAGGAATGCGAAGAGACTTTAATTTACCTGGCACTATTTCACTTTAAAGCGGTCACAGAATTGCAAAAAAATATTTTCGATACTTTCGCGCGCATTTAAAAAAGCTTTCAATTTACACTCATGTGCCAAATAATAAGCATATTGACCATTATAAAGGTTTTCTTGCTTCCTTGCATCCTAGCGATAACAGAAACTCAACCAAACTCTCAATTAATGTGATTTTGAGTGGACGTAATATTCCAATATTAGAGAATGAATATTATAAGATCACAGGATTGGCACAATTAGTAGAAAGGTTCGAAGGTAAAGATTCTACTGAACTTGAAGAATTTATGACGGATAGCGAATTTAATAAAGATAAATTGGTAGAAATGGTCCTTAATTCCATATCCAGTGATTCTTAAAGTCATTGCAATGATCCAGTTCCAACACTTACTGAAAATACTATATCTAAAGGAACTGCACTGGCTAAAAAACTGAAAGATTTCTTCATTGAGAATGAACCAAACATGGAAAGAAGTTTAAAATTTGGAATGGACTTGTGGAATTGTTTAACACAATATCAGGAACTTTATAACGAGTCGAGTAAAGATTTAAAACAATCTTCGATAACGTATTTTATTAGAACAGTTCCCGTCATTCTTTTGAAAAATAAATTAAAGAAGTGAAGATGTGAATAGAAGAGAAGCGAAAAGAAAATTAACAATGAATATGATACATATTGTACACTTTTTATTTGTTTTTAATGTTTTCCGAATTAATGTGTAAAATATATTCTCTAGTTTTATTAAAAAAAATAATATTGTTTCATTGGAGATTTGTAAAACCTATCCCTTATTTTCAATATGAGATGTGGACTCAAATTGCACGATTTTGATTTACACGGTACTTTTGGGGAACCAATTTACCATGTAAATCTACGGTTATATATATATATAAATATATATAATAAAAGTACCACAAA
>CM068318.1:33893455-33930955 GCA_034766995.1 Acanthacorydalis orientalis | reverse complement strand
GCATTAAAGAAAGATATTTAGATATATAAATTCCAGATATATAAGAAAAATCGAATTTAAGACAATTAGATTTTTCTGTAGCATAATGTTCTGAGTATAATACTATTTCCAAAGAAATACTGTCAGCAACAATCAAAAATAATCATAAATATAAAGATAATGAAAAATTATTAATATTTTTAATACAATTAATTACTGAATATTTTTAATGTTTGAACATTTTTCATTATCGAATATATTTAAACATAATTTCTCTTCTGGGTTTTCCAGTAAGTGAATAATTCATGTGAAAATATTATTACTCCGAAATGGAAATTAAAAATTGTAACAATATCTAAACGAAATTCGGCCAAAAAATAAACAATAAACAAAGCAAGGATTTCTACGAAATCCTTATGTCGTTTTCGTAGTGAGAAACACTCATTTCGAAAAGCAGATTTAATTGAGAAATAAATTTCTATTTTTAGAAATGACATCTCATTTTTCTGTTCCTTGTTACATTACTCTGGAATATAACACACTCATATACATAAATGAATGTTTATATATATATATTTATATATATATATATATATATATATATATATATATATGTATATTTATATATATATATATATATATATATATATATATTTCATATAAACACAACTTTTATGTGATGCAAACTCAATTTATTTGTTTTGATAAGAAAAAATTTCCGCTGTATGAGATTAGAAGCAAAACACCGCAACGCATACATAAAAGAATATTTTTCTATATGCTCTATTCGTGTACTGGTTGGTTTAGTTTTAAATGAATATTTTTATAAACCTTGTCTGGCTTAAAAAAAATAAATATGTATACATTTTTTTCTTGACAAAGCGTACGTGAGTCAATGAATATTTTTTATTTTATATTTTGCGTTTTATTTTATTGTAAATAAATAATAAAAACCTTTTTATCCGATTAAATTTTCATTTGAGATAGTGTGTGAGAGGTAAGCTCAGAACATACGCTTATTTTAGCGTTAAAAGATTTGTTATAAATTACCTGTTATCTATTTAAATATTTATTTGTGACGAATTATTTTCACTGAAAGGCCGGATCTGTCATCGATTTTCAATATTTTTTTTAACATGAATATATTGTAGCTCTTTGTCTTTTATAAAATATATAACTAGTGTTATATTAACAAACATTTTGTACACATTAAAATGAAATTTATATAATTAAAATAAAAATTGTTGTATAATAATAAATAATATTTGTATTATTAAAATAAAAAAAAATATATTTCAAAAAATCATCAAAATATTTTCTGTTAACTTAAATTCATTTCTTTTAAATTTTTTACTGTATAAATTTCATTTTTGAACAGTTATTTATTTTTAGATATAAATATAATACCTAATGGAATTTTTCATATATTACTCAAACACTTTCTCTGTCAAAAAACTATCAAAGTACTTAAAAAAGGAAATAAAATTAATATAGAGAAATAAGCTATGACTTATCTGTATAATCCTGCTAAAGGATTTCTGTCATTATCGTTTCTATAGTGAAGTCAGTCATCCTTTTCTAAAATTATACTTAATTCGGTATCACAATTAAATTTTAAACTCACTTCATAATCCATAAAAAGCTTTTCTTACTAAAATATTCAATAATTGATTTTTATCTGTATTTAAACCACAACACTATTATCCTTATCCTTAGAATATTAATGTAAAAAAATATCTGAAAAATTATATTTCTATACCTTGATATTCACGGTAATAATTCCTTCGAAATATACATAAGCATCAATCAAAAATTACCTATAATTAGTCATAAAAATTCTCAATCTATTTTTTGTAGTTTATAAGACAAATAAAAAATTCATTTGTTACAAAAAATACAGATTCGTATCAATGAATTAATATTGGAATTATTTTTTTTTTCAAATTTTAATATATTTTTTGACAATATTTTTTGACAATACTTTCATGAATTAGTTATGAAATATTATAAATATTAAGTTCATTTTTATTCTATGATTTTATTCATGATTGTTTTTACAATAATTAAAATTAAACAATAGAGAATTAGATTTTGTCTGTAATTTAAAAGAAGATAAGAATACAGTTCAGTCACTTTAACTAAATTTACTTTCACAAATGAACTCCTCTCGCAAACCACAAATACTTTTCTAAACAAGAATGATCCATAAATGATTATTGATCATTTTATAGTACTTATCCGTATTTCGATGATATTAGGTGGATAGGAAAATAATTTCGGTTTAAGACCTTCAAATGCATATACATATTTCTCTTTTTTGATTTTTCTAGCTGTTTAAGTAGTCCAAAACTGTTAGATGCGTAACATCTATCTTTTGTGCAAACTTTCCAAACGTTGTGCATGGTTCTTATTCAACTAACGCCTTCAGTTGGTCGTTGGCGAAAGAAGGTCCCCTGCGTGTTTTCGAGGCTCTCGTCCCCAGTATAAAATTTTTGGAATCATTATTGTACCGTACGTTTCTTAACAGTACCCACAGCAAAAGCATCGTTTAGTTTACGATCAGTTTCTGCTGTTTTGAACTCATACAAAAAATTGGCCTTATTTGCTTCTTTCCTATCTTTAATTCAATAACTCAATTTTAAGAAAAATTAATAATAAAACCAAAATCTATGTTACCAAAATACAGACCAAAAAATGCACTTTAAAATGATATTAGCATCAACACGATAAAATGACACTTTCATTGAAAAAAATTAAGGTTAGTATTCAGAAAACGAAAACCGAAATTATTTTCCTATCAATCTAATAATAACATCATTTTCAGAGGCCTAAGGTGTTAAGGTAATTTTGTGTACCATAGTGCTCTGAAGATAATTGCATCATCGAAATTCATATTAGTAATAATTAAAAATGATCAAAAAACGTTTACTGAACATTTTTTAATAGAATATTTTTTTGTAATTTGTGAGATGTGAAAAATCATTTGCAAAATTAATTTTATCCGTAACTGGTTTGTCTACCTTATTTAATTTACAGACAAATTATTTTAATTGTACATAAGAAGAATCATAAATGATCGATAATTATTTATTGTTATTTTTGATCAGAAAATAATTGTTTATGGGGCGAGACAAATTCTTTTGTGAAATTAAAATAAGATATTTTATAACAACTAGTTTAATTGTAATTAAATTAGATTTTATACAAATGTATTTAATAACGATTAGTAGAAGAATGCAAAATATTGCAGATATAAATAAATTCCTTTCATAAATTCTCTACAGTCGAATAAAAATCTTAATATTTAAATCAAATGTAATCAAACACTTTACAGTTTAAAATAAAAATTTGTATCATCTGTACAAGCAATAACAGAGTTCCCTTAGACATTATGAGAAAATTGTAATTCAGTTTTATTCGTATATAACGTACTTATAAAGGTTTTAGGTGAGTCTAGTACATTGTATGTTACAAAAGCCACGTTCATCCTTTCTATAGGTCAGAGATTGAGTTAGCGATATAGAAGGATATTCTCGGAAAAGCTTTTTTTTCAGAATTTAGTAGTATTACTAACTTAATATTATTATAACTGGCTAGGTTTACATTCTAGTTAACCGTTCGTGTTATATAAATCTTGGGTTTTAATCGAATAATTATATTGTCACTGAAAATATTATTTCATGCAAATATCCACATGTAAAGATAACACTAGTATATATGTATGTATTATAATGTATATATATATAAGCATAAGTGTTCGTAAGTTTATTTAATTAGAAATTAGTCATCAATGGGATGATAACAACTAAATATAAAACATTATATAAAGAATCTTACAAAAAATATAAATTAAAAATCAAAAATAAATATACACAACGGTATTTAGAATAAATATTATTTATTTAATATAGGTAGTAAATTGCCTACTCTATAATATCTGGATAAATATGATATTTAATTTTTTTATTTGAAAAATGACTAAGCAATAGCTATATATTGTTTTTATTTTAATTATCATACAAAAAATGTCTATTTTTTCAGAACATAATGTTTGAGTAACAATTCAGTTCTTAGCATTTAATTATTTACTCAGAGGCTCCCTTTTTAGATTTATTGATCAGTAAAGTTAAGAAATCATTCTAAAACAAAAATATGATTTGATAAAATCTAGAGATGACATAATAAAACCTTTGAATAGATATCAAATACAGGCTAATATTTTTGAAATATATTTATTTATTTTGTGAGAATGGTATGTAAAATTTTGCATTAACCTCTATCTTACTCTACAAAAGAAAGACAAAATAATATTCCTTAAATTTACTTTTTATACCTAACTAATATTAAAAAAATATTTGAAATACATGGTCCAAAATAATATCTCAAAGTGTTACTATTCAACAACTAACTTAAAAAGGAATGATGTAAAATACATAAATGATGTAATGTTCAAATTACAGAAATTCCTTTCTGTAATTTGTATAGTTGAATTTGATTTTGTTACAATTAATTTTTTGTCTATATTTTGAAATAGACTCTCTGAACTAAATTTAAAATTTATACATTATTTTGTTAATTTGATAAATTTTTTTTGTTCATTTTTATAATTTTTTAATATATCAATCACCAATCAAAAGTTATTTCAAATTGACAATAATCATATAAAAAAATCGATATAAATAGATTTAAATATCCCAATCAACTGTTCCCTAATTAAAAAATTAAGTTATATAGAAAAATAAGTACACATAAGGACAGAGAAAAAATAAACAAATATATTATATTATAGTTCTGTGCTGATATGAAATAATCATTCTGATTTTTCTATTATCTACTCTTATTGTCCTATTCGGCACAGATGACATATTCAAGTATGTATTATGCATAAAATTTAATTCGGTACTTTTACATTGAATCAATCATAACTCTGTTTTAACCCTTATCGGTTGGATGTCGGAATTCTGGTCATATGTTGCCACACAGAAATCATGTTTATCGAGTATCAATTAATGCAAGATATCCTTTTTTAATTAATAAGAATTTCATTTTATGGATTTTTTGTACTATTTTCTGGAATCTGGAAGCCAGTGCTACAAATGCATACATTTAATATAAACTCTGTGACGAAAAAAGGCAATAGAACAATGCTTCATTTGCAGTTTGTCAAAAAATTATTAAAACAACTTGTTGGTGATTGTCATTCACCTATATCTGTTGAAAGGCAATCTAAGATTTCCAATCCACAACCGCGATTGAATGGACAATTTCATGACTTACTAACCTAACTATCTTATGGTAAGAAAAATAATTGTGTGGTTTACTTCAAGAAATTTGTTCCTGGTGGTAGAAAACTAATTAGATTTGTTTGACAAATTGTGATTGGGGTTATTTGTTGGAGAATGTTTTTTTTACGATATCATACATTATCTGATTATAAAAATAATAACAATACCAAATAAAAAATTCAAATAAGGAAGCAAATACCCAATAAAAAATTCTTAAGAACTTATGTAAAAATATGTTTTTTATTGATATTTATAATAATAGTAACAAAGGTTAAAAAATTGTTAAACTGTTAAAAAAACTCAGACCTAACAGACATATTCTGTAAAAACAAATCGACCGATAAGAATTAAATTTAAATATTTTCTCATCGTTTTAGGATTTTTAGTACCAGCCTTAACATTTAAAAACACTATATATAACATCTTGATCAAGCAGTTGATATAACCTCACAAAACAGTAGTGAACACGATGGCGTCCGAAAAGCAGCATATTAGGAATTACATACTTTCAACAGTCCAGTTGAAAAAAATCCTGCTTAAACCCTGAATATGATTTGTTTAAGGTTTGGAGGTCGTATTGAATAAAATATGCAAAAAATGCTAAAACAGTAGATTCAAAGCCGCCATTTATTTTCGACAAGAAATTAATCAATTACTCGGTAGATAAAGTAAAGTTATATAAAATAATGAGGGATATTTTGAGAATGGAAATGTATTCCATTTTTTTGTAAACATTCAATTTCTATAAAAAGGGCACAGTATTAATTGTACAAATAATATATTATCTTAAACTATGTTTCCTCTATACACATGTGTATATATATATATTTATATATATATATATATATATATATATTTATATATATATATATATATGTGTGTGTGTGTGTTTATGTACAGATATCTAATTATGTCTCTAATATGAAACTAATTGAATTGAATAGCAAGACTTATTTTGGATTAAAGAAAAATAATAACTGATGTACTTGATTGATTTAGTTTATCAAAAAATAATTATAACAACCATTGTTCAAATATTCAAAATTAAACAATTATACTCGAAAAAAATGTTTTTAAATAAATTCCTTGCAGAATTAAAATACAAAACATTTACATTTTTTAAAAATTGTTACAAAAATAAACTTTTAAAACGAAACAAATCCAAAAAAAATAAATATAACTGAATAAAATAACAACAGTTCATAAATAGGTCATGTTTCACCTAGAAGTAAATTGTATAAAAAATTGAATTTTAGAAAAGCGAGCTGAAATATCTAACTCCGAAATATTTTCTTACATGGAAAAGCATAAAAAGTTATCGCATAAGCATAATAACTATCATGCGCTTACGCTCTGATGGCACTGCCATCAAAATATACATTGGCAGAATCCTCTGTATTCAAATACCATAATTCTTTATGTATTTTGTTATAAAGAAGATTTGTGATTTTTCTTCATTTTTATAAAGTGAATTGCGTTTTTTTCTCAAAAAACAGAAATGTTATCAGTACAGAAAGTTATTTTTTGTCCACATCTTTCTTTCAACTAATTATTATTTTTTAATCTGAATATTTAAAATATTCTATTTGTGTTTATTTGATACATTAAATTTTATTTTAATTAAATATTTTAGAAATATCATTTTTTCTCTATTCACCTTTCTCATACCTTAACTATATAGTATGTTAAATTAAAACAAAATAAAAAAAATAATTCCAGATTGCAATATTCACATTAATATTATACTACACTAATCTTTTTTAACACCTGTAATATCTATAGTATGATCAACAAGGCACAACAAATAACGAGACATGTCGATAACCTAATCATCATGGGAAAATCTATACTTGCTGTTAAGGAAGTTTTTTGATCCCTTGAGACTATTGTAGCAAAAATTGATTATAGACTTAACGGGAATAAAAGCAAACTAATAATGTAAAGTAGAAGACTAAGGAGACGATCAGATCAAAACATCACCATCGATGATTACAATTTCGAGATTGTAAACACACCTTTTTCACACACCTTGGCTCAAACATCAGTTAAAATGAGGAATCTTAAGAAGTTTAAAAACGAATAATAGCAGCAATTAGAACGTATTTCTCGCCCTTGCCCATAATGAAATTCAAAAATGTATATAGGAAAATCAAAATCAGGCTGCATAAACTCTCATCCGTACTGTCATATCTTATGGAGGTGAACCATAGATCATGTTAGCTAAGACAGCAGAAATGTTGAACACCATCGAAAAAAGAATTCTAAGAAGGATATTCGGGCCAGTGAATGAAGGAGGTACATGGAGAATACATTACAATTTCGAATTCTATTAAGTCTACAAGGAAGCAAAACTATCCGTCTTCATAAAAATTATCTACCTGGGATGGGCAGGTACTACAGAGTGGATGACAAACTCAAGAGTACAAAAATGGGTCTTGGATGGACAACCAAGTGGAAGAAGACCTGTAGGCAAACCAAGGCTCAGATGAACAGATAATGTAGAGAAGAATGCAGTAGAACTGTTGAGAGTAAAGAACTGGACGAGGACTGCCAAATAGAAGGATGTCTGGAGACAGAAAATTGAGGAGGCCAAGACTCAATTTGGGCTGTACACCATCGAAGACGAATAGATGTATTTGTTTCATATATATATATATATATATATATATATATATATATATATATTTATATATATATTAATACATTGATCAAAAAATTCTAGGAATTTTCAAATAAAACACAAAATTTTGATTGTTCAACAAAATTTATATTAATGCCGTTCGTAGTGTTCTTCAGCTCATTTATCATTTTTTTCTTAGTGGCTTTAACCTAGTCAAAATGGTATCCACGCAGCATGAATTTCAGTTTGAGAAATAGGAAAAAGTTACACAAGAACTGGTCTGGTAAGTAAGGCATTTTCGAGATGATGTTAATCGAGTTTCGGCCAAAAAATCGCGAACAATAATTAAAGTGTGAGCCGGTGCATTAACGTGATATAAAATCCACGAGTTGTTTGCTATCAATTCTGGTCGATGTTTGAATCGCTCCACACAAACGCTTCATAACACCTTAGTAATATTCCTTATCGACAGTTTAACCCTTTATAAAAAATTTTTATAGACTACACCACAATAATCGAAGAATAGTCGAGAGAACCTTGATCTTTAATCGACTTTGGCGTTCTGTTTTCGGTCTTGGTTTGCCTTCACTTCGTCATTCGGACGATTGCTGTTTTGATTTCAACGACAAATCCATACACACAAATCTCGTCCCCAGTTATGAATTATTTAAAAAATGTGGGGTCCTTAGATACTTAAGATATCATTTCAGCAAGAACATACTTGACACTGTTTTTTCTTGAAATTTAGAATGATTGGCACACGTCCTGCTACGACACATTTCAAGTGCAGAGTATATATTAAGATGCTTTGACAAAATCCATACTATATGCCAATATCATCAGCAATCTCTTGCCTAGACATAGCCGATGATTATTCAAGATTAAATCCCTCACTTTTTGAACATGTTCTTCATCGGTTGATATCGACGGCCGTCTCAAACAAGGTTCATCTTCTACAGACCCACAGCGCTCCTTAAACAAACTGCACCAATAATACACCCGCGTTTTCTACATATACACTTATCTTCAAATGATTTTTTCATCATTTTTAACGTGTTAGCACAAGAAATTTCGTTTTGCACAAAGTTTAATATAAACTCGTTGTTCAATAAATTTAAACATAGTAAAATTCGTCGAACACACCAAACAATACTTTACAAAAACATCAGCTGTTCACGGTTTAAGAGACCGCAATAATGTTTTGTATACATTACAGTGAAAAGATTACCAACATCATTAAAAAAAATTAACATTCCGTTTCGGGCTTCCTTTAAAATAGAAATTCTTGAAACTTTTTTATCAAGGTAGTATATATATATATTGGGTTGGCACAAAAGTTCGTAGCGATTTCCAATAGATATCATTAATTTCAGTTGCACGTGCAGCTCGATTATATTACATGACTCCATACGTGTTCTTTTTGTGTAAGTTTGTGAATTTTAAGTCTGTTAAAATTAGAATTTAAAATTGAGAAATATAAGGTACTGTTTCGCCATTTGATGCTGTTTTATTTTCGGAGAGTAAAAAGCATTACAGAGACAAAAAAGATATCCGCCGTTTATGGAGGAGGTTCCGTAGCTGGTACTACTGTTCGAAAGTGTTTTGCTCGGTTCAGATATGGAAAATTCGATCTAGAGGATCGAGAGCGTTCCAATAGACCTGCAGTTATTGATAATAACAAAATTGCAACACTTATTGAAAATAATCAACGTTACACAACACAGGACATCGCAGACATACTGCAGGTGTCTCATACGAGTGTTGTGAGGCATTTAGAGATACCTGGATATGTGAATTGCTACGATGTTTTGGTGCCTCATAATTAAATAGGAAAAAATAATTAATGAAACGCAGTTGCATTAGTGATTCACTCCTTAAAAGAACACAAAACGACCAGTTTTTGAAAAAAATTAATTACGGGTGATGAAAAAAGAATCATCTACAATAATGTAGATCGAAAAAGGTATTGGAGGAAACGAAATGAACTTCCGTTAGCCACTTCAAAAGCGGGTCTTCATCCAAGAAAGGTGAAGTTATGTATCAGGTAGGGTTAAAAGGGTGTTGTGTATTACGAGCTTCTTCCAAATAATCAGCCGATAAATTCGAAGAAGTATTATGCTCAATTAGACCAATTAAAGGCGGTAATCGATCAAAATCCTCCAGAATCTGCAACAAAATCCTCCAGACAACGCTAGACATCAAATCTATTTACAGACCTGGCAGAAATTGGTTCAGTTTGGCTGAGATGTCCTACCTCGCTAGTCATATTCACCTGATCTTGGACATTTAAATTACCATTTATTCCGGTCACTACATAATTCCCTTAATTGAAAAAACTTCATTTCCTCGGAAGTCTGCAGAATTCACCTGAATCAATTCATCGCCCAGAAAGATGCCAAGTTTTGAGAGGAAGGAATGATGAAACTACGTGAAAGATGGCGAAAGGTTGTGAATCAAAATGTCACATATATATATATATATAATATATATATATATATATATATTCTACAAAAAGTTATAGTTATTGATTATTATGGATGTTATAACTATAGACATTGTAATGTTAACGATTTCATATTAATCATTATTTTTTTACTTTCATAAAAAAACGTATATTCTTGTAAAATGGCGGTAATTGTAAAGATTACTGAAGAACAGACATTAAATTTTATTAGTTCACATAGAGAAAAACCTTGTTTATAGGAAGCTGTTAAAAGAATACTGTGAGTCAAAGATACGATTCAAAGATTGCGAAGATGCTGAATTAAAAATAGATGTAAGAACTTGAACAGTGAAAAAAGGAGGTTAAATTATTTAGATTCTCCTGATCCATTCACATGAAGTTTTATCATTATTTCTATTTGTAAAAGATCTTTTTAATCACAGTTACATTAATACCAAAAACATTCATATTCATTAACGGAAGTTTATCTAACAATTTCTTTCCAGCTTTTTATTGGTTATAAATTTCACTTACAATTAGAAGAATTGCGATAGTAAGCTTCGTACAAATATTTTCACTCGGCGCCATATTTAAATTGATAAATTATAACTATTGTAGAATTGAAATTCGTTTTACTACAGCTTTATCTCATCAATACCACAAAAACTATTACTATTACAAATATGTAAAATCTCAAGGTTTAGATTGACAAATAGTCAAAAAAATTTTTGTATATTTTTTTTATATTTAAATAATTAAGGTAAATGATTTACAACCAATCATTTTCTTAGAATTTTCCACATTTAATGTCATTTAAAACTAATTTGAATTGAAACTAGACAAAGAATGCATCACTTAGTTAACGATATGTGTCCTATATTTGACGGTTTATCTAGAGCATATTTTTAAATTCTGTATAGCTCATTGAACGTATCAATATTCTTTTAAGTTGGTAGGAAAATAATTGCGGTTTTTGTTTTCTCAATCTTAACCTTATTTTTTTAAATGAAAGTGTCATTTCATCTTGTTCATGTTAATATCATTTTAAAATACATTTTTCGGTCTGTATTTTGGTAACATCGAATTTGGTTTCATTAATAATTTTACTACAAATTATGCTATTGAATTAAGGATGGAAAAGAAGCAAATATAAGCATTTTTTTGTATGAGTTCGAAACGGGTAGTCAAGTAACAGAAACTGCTCCTAAACTAAACGATGCTTTTGGTGCGGGTACTGTTAAGGAACGTACAGTACAATGGAGGATCTAAAAATTTCGTCCTGAGGACAAGAGCCTTGAAGATGAAAAGTCACAGACGTTATTCTTCAGTGCATAACTACCAACTGAAAGCGTTAGTTGAATCAGAACCACGCACAGCAATTCGGAAGCTTGCACAAAAGTTAGACGTTAGTCATCCAACAGGTCTGAACTACTTAAAATAGCTAAGTTAGAAAAATGTATATGAATTTAACGATCATAAAACGCAATTATTTTTTACCAACCTAATATTTAATATTATTTTCCTACTATTCATATATTCATGATTATGAAAAGTATATCCGTTATAAACATTTCTTTCAGTTCACATTTGTTTGTTGTTCTTGTTCTCTCTCTTTCTGTTCCGTAATTCTTCCATACATATTAACAGTGATGTATAGTTGAAAAATTGTAATAAGTTTTTCAATAAGTAAATAATTTATTTGTAATGATACGATTATTGTTTTCAGTTAGATGCTCTTCAATTATCCACTATTCATCTAACGCATGAGCATTTTACACAAATATAATACCATGTTAGTCGAAACACGTTATATACGATACAGTCTGCATGTAAATTATTTTCGGTTTATTTCTACTTCAACTTCGTATATATAAATCATATAAACTCGTTCAAGTGTCATTGAACCTAATAAGAATGACAACTGTAATATCAGATACAGAAATATATTCAAAATTTAGAACATTACATAGTAATTTATTCAAAGTTCATTGGACTGTCGTAAAACCGTACACAAAATCGAGAAAGTTTAATGATCTAATTTACCTGTTTTTTAAAATAATATTGTATATCTAATAAATTTTATTTTATGTTTTCCATAACTAACATGTCTTTTTTCAATTAAATAAAGGTTTATTAATGCATATTCATATTTGTAAACAGATATTATTACTTCCGAAAAAGACGATAAAACTCTCCATAAAAGAATTGCAAATCCAAAAGAATTATTAATGTGTGTATTAAATAAATGACAATACAAATATAAAGCTATAAATTAATCCAAATAATATTATTTATATCAGTTTAAATAATATCATATTATTTTGCTTCATTTTTTTTATAAATTACACTTATTCTTCATTTCCATATTAATCAGTGTTCAATATTTATTAACTGTATAGAAAATGTTTAACTCTTATAATAAGAGTATAGAAAACATCTAGAAATGAACTTTTAATTTTAGGTTTTAAAGTTGCACAAAAAATATGTTGGGACAAATATTATTACTCTATTGAAAAATGAGACAAAAACAATATGAAAATCTTTGTACTAAAAAGAATTAATTGTAAGAAAGTACATAAAAATGGCATATCTATACATTTTCGGTTTTAAACAAAGTTGAAAAAATCTTCTGCTCTTTTTTTGGTACAGTAAACATATTTTGAGCCTCGTAACTTAGTACGCCTTTAAGCACAACTTAACAACATTGAATAGCAGTTTCACAGCTAGTATAAGGAAATATAAAGGTGACATGAGATAATTCAATAATCCAATCACATTCAATAAGATAAAATAAATATTTTTTAAGTCATCTCTAAAACTACTAATACAATTTTATCAAAGAAATATTAGAGTATGAACATAATTGCGGTTTTGTTCTGAATTCTAACCTTAATTTTTTTGAATGAAAATATCATTTCATTGTGTTCATGTTAATATCATTTTAAAGTGCATTTTTCGGTCTGCATACCACTATTGCATGTACGGTGCAATTGTGGTTCCACAAATTTCGTGCTGAGGACGACAGCCTTAAAGATGAAAAAGGTCGCGGGCGTACTTCTTCAGTTCAAACGACCAACTGAAGACGTTAGTTAAATCAGAACCACACATAACAATTCGAGAGCTTGCACAAAAGTTAAACGTTAGTTATCCAACAGTTCTGAATCACTTAAAATCACTTAAATCAAAACATTTATATAAATTTAAAAGTTATAAACCGCGATTATTTTTCTAGCAACTTAATAATAATGTTGCCAACAACAAGAAACGAGAGCAATCGTCATGTTAACATGAATTCATATACTACCGCATGTTTTTAAAAGACATTATTTCTAAACAATATATAATTATAATATAGTATATAAAAAATATCTTTTATGATTTTTTTTACATCTTACATTTATCAAAATCATAATATTTCCAACCATGTAAGTTTAAATTTTCTATAACTAAATATAAGCTTTATTTATCTAAAATCTTAACATATATATATATATATATATTACAAAAATACATTCAAATATAAAGCACATAAAGTTCTTAACTAATGACAATCGTTTTGTTTCGAAACATCTACAGTAGTATATATTGTGTATAAAGCGGAGAATAAAAATATCAAAAGAATCATTATCTCACGATAAAAGATTTGTCTTTTACATAGCGTGCTAAAAGATTCTTAAATTGTAAGAAGCACTTAAGATCGTAATAGAGTTCCGCTTAATTTTTATATATCACGAGATTGTCGTCCACAACATAAACTGATCTACAACGCAGTAGACTGAACAGTTAAAACGATTTATCTATCTAGAAAAAGAAACGAATTCTATTCGAACTTTCTAGAAGCGCCGAAAAAGAGATGTATTTTCGATAATTGTATTTAATACAGCATTATTTGAGTATAGTTTGTAATATATTTTTCATAAAATGTATTGTTGTAAGATGGACTTGATTTTCAGAATTTTCTTTATAGAAAATCATCCATGTATATCAAAAATAATCATTTATTTTTTATATTTTAAGTTCTATACACACACACACACACACACATATATATATATATATATATATATATATATATATATATCACGATCAAAGAGGAAAAATAATTACTTAATTTGTCCATTGATCAAATACAGAAAAAATAAAAATTCTATGCCAACATTTTTCTATACTTCAGAGTGTTTGTTGCTTTCACTATCTTACTTTTGAATCAACGAAAAAACAATAATATGCATGAAGTTAAAAAATATTTTTTTTATTTTAGTTAAATTATGTTACTAATGTTTCATTTTAGTAATGAATATAATTAAAGTAAATAATATATCATTGAAGTTTCTAAGCTGAAGAAAAAACAATTCATTAAGTTTAAATGTTCAAATGAAGTGAATTTAATTACAGTATTATTTTTATCTAAAACTTTAATTGTATATATATATATATATATATATATATATATATATATATATAGACAGAGCCGTGCGGTGGCATTGAGCAATAGACCATCGCTCTAGGCCCCTCAAGGATGAAAGCGTCTGTTAGATATTTCCCAGTTGTTTAATTATTTGCATGGGTTTTGTTTATTTATAATGAATAATAAAGCTTAAATAATATACAGTGCTGTCACCACTGTTCGAAGGCACCCTGTACCTACTTTACAATTATAGATTTCATCTTCAAATGTATATTATATGATAGTCATGTTAAATTAATATGTAAGTATGTTTAAAATTGTAGTAAATAACTGTTTTTGATATTTTTATAAGCGGAAACATAATAAATTTCTCATCAATATACTTATTTTCATCCAATCTCTATTAGTCCACAGTACGTAACCCCTTATTTTTATTGTTTACCACATATTTGAAACTTTCAATTTTTCAATTTCAGTTGTCAGAGAATACCCCTGTAAACGCAGAAACGATGCAACATTGCTGTTTTCTATTATAAAACTAATAACATGGTGCTCTGAGAATGCAGTTTTCATATAATGCAGAACGAATTAACCTGATTTATATCTACTTATTTCTGAGTTTCATTTAACACGGTTTCAATATAAAGCGGTACGCCTAAATCGCGTTATAGAAGGGTTGACTGTATATATATATATATATTATACATAAATATATATATATCAGAAAAAACATTTATATCTCGTAGTAAAATTGATTTATATATATATAAATCAATTTCATTACGAGATATAAATGTTTATCTGATATATATATATATATATATATATATATATATATATATATATATATATATATATATATATATCAGATAAATATTTTTATCTCGTAATGAAATTGTTATATATATATATATATATATATATATATATATATATATATATATGTATATGTATATTAATGAATTTCATTACGAGAAATAAATATATATCTGATATTATTTTAAAAATGAATTTATAATATTTGAGTAAAATGAAGCATTTATGCTGCCAATTTTTATTTAGTCGATAAAATATTATAAACTCATGAATGGAAAATTTTATATTATCACACCTCTGACAGTCTGGTTAAATTCTCATTCAATAAGAATAGCAGTCACTTATTTTTATAATTCAAGATATACTCGATATGTCTAAAATAATAAAAAATCTTCATAGTAATCTTCGAGATTTACAATCTTACAGGTCTTTATGAACTTAAAAGAAATTTATTACAAATTTAAAAATAAAATCCATAAACTCTAACTTCATTAATGGATTTGCATAAAAAGACTACAATTATGCATTTTTATTGTTCATATCAATTATCATCAATGATAGATTACTGAAAACTTTCAATAACAACATAACATATACATATATATATACACACATGGTGTATATATATATATATATATATATATATATATATATGTATATATATACATACACGTATGTATGTATAAATAATTTAACTCGTACCTTTTCCACATTTAAATTCACATGCTTAATTTCCAAATATTATGTTTCTCTATGATTAGTATTATTTAATTATCTTTTTAAAAGCATCCTTTTTAAAAATCCAATATATGTTAAATTAGAGAGTCTTAAATTCTTAGTAATATGAGTAATATAGTATATATAATATATAAATACATTTGATAATGCGAATTCAAAAGTATATACAATTTTTGGACTATAAAAAAGTATATTTAATGCATTTATAAAAATTAAATACTGCTATACATTATAATATATATATATATATATATATATATATATATATATAATATCCACAAGGATCATTTGATAAGTTTGATAAGTTTCTATGATGTGACGCCACCATTCACTTGGTAACGTCGGGGCTATCAAGAGTTACTTTTCAAAAACTAGCATAGGCGAAATTTCAGCCAGAAACGACGCGTTGTTCACGTTCTACAGATGTTTCAAACGAGAATTGTAGCATGAGGATGGAAAAATGGAAAAAACGAACAGGCCTTAACGTGTTGATTCGTCACCGCGGATGAAACATGGAACCGCCACAACACACCTGAGTCGAAGCAGCAGTCAGCGCAGTGGACAACGACTGGTGAAAGTGCGCCGAAAAAGGCGAAGAGCGCTTTGTTGGTTGAAAAGGTGATGGTTGTTTTCTGTGATTCGGAAGGAATCATCCTGGTCGATTATTTAACGAGGGGAAAAATGATAATTGTAGCCTACTATGCAACATTATTGGACCATTTGAAAGAAGAGCTAAAACAAAAACGGCCAAGATCGACGAAATAAAAAATTATTCTTTCGCCAGAACAACGTGCTATCGAACAAATCCAAACAAATCGACAGTCGCAATGGCAAAATTGCACGAATTAGGCTTTGAATTGATTCCTCATCCAACCTATTCTCCAGATTTGACAGCATGCGACTTCTTCCTCTTCCTGAACTTGAAAATTCGTCTTGGTGAGGAGAATGAGGAAGTCATCGCAGCCATCAGTGGGTATTTTGCACACTCGCTGGACCATGTGTATAGCCTTCAATGAAGACTATGTTGAGAAATAAAATCGTTTCTTTTTTTAAAAAAAAAACGGTTTTATGTTGCTTTTTTACCATACATATCAAACGACCTACGTATATATATATATATACACATACATATATATATATATATATACACATACATACATATATATACACATACATATATATATATATATATATATATATATATATATATATATAAATGTATAAAGAGTGTAAAAGAAAGAATTAGAAATAGAGCGTGACTGAATAACCGAATGGGATATTTTTTTTTTAAAAAAAATAATACTTAGCAGACCATTTGGTATACATGACAAGAGAAAGCAATTTGCAAAGAATTTTGTCGCAAAGTTTACACGAAACTTTGTAGAGTTTGCTCGAAGCATGTTGGTTTTGTGCAGGAAATGGGATGAAGGTTAACCAAGAAAGTTTTTGCAGGAAATTTCTCAACTGTAAAGTTGAATCTTGGTCGCACTATACAAACAATCTATGAACTGCATTTCTATATTTTTTTTCTTTGATATTTGTTTACTGCATCTAACGGACTTACAAAGTAAAACAAGGGAATATTTTGTTTGTATTTATTTTATTTAATATTAAATAATATAGCAGAATTTAGTAAATACTGTTCTAATATAGAAAAGTTTTTCTCATTTTCTGATAAAAATAAGCAGACATGGACTTTTTTCGTTTTACTATCGAACTTCATAAATAATTTGTTTAGATTTATATGTAAATGTATTCTAAGTGTATTCCTTGAATATAAAGTAGATATTAAATATGAATAAAGGACTTGAAAGTTTTGCTACTTAAAAAAATGATATTTATTTAATCTCATTTATTATAGATAATATTAGAGCTCATTTCCAACATTTTCATTTTTTTACTATCTCAATAGAAATACTAATGCATAAAGAATAATAATATATGTGAAATTTATTAATATCAATGAACTGAGGTTAAAGAATGGAAAACATATAAATATATGAAATTTATATTTATCGTTTATTACTTTAAATTTATGTTTGAATGGTTTTTTATTGTTCATTTCTTCCGAATTCAATTTTTTGTACTAAACTGACATATTTTCTGATTTTAGAAGTATAGATTTACAAATAATAATATTCAAATATAGTTTTGAAACACTTTATGTACAAGTATACACAAGTGCTAAAACTAGTAGTAAAAAACAAACTCAAATGATCCGAAAGAACGAGCAACAGAATATTGTTATAGGATAGACTTAATTTTCTGAGCAATTTTATAGAAAATCATCCATGTACACCAAAAGTAATCATTTATTTTTTATATTTGAAATCATATATATATATATATATATATATATATATATATATATATATATATATATCATAAACAAAGAAAAAAAAATAATAAATTTGTCCATTGACCGAATACAGGATAAAAAATTTGTAGCAACATTTTTCTATACTTCAGCGCGCAAATGTTTGTTGCTTCGTTTGTCTTACTCTATAATAATATTCATAAACAATAATATTCATGAAATAAGTAAATATTTCTTTATTTCAATTTAATTATGTTACTAATGTTTCATTTTTGGAATAAATGTTATTAAAGTAAATGATATTTAATTAAAGTTGCTCAACAGAAAAAAATCATTCAAAGGTTTAAAATGCCAAAGTTAAGTGAATTTAATTTATTTTATTACTTTTATCAAAAATTTTAATTATATATATATATATATTAACGAATTTCATTAAAATATATATGTCTAAAAAAATGTTATATATTCGATATTGTCGATATTTATTATATTTTATTCTTTATTTTTCTAAATTCAATTTTTTATACTAAATTGACAATTTTTTTAATTTTAAAAGTAACCCTAACCCATACTCTCTTTCATTGTACACCGTGAAACAGAACACTGATCATATACTGATATCAACCAATCAGAAAGTAGATCACATGATCAACATCAGCTAATCATAACACGAAAAAACCGTTTCTCGATGATGATGACGATCCTTACGAGGGTTGTTTGATAAGTCGGGTAAATTTCTATGATGTCGCGCCACCATTCATCTGGTAACGACACGGATATCAAGTGTCATTTTTCAAATTAGGATAGGAAAAATTTTAGCCAGAAGCAACGTGTTATTCATGTTCTAAAAATGTTCTAAGCGAGCATTGTAACAGTTTCCGCAAAGTGAAAAAAAAACGATCGGGACTTTTAGTATCGATTCGTCGCCGTGGATGAAACATGTATCCATCATTAACACCTGAATCGAAGTAGCAGTGAAAGTGGTAGACAACGACTGGTAAAAATGCGCCGAAGAAGGCGAAGAACGTTTTGTCGGCTGGGAAGGTGATGGCCACTATTTTTTGGGGTTTGAATGAAATCATCCTCATCGACTACTTGAAGAATGAAAAAACGATAACAGGAGCCTATTATGTAACATTATTAGACCATTTGAAAAAAAGAGTTGAAAAAAAAGACCAGGATCAGCGTTCAAAAAAGTGATTATTCATCAGGACAACGCGCCGTCCCACAAATCGACCATTGCAATGGCAAAATTGCATAAATTAGGCTTGTAATTGGTTCCTCACCCACCCTCACCCTTACCCCACCCTCTTCTCGGGACCTAGTACCATGCGACTTCATTCTCTTCCCAAACTTGAAAAGTTGGCTCGGTGGAAATAAATTCTCGTTGAATGAGGATGTCATCGTCGTCGTCAATGTGTATTTTGGAGTCTCGATGGACCAATGTGTAACACTCAATGGAGACTGTGTTAGAAAATGAAACCAATTTTTTCAAAAATCGATATTTAACTTGCTTTTTTACCATACTTATCAACGGACCCTCATATTAATAGAGACATATAAAATTTACGAAGAAAAAAATGTGTCTGAAAAATTAAGCACATTTTTAATCACAAAAATATATTTCAATTAAATCATCAGTAATAATAAACTTGATTTTTTTATTATTGAAAAACAAATTAAGTGCGAATTACAAAAAAAAATCTATATAATGCAGACTAACCCTTCTGTTAATATGAAATGGAAAAATTGCACGAATTAGGCTTCGAATTGATTCCTTATCCAACCTATTCTCTAGACTTGGCTCCATGCGACTTCTTTCCCTTGTCAAACTTGAAAATTTGACTCGGTGGGAAGAATGAGGAAGTCATTCGAGCCGTCAGTAGGCATTTTACAGACTCTCTGGACCAAGTGTATAGCTTTCAATGGAGACTATGTTAAGAAATAAACTCGTTTTTTTTTTCAAAAAACGGTTTTTAAGTTGTTTTTTTACCATACATATCAAACTACCCACGTAATATATACATATATATATATATACATATATATATATATATATATATATATATATATATGTATATATATATATATATGTATATATATATATATATATATATATATATGTATAAAGAGTGTAAAAGCTCAATAAAGAATCATCATGAAGATATATAGCAGTTGGCATTAATAAAGTAAAGATGTTAATTGGAAGCCATTAGTATTTTTAACATAAAAAACTATTGAAATGTAAAACCACGAATATTTAGAAAAATAATTAAGCAGGAATAATTGCTATACTTTTTGTTAAATTCACTAGAAAAAATTACCATGCGTACTGATTTCAAAAAAAAATTTTTGATAAAATTTTCAACAGCGACTCAATATTCAAAAGAATGAATAAAATCTTTTCAGAAAATTAACAACAAGAAACTGAAAATATGTTTTTATAAAAATTCCCTCAAAAAGATTAAATGAGATGAATTATTAATAGCTAGTTTTCAGATACTATATAAAAATGTACAAATAACACTGTGTATGTTTGTGAGAAAAAGTTCATGCTAATATTTACATTACAACAGAATTAAAGAAAATATATCATCGAAATATTCTTCTGTGTACAGATGTCAAATAAAACTGTTAGAAAAAGATCAAATATATTTACCAATATTTTTTCCTCTTCGCTTATACAAACATAAAGTATAAGTCCATAAAACATATCACTTAAAGTTACATGTCTCGTATACAAATAGATTAATAAACTTTTAATATACAAACTTTAATTCAATGTTTTTATTTAATTATATATTTCGTCTATTATGTACACAAGCTTCGTATATTTTTTTCAATTAGATGGAAAGTGTACGTCTTCACGGATAATATTAAATTTACATATAAATTCGTATTTACGTAATATTCAGTTCAGATGTATACATCTTAGTTTAATCAAGTCGAATAATATTAAAATGAACTTGAAAAATTAAATTGAATATGAAGTACATACTAAAAGATGTAAAAATTCTAAATTATATTGAATTAAAAGTCTTTTTGTATATATTTTTTAATATTAGCATACCTTTGTAATAAAGGGTAATTATATATATATATATATATATATATATATATATATATATATATATATATATAAAGAGGTTGCATTAAAAGCCGCTGTATTTTTGTGTCCTTTGAGCATTCATTTCAATAACAAAATGTGTGAATACATTAATCAAAGTACTCCCTCGAAAGCTATGACTTTCAATTACATTTTTCAATTTAAAATTTCAAAAATGGAATTCGGGGAATCACCTTGTTTTGACATACCGTGTGCTAAAACATCGTGCACGGCTTTTATCTAGAAGGCTATGGCTATGTATTTCATTTTTAAAATTTTTGTTTAAAATGAATTATATTACCAGAATTGTAGTCATATACCAAAGTTTGAGTTTCTTTTTTCAAAATAAAGAATTAAATTTTTACATAAGCACAATAAATTCTTCGTGTCATTTTAAAGTTCCTGTTTTTGTATTGAACGTATAAGAGGACCCTCTATTATTTTAAGAATTTTTTGAATTTGAAGGGTCACTTTATACGCCGAGGTATACTGTATATATATATATATATATATATATATATATATATATATATTTGTGCATAATGAATCGACATGATCGTTCTATTCACATAAATAATAATGACTGATATGAATATATCAACTATCATTCAATAACTGACATACAATAATTTTCTTTTTGTTTAATTTATCTGTTTTTTAAAAAAATACACAGCATAAATATCTGGAGTCTAGTTATTTTGCTTCATACTTTCTAACCGTTCCTGAATGAACAAATTTGACACTGTATTTTATATATTTTGAAATAGTCTATTATTTATAACCAAATTCAAGATTTAAATATTAAATTATGTATTTTTTATTTAAGTATTATTACTGAATATTAAAGAAAGGATTTTTTGTTATTTCTTATATTTATTAAAGTTGATAAACTTATAGAATTATAAAAAAGTTTTTATCTAATAATAAACCTTATAAGCTTTTTTTAATACCAAGTTATTAGGTTGATAGAAAAATAATTGCTGTTTATCCACACATTCATCAAGCTTTTTCGATTTTCCTAACTGTTTTAAGTGATCTAGAACTGTTGGATGCCTAACGTCTATCTTTTGTGTAAGCTCTTGAATTGTTGTGGATGGTTCTGATTCGAATAACGCCTTCAGTTGATCGTTATGAATTGAAAACGGAAGTCCGTGACTTTCTTCATCTTCAGGGTTCTCGTCACTAGCACGAAACTTTTGGAACCACCATTGCACCGTACATTCTTTAATAGTATTTAATTTACGAACATTTTCTATTGCTTTACCACCCGTTCTTATACAAAAAGTGCTTTTATTTGCTTCTTTTCCATCTTTAAATCAATAGCTCAATTTGAAACAAAGTTACAAATAAAACCAAAATCGATGTTAACAAAAATACAGATCAAGAAATGCACTTTAAAATGATATTAACATGAAAACGATGAGATACTTTTATTAAAAAAAATTAAGGTTAGAATTAAGTAAACACAAAAATCGCAATTATTTTCCTACCACCTAATATAAAAATATTCCATGTAAAGAATTTTATTCAATAGTTTTTTCTTAATATTTTATCTAACCATTTTTAGCTTTGAAGCTGTTTCTGTTCTTTGAAATATATTTTTTCTAGATTTTCATATTGTACAGTTTCATATATTCTTTTACTTCATGTTGAAGTATAATTCTTCATTGATTCTTTTAATAATGTTTAAAGGTGATTCATTGGACTTAACGTTAAAAATTTAGGAGCTTATTTTATGAGATCAGCTACTCAATTCTTGTATACATCGATAAATAATAAAAACAGTAGACTCTTTTAGTATATTTCAAGTCATTATCGTATTTGAACATGACATTTGAAATATTTTTACTGTTTATTAATAGAGCAATAATAATATTCTAATAATAATTATAGAATTTCTTAATTAAATATTTCAATTAATACCTCAAATTAAATAATTTATTCTAATTAAATATATAATTTAATTAAAACGTTCAAGAAACATTACGATCGATATAAAAAATCGTGATATTTTTGTATTACTTCTTATTATTTTATAATAATATGAAACCAACATTTAACCAATTTTGTGCGTTTCCGCTTGGATGCGTGAGTAACGTCACGCGTCAAATAGGATATGAGTACATAATATTTATATGCTATACGATACTATCTTTTTTAACTTTACAAACACGTGACCTGTATGTCGAACACTACATTTACGATCCCTGAATTTAAGGACCCTCTTTTAATTTATAATACCTATTCTTTCAAATATATATATATATATATATATATATATATATATATATATATTCTATAGTGTATATTTTTATATAAGGATTTAAAAAAAGTATAATAATCTATAAGAAAATGACAGTAAAATAATAAAATATATCCACATTATACAAGATCACAAATATTATAGTTTGATTGATATAGATTAATACAATATTAAAAATTCTTCAAGTATATAAAAGTATGCAAATTTCTTACTTAGATTTTATTTATTAACATTTATATATTTTTTGTCATTTTATACGACTGAAATAGAAAATATCTTCATATATATACATATATATATATATATATATATATATATATATACACTAGGGGGCTTTGCCTCCTGCTCGCTACGCTCACCAACCCCCAAGTTCGTTGCGCTCGTCCATTTGGTAATTGTAAGCATATACATGTAACAGAATGAAACAATAAACATATTTGGGTATCATATAATCATATAATCCATGCCTTAAATAAATAAGTCGACGTCATGAATTTATATATATATATATATATATATATATATATATATATATATATATATATATATATATATGTATATATATATATATATGTATATATATATATATATATATACATATATATATATATGTATATATATATATACAGTATATATATATGTTAGTATGCCTATATAAACATTTCCTCAGATAGATTATTTTTTGTAACATGTTGGTTTATAAAGGTTTTTGGGGATAACTTTGATTATACATATATATATATATATATACTCGTATATATATATATATATATATATATATATATATATATATATATATATATATATGATTATTATGATGATGATGATGCCGTTCCGATGCCTTTTATTTTTTGAAGAGTCATCCTCTAACTGAATGCTTATAGCTAAACTGCCTATAACTGAAATGTTTAAGTTAAAATTTTCTCATCTCAGATTAGGTGATTTTAATTATAATTGGTTAAAATGGTAAACATTAATTCATCATTCCTATTTCATTAATTATTAAAGTTGAAAAAGTATTGTGTTATTTATAAACATTTGAATAAAATAAAATACTATTACCAGAAAAATAAATATTTCATTTATTAAAGTTAACAGCTAAAAAAATTATCCATTACAGTCAAGCGGGGCGTAGAGTCTCCCTGGGGGTGAGAGCAGAGTGATCAGAGCGCAGAAGTCTCCAAGTATATAATAAAAATGTAATCAAAAAATAAGAAATTATAAAATCCGAAAGGAAACAATGCGGCAGCTATATTAAGTAATTAAATTATATTCTTAGATCTCTTTTCTTCGACATAAAACAAAGTGTAGAAAAGTGATTCAGTAATTTCAAGCGATAGAAAATTATAAGTGTATAGAAAGTGGATAAATACATAAATCAGACAAAAAACATAAAATAATAAAAAGTTTACACCCATTCACACAGAAAATATATGTGTGTATATGTGTGTACATGTGTGAATATATATATATATATATATATATGTAAATAAATATATATCATTAACCTGTTAGATGTGTCGCCCTATTTTAAAAATGTGTGCCTATATTGTGTCGCAAAAATGAAAGGATGATATGTATACTCATCAAATATAGAGTATATGCAGCTACTGTAAAATTGACTTAAATTTTAAAGAAATGGAACTTATTTTTTTTTTAAAATCAATAATTTTATTGCTTAAATTCATCTTTATGATGAGTATGCTCGTCATATATATCTAGCAAATTAAAATTGATTTCTTCAATTTAAAAAATATATTAATATGTATATATAACCAAAAAATAAACTAGATTTTTTTAATAAAAATTTAAATAAAAGTAAATCTGAATAGATTTTTGCCTTCTGATAAAAAGCAACAATATTTTTAGACTAATAGTACAGTTTTAGTTTTATGCAATTATAGAGAAATTGATAAAATAATTCATTCAACAATGAAACATGGAAATGGTGTTGTATGATAAGGCGAATATACTCGTATGACCAATTCAGAGGTCATTCATTTCTATTGTGACAGAACAACGACCTCAAACATACAACACATAAAATTTATGAATAGATACTAATACTTCACAAACTTTGAACACAGACTCTCACTCTCCTTTTCTAAATCTCGTCATTTATTGATAAAATTAATTAAGAAAAATAATTTAAAAAGTTAGTTTCTAGAGAAGAACAATTAAATCTACTCTTTAAAAAATTGAAAGAGTAGATATAGAAAAAATGTGACAATTTGTACATTTAATGGAAAAAATATAAAATGAAATTGTATGTCAACAAAATATTTTTTTATTTAACCTCGGAAATATATATTTAAAAAGTGTAACACCTTCATCCATGGAAATAAATAAAAACATTTGTACTTTTTAGAACATTCAAAGTTATTTTTTTTAAATAACTGATACACTAGCATTCAAAATTGAATTTATATATTTTATTTAGTATAAACTAGGAGGATCCACACCCTGTTCGTTATGGTCGCCAACCCCCGTAGAAGGTTATTGCCTTTACTCGCTAATGCTTAATCCTCCTAACAAACAACAAAAATTAAAAACGTGTACACAAAAATAATCGGTGTAAGAGGTAAGTCTTCAAATTTTTATAAAAAAAGTTTATGGTAATTAACACAAGTAAATATTAGGTTGGTAGAAAAATAATTGCAGTTTATGCACCCATTTGTTAAGCTTTTTTGATTTTCCTAACTGTCTTAAATAGTTCAGTACTGTTGGATGACTAGCGCCTAATTTTGTTTAAGCTCTCGAATTGTTGTGCGTGGTTCTTATTCAACTAACGCCTTCAGTTGGTCGTTATAAACTGAAGAAGTATACCCGTCACCTTCTCCATCTTCTATTCTTTCGTCCCCAGCACGAAATTTTTGAAACCACCATTATACCGTAAATTCCTTAACAGTACCCATACCAAAATCAGATTTAGTTTACGAGCAGTTTCTCCTGCTTTACCGCCTGTTTTGAACTCAATCAAAAAATTGATGTTATTTACTTGTTTTCCATATTTTATTCAATAGTTCAATTTGAAGCCAAATTAATAATAAAACGAAAATTGATGTTACCAAAATATAAACCGAAAAATTCACTTTAAAATGATATGAACATGAACACGATAAAGTAACACTTCCATTGAAAAAAAATAGATTAGGATTCAGAAAACAAAAACCGGAATTATTTTCCTACCAACCTAATACAATGTTAAAGTGTGTAACAATTTTCTTACTATCAAGTTTCAGTGAATACAATATTTTGAATAAATTTCTTATTAATTTTACACTAAATTTATGTACCCTATTTCGTTGTACACTGCGAAACAGAACACTGATTATGTGACCGGTATCAACCAATCAGAACAGAAACCACCTGATCTTCATCAGCCAATAAAAACATGAATAAAAATCATTTGACGACAACAACAGGACTGATTTTTATTAATCTAGAGATTAGAAAATAAATTTTAACTGTCCTCTACTACATTATATAGACTACTATAAGTAGAAATAACAAAAAAAAATGTTGAATTTTATTCATAGAACAATGAAAATTAACCAAAATGTTAAAATTTTTAATTGTACTTATAAGTATGAATAGTATTTTGCAATAAATTTTAAATGTTTATTGACATTTGTTACACATAAGTTTTTCTTAACAGATTTTAACTTTACCAATACTTTATATATAAATATATATAATTATATATATATATATATATATAATAATAATAACGGTACAAAAAAATTCGGTCACTTATCCATTCCAATACTATTTTAAAACATAACTATGCAATATTTACATATATTTCACTGTCATGCATTTTTTACTAATTAAGTGAATGCATTTGAAAAATTTAACTTGTTTTATATTCAAATGATTTAAATCGAACGAAAATATAATAATTTTACCTGATCGTTCAATCGGCAGTATTTTAGCGCAGAAATTTTATTGTGTACGTCGAGCTATCATATATTGTGGATTACTCATTCATTTTTTTGACGCCATCAGTATAAAAGTAGAAATATTGCAATGATAAAAATCACCTAAAATGTGTTACTTTTTCATACGAAAATAAAAGTTTTGAAAATCAAAATACAATCGAACCTTGTGGTACAAAACATGACTGATTATTTAAATAACTGATTCAGGAAGGGCATCTAGCAATATTTTGTGACTCGAGGCTTAGACGATAAGCATAGCTAGCAAGATTTCAAATTATTCATGTAATCCGATCAAAATAGATCATTTTTCTTACCACGGTCATGGCTGGCACGGCTCGCATAATTCACAACTTGATTAGAATTCAACATTCAAGTTATGCTCGCTGGGTAATTCTAGATGTGCAAATCATTTTAAAGAATGAAATACGGTTATTTTTGGTAATTAACTTTAATATTCTAATTTTTAATTTTTATGTTATAAAAATGCGATTGTACACCTGATATTTGATAATATTAAATTCAAATAAAATAGTAAGTTTTATTTTAGTAATATTACATCATATCTTATAATATTCTAACGAATGTATGTATTATTATTGATTGTGTTAACGTTTACAAAATCTGATTCTACCTGAGCTGTGCTAGTCTCTAGTTGATACACATTTTAAAATTAAAGGTGTGGAAGTATTTCTATCCAAGCTCTATAAGTCTTAAATTAAAACTCATCTATACGGATATATCTGTAGTTTCAGATTATGTTATTAATTATACCTTAGCGTCCTGTTTGGTACTGATGGTTTTTTTCCTAGCAAATAAAGAAGTTATACTAATTCCTGATTTTTATAACAAACTTAACAATTTATTCTTTTAACTTTTTATTCATTCTTATTTGCTTCAATAGTCTCTGTCAATTACATTCCATGGATGGTTTTAAAGTTTAATATGTGAGTGTTCTATTAATTATTATCTGGGGTGTTATAATATTTACGCTAAACTAAAGATTTAGCAGGTTCAGTTAAAAAAGTTTCTAACGTTTCAAAATGATATTAAAAAAAGATAATTAAAAAAACCAACCACCAGAGTATAGCTTTGTGCTATGCTACAAGCTTTTTAAACGTATAACTACGTCTAGGGGTGCATAGTAAATGAAAGCCATGAGTATTATACATTATACATTTATTTTGTTTCGTTATTTTAACTACAGTTTCTACAGGTAAAGGTGGAATGAATTCTTAGACCACAATTAATGGGTGATGATAGAAGAAGTATGAAATGTAGTAAGTGCATTCACTGTACTCAAAATAAATTAACTGAAAATGCAGAAACTTAATGTTTTGGTTCACAAAAACTAATTCTTCTGTCTTTTTTTAAAAATTTAATATTAATAAAAGTTAATGTTTGAAATGGTGTTTTTTTTAAAAAAAATAAGTAATAGTTCCACTCGATATGTTCAACATTTCTGTACAAAAATTATTAAAATGTCCAATGAATAACAGTCCTGAATAAAATCATTACAATAAACAGGTTTTAGAATACAGAACAATTTTGAAAAAAAAAACACCAAAAGTTAAGATAAATATGACTGATGTTCGCCATCCAAATGAGCTCTTAAATTATTAAATAATGAGTAAAAAAGACACACACACAATTTAAATTCCAAATTAATCAGAAACAATCCAAATGTTTATATTATTCCAACGATGTTGACAGAATTGGGATTATGAAAGAAGAAAATTGAAGTTGTTTCAATCAGAACCGAATTGTTTATTTTTTTTTGAATATTTTCAGTAAAAATAAGTCCTTATTAATTATTATTTTATTCTTTTTTCAGGAAAACCACTGGATTATATTAATAAAAATATACCCCAAGATGAAGAAGAGAAAGAGATTGATTTGTACTTTCTGCAGGAACACAAAAAATTTTATCCAAAATGTAGAGAGGTATTTTTTTAAAAAAGACACATATTTTTTAAAACAATTTAGTAAACGATAACTTTTTTTTAATTACTGATACATAAATAATATTGAAATCTATTCAAAAAACAATTAGTGACGATATTCGAGAATATTTTACCCTCTATAGGTATAGCAAAATGCTATTCAGCCAAATATTTATCATATATATTTTTTTATTATGCTGTACATTAAATCATGAAGAGTATATGATCCAAAAAAAAAGTGTATAAACAAACAGAAAACTAATTTATATATATATATATATATATATATATATATATATATATATATATATATATACTCGTATATATATATATATATATATATATATACAATATTACGTCAAAAATATTTTGAAACTTGTAATTTAAAAATAAAGTACTTGAAAAAGAATATTTTATGTCATACAAACTATTTTTTGTCGATTCCAAATCAGCTTTTTACATAAACCAATCTTTTATCATCTATACTATCTACATCAATATTGAAAACATTCTGTGTTTATTTTTAAACTTCGTACAAAAAATAAAATCGAATACAATTTTATTTTCTTTTCTTAGAAAAGATTGTCTTCGACTAGTATTCAATCTTGTCAGAATAGAATCAATCTTGTCAAATCTGAACTTAAGAATATATTACATTTCAATTCAAGAAGCCGTTTAGGAAACTAAATAATCTGTTTCACATGAACGAACTTTTTATTAAACAAATAACTTTCTTACCTTCCTAAAAGTATGTATATATATATATATATATATATATATACCGGTTTTTTTAACATTGAACTTCATTTCCAGATATCTCAAAAGTTTTTATTAATATTTTACTTATATTTTTTAAAAAATTTCCATTATTTCATGAAAAATATTAAAACTGAGCCTGATCTTTTGTAATTTCGCATTTTTTAATACAACATATTACATTTTATACATACCTACATTCACTATTTGTTTCTATATGTATCACGCTTATGACATAATAACATGATAATGGATTTAATAAAAATAACAAAAAAAACATCATATTTTTTATAGCAAAATGTATAAAAAGGAATACTTTAATACAGCGTTATATTTACCTAATAAACATTTCAATCTTCAAAACACGAACATATAGTACATATATTCTATATTCGTGCTCTTCAAAAGATGGAATCGCTTTTGAAATACTTGAAATCAAAATATCATTATTTTTTTATATACCTTAATATGAAAAATATTATGGGATATTAGAACTTACATCACTATGTTAAAGTTATATCAGATTGTTTCATAAAAAGTACTTTTATATTACGTTTCGAAATAAAAATATAATAAAGGAAGTAGATTGAAAATAGGCTTCTACTGTATAGTTTAAAAAATTATTAGGCAGTGAAATTATTAATTCGTCAGTTTGATAGCATAACTGACAACTTTACAATTACAACACATACTGTAATGTTTATTTTTTGAAATAATGTGAGAATAGAGTTGTGTAGTAATATTTAAAGTAAACTGAACTCGATTTTAAAATTCTAAGGGATTAAAAACATTCCACCTATGTATTAGGTTTAAAAAATAATTCTGTGGTTTTAAATTGAATCAATCATAACTCTGTTTTAAATTAAAATATTTTCTCGTCGTTTAAGGATTTTCAAGTAACAACCTTACCATTTAAAAACAATGTATATCTTGTCCAAGCAGTTACCATAACCCAGATCTATGCCACTCGTTTATACTGCCAGTACATTTGTCTGACTAGAAAGTGTAAACGCTACCAGGTGACACTACCAGTTGGTTGGATTTCGGACCTCTCTCTTATTCCTGTGCTTGCTCTTGTCACACTCATTTTTTACATGCGCATTGAAACTAACCTAAATCTGTAATCTTGTGTGAAATGTTTGTCGATTTTGTTTAAAACAAATATCTAGAAATACTGCGTTAGGTGAAATTATTTCCGATTCTATACATTAGTAACAATTCAAATTTGTATACTGTTTCTATTTTATATATGAATACAATCTATTAATTCAAAGCAACAACTTTGTTCACTGACCTATATTACAAAGGAAAATTGAATTGAAATTTTAATTAATAGAAATCCGAGATCGGTAAGGTAGATTCTACACATTTCTCCGGACTCCTCTTAATTAGGACACCTATCCCTACATTTCCTGCAATAAACTTCTTTTCAAATTATTTGGGTAAAATGAGTAACAGAAGAATTTTTAAAACTCGTGCTCAGAAGTACCGACCTACTACTAGCGCCACTACATCAATAGTTTACAGAGTAGTAGTCAGGACCGCATGTCAGGATCTAGCATAACTTTACAAAAAAGCAGTGAACACGATGGTATCCAAAAACCAACATAGGCATCACATAATTTTCACATTCTGGTTGAAAAAATGATGCCATAGCTACAATGAGTTTGTTCAACTTTTGGAAAAATGTTGCGATTCATAAAACATGCAAACAAATCCAAAACAGTGGAAGAGATCCGAAAATCTATTACGAATTCATTGGCTGGAAACCGCCATATTTTTTGACAAGTGATTCGTCAGTTATCCAACAGACAGAGCAAAATTGTACAAAATAATGAGTAATATTCTAAGGATTGAAATCTATTCCATTTTTCTATAAACGTTCATTTTCTGTTAAAAAAAGGTACAAAATTAATTTGTATACCTGACAGTCATCGGATATTTTCGACTCTTTATAATAAATATATATTTAATATAGAAATTTTCGATTGTTCAAACAAAAAATTTACAAATTATAAAAATTAGTTCAACCGATTAAATCCAGAACTAAAAACCGCGATAAGCAATTACTAAAACCAATAAATTGAAATCAGACAATATTGTGCACGAAAATCTACATAATAAATAATTGGAAATTACAAATCTTGAGACTGATAATTTTACAATACGTATATTATATTTTTCAATGAATTTATTAAAAAAATCATTAAAGTATGACTAATTTTAACATAAATCCATCCTTCCTTTCATTCAACTCCACGCTACTTTAGTTTACTTTCAGAAAGAATAGTTTATTTTTAGAAAGAATCTAAGAGAACTGTTTAAATAATTTAAAAACTGCCCCTGAACTAAAAACAAGTAAAAAAATTATATGAAATATATATTCAAAACAGTGTATGATAAAAAAGATACAGCTGTATCAAAACAAAAGGTATCATCTTCATCTTTTATTATTAATATATATATATATATATATATATATATATATATATATATATATATATATATATATATATATATAAATAAATATAGATATAGATATTTTTTTAATAATTATTATTATGTGATACTGTTATGCATTCTTGTATACAATGGCTGTAATATAAAGTTAATTTAAGAGTGAAGTAAATATGTTATGTTCAATATAACTACATGGAGATTTTTCAATCACTATTGCAATCACTCTGTTAAATAAACAAGTATTTTACAATATCGATAAGATTCGAACTAATGAGAAGCATTCATGATTTATACATATATACACGTACAAACTACATTTTTGTACTTTTAGCAAATATCAAAGAATAGTACAGTAAATTGAGAATCTGGAGCAAGCGTCTCAGAAATAGTACACGATATAATTTGGCTAGACGCAGACAGCTTTTAAATAAAACACATTTTCATTTCAAATTAAAAAGTATATATATCGAAGTTATAAATAACAAAATGTTGAATATGGATAAAAATTAAATTGTTTAACAAGATTTATACAATTTCAACAATTTGAAGAAAATGGAAATATTACTATGCAATCAAATCCTGTAAAGTCGGAAAATTGGAACAAGAAAATGGATGATTTATATATATATATATATATATATATATATATATATATTAATTATATTTATTACTTTAAGATGCATATGTTAGATTTTCTATACATTTGAACATGAAATCAAGACTGATTGACTTACGAATCGATTTGAAGGATATACATATATAAGGATATACATATATAAAGATTGATTAATTAAACTACTAGGAAAATATTTAAAATGAAAAGTAGACAATACAATACTATTGGGTTGGAAGAAAAAAAATTTCAGTGCATAAGCTTCAAATTTTTATACATTTTTTAATTTGTGTTTTAAGTAATCCAGAACTTATGGATGACTAACGCCTAACTTTTGTACAAGCTTTCGAATTGTTGTGCGTAAATTTCTGAGATGGGGCCGCCATTTATTTGGTAACGTCATGGCTATCAAGTGTCACTTTTCAAACTAGCATAGGCGAAATTTCAGCCCGAACCGACGCGTTGTTTACATTCTACAGATGTCTGAAATATTGTAGTAGTTACCACAAAAATGGGAAAAAACATTCAAACCTTTCTACGTAGATTCATCACCGTAAATGAAACATGTATCCATAACTACACACATAAGTCGAAGTATCAGTCAAAGCAGAGGACAACGGCTAGTAAAATTGCGCCGATGAAGGTGAAGAGTGTTTTGTCAGCTAGGAAGTTGATCGCTAACGAAAAACGATAACAGGAGTTTATTATGCAATATTATTGGACCGTTTGAAAGAAGGGCTCATCAAAAAAGTTCTCTTTCACCACGACAACGTGCCTTCCACAAATCGATCGTCGCAATGGCAAAATTTCACGAATTAGGCTTCCAATTGATTCCTCATTCAGCCTATTTTTTGAACTTGGCCCCGTACAGTCAAAGCAGTGAACAACGACTGATGAAAGTGCGCCGAAAAAGGCAACGATCGTTTTATTGGCTGGGAAGGGGACGGCTACTTTTTTTTTGGATTCCCAAGAAATCATCCCGATTGAATACACAACGAAGGGAAAAACGATAATAGGAGCATATTGTAAAACATTATTGGACTATTTTAAAGAAGAACTGAAACAAAAACGGCCAAGTTTGGCGGATAAAATTGTATCTTTTCTCCAGAAAAACGCGCCGTCCCACAAATCGACCATCGCAATGGCAAAATTGCACGAATTAAGCTTGAATTGATTCTTCACACTCCTCCACCCTATTCTCCAGACTTAACCCCATGCGACTTCTTCCTCCACTCAAACTTGAAAATTTCGCTCGGTGGGAAGAAATTCTCATCGAATGGGGATGTCACGTCATCGACATTACGTATTTTGTAGACTCGCTGGACCAAGTTTATAACCATTAATGGAGACTATGTTGAGAAATAAAATCTATTTTTCCGAAAACCTGTCTTTAACTTGCTTTTTTACCATACTTATCAACCGACCCTCGTGTATATACATATATATATATATATATATATATATATATATATATATATACACACACATATATGTATATATAAATATACATATATGTACATATATGTATATATATATATATATATACAATATACATACATATCGATATCTATAACAATAAAATTGACAACTGCGAAAAGCGACCTCCTCGACGTATACTTGACTCAAGCGGCATAAGCTACTTGCGCCACAAGTCGATTTGATCAGTCGATGACTAATTAAAGTGTCTATGCGCTGGCTATAATAGTACCCAAAACGAAGTCAGTAATAAAGTGTCTTTGAGGCCCCTCTGAAGTTCTTCTGGAGGAATTACGAGATTCAGCCCCGTTAAGTGGCAATAAAAGATTCCTCCACTACTTTAAGATATACTCCAACTCACGAAACCGCCAATATATTTAAGTTGTGAGTGTTATGAGCTACTGTGCTCGTTACTCATTCACGGAGAATGAAAAGGTATTTCGATTACAAAATATAAAATTGTAAAATTGCACAGAATACATTGTTAGGTTGAAAAGGGTAGGTTGGTAGGTGATAATTTCGCGTACACGCATCAACTGATAACAGAGAAGAATTTAAGTCCAAAACTACACAAATTCAAATACTATATATTGTCCTAATTGCTAAAAAGATCAAATCGAGGCAAATTGATTTTTTTAAAAAAAAAGTAGTGTAATAAATTCAATTCATAATGCATTATTTAAATAAAAAAAGTTATCGACTTATCAATCATAATAGTTTATGACTGCACTAAAAATAAATAAACTATATTTTCCTTGCTTTAACCACTTATATCTACTTCTAATCTAAATTTGAGTATAATATTATGATTTTCTTAAGGATTAAATTACATTCAAACAAAAATACATAGTCACGAATCCGGAAACTTTACAACAGTTAGTGGACATAATTTAAGCCTGTAATAAATTACAGAATTATTTACCCGATTATTATACGAATTTAATAGAAAATGATACACATCAAGGTAATTGGGTGTTGTTTTACTTTAACGTTTTTATATAATTTAAGGAACGCCAACATCAGTCACTCTAGAAATAAAACCGTATAAAAACATATCGATTAAACCAAAATATCCAAGCTATATTATTAAACAAACAATATTAATTTCGTTTGAAACCGTTGTATTACGGTATGTATTTTAATATTAGTTCTCTTAATATTCTCGTATTAAATCGTTTCAAATGTTAATAACAATTTCAAGTATATATTATGATAAAGCTTCCAGTTTAATTAATATAAAAGCTATTTATTTTAGTAACTTCATTTAATAGGAATATATTCGATTAAAAACAGCTTATTGATTATAAATTTGTTTTTAAATATATATATATTTTATATATTTTTGCTATATTTTATAAAAAGTACAATAAAATATAGCAAAAGGAATTTTAAATATTAATTTTCCTACATAAATTAAATGAAAACAATTTCACGAGTATAATAATTTTTTTTGGCTTTTACAGAGAAATTTCTTTTCACAAAATTTTATGAATATCATCTTAATTAAACAATGAATCATGATTTAAATATCCCTTAATGTCAATAATTCCGAGACTACTACTCTAATTAAAAATTATTAAAATTTAATAAATCGAAATATTTCATCCACTTTCCATTTTTCAGTAATACAAAAATTCATCTACCTTATAACTACAAAAGTGAAAACGAATATAAATTGTTTATTTAAACTAATTTCTTTCCAAGAAACATATACAATATGTGTGAATAAAAAATATACCTTTTTTAACCAACCCGTGCCCTTTTATATATTATAATACCTTTATATGAAAAATTACAAATCTAAGAGAGAAATTCGCTGGAAGTTTCAGCTTCCTACTTCATTCTTTGAAATTAATTTTCGAGGCTTCTCATATATACACTTAATTTTAAAAAACTTACTTAAAATTAAGTCAATAATTTGAATATCACAATCGAAATTAAAAGTCCAAAAAATATTTCATAAAAGTAGATTGTAAGGGATATACATAATATATTAAAATTAAAAAACGATATAATTAAAAATTATGTTCTACTTCTTTAACTTAAATTACATCAAATTTAAAACAACAAAAAAGTAAAAATAAATAAACGCACAATATACTCTTTTCGCTCTACTAACTAATCCTGTGAATTATTATTTTATTCGTTCGAGATTCGTTGCTGAAACTATTACAAATGTAACTTTTAACTTACGCTACGATTTGTGGTTCATGAATTATCGAATTTAGGTTTTTTTTTAAAAAAAAAACAAACAAACATGTTTTTTGATAATGCGAATATTAATAGCTTTGGATTATAAGGCACAAACCAATTGTTTGATCAGCAAAATCCAAAAACGT
>CM068318.1:33840955-33888455 GCA_034766995.1 Acanthacorydalis orientalis | reverse complement strand
GTGCCATCGTGTTATTTATAGTATTAATAGATAAAGTAATTTGTAGGAGCATTTCTTCTGAAATGCAACAGCTTTTATATATATATATATAAATATATTTATATATAATATTTTCAATTCAAATAAAATTGTTTAAATTCGTTGAATATAAAAAATAAATAGAAATATAATAAATAATTTTTTAAACTATCAAATAAGCAATAATCAATGAAAATTTTTTTTGTTTCCGAGCAAAACATTTACATGAATTATTTAGTTAGTCGATATTTTAATAGTTTTATTGAACTGTTTGCGGTTTTTTTTGAAATGTCTGGCGCACGATATAAACGTTCTATTTATTTCGGAACTATGCTGAGCATACTAAGTAAATTTTTTAGATATAAAATATTTGAATACTTATTGTCAAACTATTTTTGTATTGTTGTATTGGTTTCACATTGAATAAGAAATAATTTTATTATCAACAAATCTTATTGAAAATTTTACGTTACTTTTTTGTCTGTTTCTAAACAGCTTACATCCAAGTCAAAATCAAAATAATAACATGTATCAATTTTTTCGAAACGTTATGTTCTATTGTTATCTTTGTCTTCATTTCTAAATAGACTTATAAAAAAAATAGTAATCAACACAACGCTTTCGAATACTTCTAAGCAACCGCTAGTTTACAGGACGACTCGCTATAATACTAAGATATAGACAATATGAAATAATACAGAATAACATATAAAAAATATCAACTGAAACTGCAGTGATATAAAAATGTGTATAGCTACAATAGAATTACAATACTAGACATTATATTTGCTTAAAGTAAAAATTTGGAATGAACCGAAATATAAGATTAATTTTTAATTTGAAAAATAGCTATAAACAGTTTTTTTAATATAAAAAAATGAAAAATACTTAAGATAAAATTGCCAAAATTTCTAATTATAATAGAAAATTAACCCTTTATACTTCAACAGTAAGTCTCATTCACCATCCCATTCTTTACATCAACTCGAACGGTGCTTCAAATATAATAAAAACGTTATCTTTAATTTGAGTATATATGATTTTTTTATATTTTCTTTAAAAATGTTGCGGAGTAGCTTGTTTCTCATAAGAAAAAAGCTTGAAGTGCAAAGGATTAAAATGGTTTCAGCAAATCTTTTTTTATTTTCTAAAAAATGATCTAAATATTAATTTCATATATATATATATATATATATATATAAACAAAATTTAAAAAAGTAATAAAAATTAAGGATAATATTCTTTTATAATAGTAGTTTGCATCAGTAGATATTTTGTGAATGATTATATATATATATATATATATATATATATATATGTATATATAATATATACTATACTATGTATATATACTACTTTCCACCATTTTCGATTAACTAGATTATTTTATAAAAGATTTTTTATTCGCCTTACAAACGGAACAAAAAACTATTCAAAAGGGTTTTATAATTAAATTATCATTTTTTATGATTACGTTTGAGCATTTAGATGACAATATAATCCAGGGGTGATCCTTAGAGCAATATAGTACAGAAAAAATATATTTATTATATCTAAACACTGTGCATAAGTAAAAATCAAAAATGATCTACAGTAGACTATTAAAAAAAGAAGAAAAAAAACAGAACAGAACACATTTTTGAGGTTTATAAGATAAGAGAAAAACTTATTGGTGAAAGTTTACTATAATGCCAAAAATATATTCACCATTTTGTCCAATCAATAATCAAAATATAATACAATAAGCATAGACGATTATTTCGAATTTTTTTAAAAAATACGAATTAAATATTAATTTTATCAATATACATGAATTTTTCAGTAAAACCGTTCTGTTTATAATAATAATTATACTATATATATAGAGAGAGAGAGAGAGAGAGAATTGGTATAGAAATAATTGTTCTCATTATAATAATAATTATACAAGCTAACAATATAACTATCATAAGACAAAAGACATGAAGGACATCACTTGCAACTTAATTAGAATAATGTTTGGAAAACAACAATCGACGAAAAACTTTATAAACATAACATTCAACAACAAGAGAATCGGAATTAATCGCACATCGTATGAAATTTGCAAATATTTAGAATAAACTAATCGAAAAAATATAAACTAATTCAAAACTTTGCCATAATAAATAACCAAAGACAACAAAATTAGGTATCATAAAACATAAATGCTCAGAGAAAAATCGCAAACTATATAAGACCTGCGCATCCATTAAAACGTTCATTTTGATCTTTAAATAAAAATATTATTTACAGCCACTAATAAATAACCCAAAAATGAAATATACAAATATTCTTATAAAATTATTCAATTGTTAACTGATTTCTTTAAATACCAAGGAATATATATATATATATATATATATATATATATATATATATATATATATATATATATATATATATATATATGTATATAATTTTTGCCAGTAATTCCTTCAGTTCTCTAACTCAAAGATTATGAAGTTGATTTCTCTAGTATATAATATTTCACGAATGAAAAGTATGACACAATAAAAAAAATTAACCTTTAACTTTGTCAAAACAAAATATCATCTCTAAACGAAAACAATAAGAGATAAAAAAACAAATAATCATTTAAACGAACACGAAACAAATATTTTTTTATTAAGTTAACGCTAGAATCTATACATACTTATGAAGCCAAAAAAATTGTAGAATATACATTTGAGTAATATATCCTGTCTACCTCATAACTCGAACTTAATTCTTTCAAATTTCTATCTCTTTTATTTCCTACATAATTAATTGACGGTAATAAAAACAACATTGAAAACAAATAATGTTTTACATCTTTCTTGACTATAAATCTAGGATGAACATTTAATTATAGACAAATAGTTATAGTTAAACTACATATATAAATATAAATATATATATAAATATATATATAAATATATATAAATATATATTTATATAAATATATATATTATATATATATATATATATATATAAATATATATTTATATAAATATATATATTATATATATATATATATTATATATATATATTATATATATATATATATATATATATATATATATATATATACACTTTTATGTATATGTACTGATTATTTCACACCTTCGACACATTATTGTTCATTTTAAGTCATTCTCACACAATTAAAATCAATAATATCAAACTTACATGTTTTTGATGATTACTGTGGAATTGTGTTGAAATTCCTGGAATCTGAAAATTAACGAAGTTAAATAGAGTTATTGACTTATTAAATATCTAAACATATATATATATATATATATATATATATATATATATATATATATATATTTGTGTAGGACCTTACATGTAAACAAAACAAGCACAGTGACAGATTTTAAGCCAAAATGATTGATAATATATCAATATATTTTTCTTTCATATAACCAAACAGTATTCTGACAACATTCAACTAGAATTTAATTAATAGGTAAACTGAGATAAATTTAAAAATTCGATTACACTAACTTGTATTCAATGTTTTTCTATATTTATTTTTAACTAGACTAGATAATATAATACTCGTACTCTAAAGGTCTTATTATCAATTATGAACGGTTCCAGAATTTTTTTTGATCAGCGGAAAGTAATTAAAAAACTAAAATTGTGTACCTAATATTTTATAACAATATAATCTTTATTAAATTTTTTTAATTAAGTTTATTCAATTGTGTAAAAGTTTGAAAAATAATGAAGCATCATTTTTCATAAAACATTATTTTTTGAAAAACTACTGTTTATATATATATATATATATATATATATATATATGTATCTGTGTATGTCTACTTAATATATATATTGATATAATTGAAATCAGATCATTGAACTTTAAAATAATTCACAATAAACATTTATCATAATAATCAAAAGAAACATAAAATAAATACTCTCAATTATACTTAATTCGATAATAATGACAATGAAATTGTCAATTAAAATATATCAAGAGTAAAATTATAAAATATCTGTACATTTTATTACCAAATAAAAATGAACAATCATTGAATATAGTAAATCAATTTTTGATTTTAATTGAACTAATTACGTGTCAGAAATTGCTTTCAATAGCATTAATAAATTTCATTGGCGACATGTCAATTAAAATGGAATATCATATTTTATAGAAAATGATTTTAATAATGACAAGTGTCAAAAAAATAAACATGAATAAATTACTCGGAAACTTTGTAATTAGTAAATTAATTTAACGTTGTTCATATTTTTTATAAGATATTAAATTTCATTTAGTACAATTTTTGTTATTTATGTAAGTGATGAACCGTTAAAACATTGAAGAAAGGTAACATGTATGTATGTATGTATGTATATATATATACATATATACAATTAAATTTTCATGATTTTTCAATAAAATTTAGATTGTTATTTAAAAAAAATACTATTTACTGTTATTTAAAAAATTCATTTACGATTATTAAATTACTTTTTTCATTTTCTAAGTTTGATTTTTATCTATTAAGTTAGTAGAAAAATAATTACTGTTTATGACTTTCCAATTCATATACATTTTAAGCATTTTTAATTTTCCTAGCTGTTTTAAGAGGTCCAGAACTGTTAGATGACTAACGTCTAATTTTTGTGCAAGCTCTCAAATTATTGTGCGTGGTTCTCATTTAACTAATTCCTTCAGCAGGTCATTATGAACTGCAAAGAACGGCTGCGGCCTTTTTTATCTTCAAGGTTCTTGTCCCCAGCACGAAAATTTTGAAATCACCATTGTACCGTACATTCCTTAACAGTGCCCACACTAAAAGCTTCGTTTTGTTTACGAGCAGTTTCTGCTGCTTTAATATTAGTTTGTACTCAAATAAAAAATTGTACAGAAAACGAAACATGAATCTCTAATAGATTCTGTCAATAAACAACTAAATCAATTATAATCAAGAGATTAAACCATTGAATTACAAATCACTATCTCTGAACATGATTTGGAACTTTTGACATATGCCATCTTTCAATAAAGAAGTAATTGTGGAGAATTTTTAATAAATATTAGAATTAAAAGATGACCAGTACGTTAGTTTGAAATCAATATAAAAGTGATACTAAATGTAATTAAAATAATTAAAACCAAACAGGTGTAAATAAATACAATAAGCACTTAAATTCACAACAAACCGAATTTGGTACCAACTCAATGACATCACTTCAATCCAAACCTCAAGTGACACTAAAAAGATTTTTTTGTACATGTTATTATACAAGAAACCTAATTTAAAAAATATTCTAAATTGATCTATGCAAATTTTAAAATCATACAATTTTTTATCTGTTTATAAAATAGAATGTTATATTTTACAAAAAAATCCGTGTTTAAGGAGAATGCAGGTGAATTAAACAAAAATGAATAATTAAATGGCACTAAAATTGACATAAATATTAATATATTAATAATATATATACATACATATATATACATATATATATATATATATATATATATATATATATACATATATACATATATACACATATATATACATATATATATACATATATAATCAGTTTAAAATTTTAAAATTCAATGAATTAAAGAACTAACTGACAGTTTGATGGTCTAATCAACTTGAATGAAAAATTTGAACAGAATCCATTTACAAAAAAATTATATAGTGTCACTAGTGTTTAGATCCAGATTATACTTAATTGTTATATTTTATAACTTTTACTTATATCTAAATCCTAAAATAACCTTCAATGAAGCTATATGAAATCATATGTAATTTTTTTCAGCCATTAAATATTTACATAATTCTTCCAAATATAATTAACCCTTTCCACTCGGCTGTCCCCTCTGAGAAAACATCGTAAATTTAACAAATAACAATATTATTTTCTTATAAAACATGAATTAATAAATGTATTTTGGAAGTTTCATTTGAATAAGGAAATTATTTACAATGTTATATTATTTTATTTGAAGTTTTTTGTTACTTACTATTTTGTTAAAAAATATGTTCGAGTTGTTGGTACGTGAGGTGAAAAAAATCTCCGAGTGCAAAGGATTAAATTATTTTTAACTCTTCGATAATCGAAAATGAACATTTAATTTAATTTTCATATTATAAATAATTAATTTCAATCACTAAAAAAAGTTTTTTTTGTATTATTAATTACAAAAAATCCTTTTTACACATAAATAAAACATAGTTCATATTAAACAAAATTAGTGTGCAATTTAAATTACTCGTGAAATAAATTATCATTTTAGAACTGGTAATTTATTTACTCATTATCAGCCCCATCAAAATCATGACAATGCCTGATGATTCAATGTCAAATTCATATTCAAACCCCTTGGCATTTTAAATCATAAAAAAATGTTTTTTAAAAGCACAAAATACTCATTATAGTTATTTTTTCATTGAATATAAAAAATATATACATTTAATTAACACACGAATATTAAATCAAATGTGTGTACAATTATTAAAAATATCGATTTATATTATAATATAAATTTCAATATTACTTTCTGTTGCAAAAAAATATATACATTAAATAATACCTATTATAACATCGGCATACAATATGGTGATATCAAGCGTATCGCCCTTTTCACGACCTTGAAACTCATCAAAAAATTAAGACTTCTTCCAGGAACATCACGTGGACGCTTTATGCAAACTCATAATTAAAGTACACATTTTTTAAATATATCAATTATGAAGTTTAATCGACAAATTTAAATTTTCAATTAGCTATGTAAACCTTAATTAAATTGTTATTGTGTATTATTCATAAATTTAATTAAATTAGTATTTTATTAACAAAGTTAATTAAAAGTATCTGGAAAACTTCGTGTAAAAAACATCAAGTAAATAAAATCTCTACTGAAATTCTCACCAAGTCGTCATCATTTTCAGACTAGTGTGAAAATGGAAAAACAATACAAATATATCACAACAAAATATAAGATTTTTTTAAAAACGGAAAACAAAGTACAACGCACTCGCTGACTGTGTTTACTTTTAAATTTGACAAGATTCTCCGTCCGACCGGAAGTACATAATTAAGGGTTTGTTTTGATAAATCGAGAAAGCAATAAAGCGAAAACGTTGGAGATTGTTTATGTTTCATATTTTTGATATTTTTTTTCTTTTTAGTTAGACGAGCAGAATGTGTTTAGTCGAGATATAAAAAAATATACTATATTTTCACTTTTTTTATATTTTGCTGAATAAATATTTTCAAATATAAATTATGACATAGCTTTTAAAATTGCATTATATTCATTTTAAATGATAAATTTAAATAAAGTGAATTATTATAAAAAAATAGTATTTAATTTTCATTTTTTATCAACCACTCATTTAAATGATATTTTTAAATATTTAAATCGATAGCCTTTATTAATATAATAAGTGACATTTTTTTATTTTCTCAGCTCTATAATTTTTGTCTTTATTTTTAAATTTAAAATATATTCTATTCCAGATAATATTTTTTTTAAAATTTTCATACAACCTTCACTGTTTTCTATTTTTCTGTTCATTTTTATGTTAGGATACTTTGTATCTTTTCATTATTTGATGACATACAAGACTTACTAATAAAATTATTACATAAGTACAAATATCTTTCTGTATATAAAAAATGGTGCATGGAATTCACAAGCGTTAGAAGTGAAAAATCATTAACAAACGTTAAAAATGAAAATTAGAAAAATATTGAATATTTTTTTATGAAATCTATAAAATAACAAAAATTAATTTATATTTATATACAACTACAGTAGAATCAGTTTAATGAGAAAATTGAATAAATGGTATTGTTCGTACTATATTGTCCTGTTTCTATGTACAGTATTGCAGTAATGCAATTTATGCATACTGTTAATCTGCATTCAGGTCATATAATCCTTTTACAAACAGAATACTGGACTAATGATTTATTTATAATACTAAGTTCTCTAATCACTTTGAACTGTTTTTATCAGAAAAAATGTGGTTTGTGGGGAGTGAAAATTCGTCTTTGAAAATAAAATTATCCACAGTGTTAAAAAAAAATAACCACAGTGTCAGAAGTATATTGTGCTAAAAAGTAGTGTTTTTTAATATTTTTATTTTAAAAATTTTATATTGCTTTATGTACTGACTCTTTTTTTAACTATATTCACTATTTTTCTTTTTATTCTAATAAAGATCAAATTCAAGTATATTACTTCAGAATTAGTTTCTCCTCATAAAATATATTGTTAACATCTATAAATAATTAGTGACATACGCGACCTCTAATAAAACTTTATATTAACTAATAATATCGTATTTAACAACAGTTGGTTTAACAATACTAATTAATTAAACAACGAAGCCATTGCTGAGTCTGAAAACACTAATGTTAAAATGCTTTGATATGATCATAGGAAAACCTAAGTCAACATAGTTATGATCTATTGTAAAGTGATATTTGATCGTTGAACATCATTAATTTAGAAACTAGATGGTTTCAATAGAAATAGAGAGAAATACTGCCAGATACAGTTCTATATTCGTTGATGATATTAATATGTATCATGGAAATAAACGAATTAATAGAAAATATTAATAGTTGATCACATTATTATTAAATTTAGTACATATTTTTTAAAAAAAACATGACAAATGTAACAACCGTATTGTTTATATTCAACATGAATTTCTTAAATTTTTTTTTTTCATTGAATTACTAACATTTTTTTACATAACACTCTACAGCTAAAGATTTTTTAAAGTAATATTGTACATTTTTTAATGTTAAATAAATTGCTACTTTATAAAAGTATTTATTTAGTATAAAAAATCTTAAATGTTACCCATAATTTATAAAAATATTAACTTTTTAAAATATTACATTAAAATAGATCTAAATTGACTACTTAAAAACTAAATTTATATATTTTTATATTTAAGTTTTCCTAACTACTTAAAATGTTTATATATATATATATATATATATATATAATCAAAATAATCCACAAAAAATTAAATAAAACAACACGTTGCAAAAAGTAATCTATCTACCAAAATGTTTATATAGACATACTAACATGTGTGTATGTATTCATATGTATATATATATATATATATAAATATAAATCGATTTATTTTGGACGAAAGTTCTAAGATACTCAGATATGTTTATTGTTTCATTCAGTTACATATAAATGCTTACAACTGACAAGTGGTCCAGCGCAGCAGGCCCGGGAGTTCATAAGCACAACGACTAGGGGGAAAATCCCTCCAATATACATATAAAATTTAAATTATCTACAAAAAATTTTATAAAGCCACTTCGTAGCAAAAAATCCGCAAGACTGTTTATATAGACATACATTTATACATAAAAATCACGTTGCGATATATCTACGATAATGATTATATAAACATACTAACACACACACATACATATACATGCATATATATATATATATGAAACAACTAAGTTGTGATATATCTGTGATAATATTTATATAGCCATAAACGAGTTTTAAAATATATTTTTAATTCGGTTACATGTACAGGCTTATAATTGACAAATGAGTAAGCGCAGAGAGCCCGGGAATTAGTGAGCGCAGCGAGCATGAGGCGAAGTCCCCTAGTATATATATATATATATATATACATTTTAAGTAATTAGGAATAATTAAAAATAAAAAACATATATTAGAAAATAAAGTAACATTCTAAATTTATAAAGAAATAATTATACTTAAATAATAAACCATAACCCAATAACTACTCTGACAGCAATTTTTAAAAATATAATAAACCTTGTTATAAATCTAACACTTAATAGAAACAATTTCAGAATCGAAATTAATTGAATTAAAAATTCAAATTATTTATATCTTTTTATATATCTGATTCTGTTAATATGTTTTTTCTAATGATCTTTATTCTTTTATATCATTTAAGTTACAGATTTATGTTATTAAATCATCACATATGCGATTAAAATTTAGATAATATACATACTGTGTATTTCAATATATATAAAGAAACTGATACGAAAAACAGAATTCAATAATTCAAAAGAACGAATACCAACAAGAGAAAAATTAAAAATTAACTTTTAAATGTACACATTGTTGATTAAAAAAAAGATACACAAGTCTATACTTTTTTCTCATAGTAAATATTCTTTAAGAATTTTACATTTTCCTGATCTGTTAGCTAATAATTCGATAAGATAAATTATTGACGTTGAATCAAATCTTTGTATATTTTTTCGTTATTATCGGTAAACAATTTCTTTTGATTTCTCGGTTTATAGCATCAATAAACACATATAAACTGGATAAATACATGAAAAGTAAAAACAAAATATAGAATTAAAATGTCCGCAATCACTATCAATGAAACATGAATATTTAACTGAAGCTACAATAATGACTGCTATAGCTAAAATAAACTTTCTTTGCTTTCAATTTTCTCTCTCTCTCTCTCTCTCTATATATATATATATATATATATGTGTATACATATATATATATATATATATGTGTGTGTGTGTATATATACATACATATATGTATATATATATATATATATATATATATATATATATATACATACTTCTGTTAACACAATTATTTGATTCTAGGAAACGTATCTACGATGAAAAACTAGATCAAACAAAACAGCCAAACAGAAGGTTATATTCCAAGAAAAAATTATATTATATATCCATGAGACTATAAAATTATAAAAATATACATATCAAAACATAAATGTTAACTTCTTCCTCATCACTGCTGCTCTTAATTACATTCTTTTGTAGTTTATATATATATATATATATATATATATATATATATATATATATATATATATATGACTGTGTTCATCCGAATGAGCGTTCACTGATAACTGTTCATACTCATTTGATAAAAATTAAACACTCAGTTTCGGTTAAATGGCAATGCTCACTGTCTGATTTGACATTTTTTTTTATTTCCTAGATCCAAATTATATCATTTTTTATTATTATGAGCGGTGTTTATACGACCTCTGGCCATTTCCCGAATCTCGCTCGCCATGTGCTTCTGTCGTAGACGTCAATCTCCTCTACATCCTATCTCCTCATGGCAGTTCTTATGCTTTCGTGCAATTGTCTCCTTGGCCGTCCTCTTTTTCTTCTTCTTGAGGGGACCCAATTCCAAGCTATATTTGGCATTCTCTGCCTTTCCATTCTCTTCATATGTCCATACCTATAACAGCTGTTTCTTTTCTATAGTGCACGTTATTGGGATTTTGGCGTTGCTCTTCTTCCTAATTTCTTCGTTTCTAACGTAGTCAAGTAACGTGTGTGGGCAGCATAGTCTCCAGAAGTTCATCTCCATCGCTTCAATCCTTATCATTTTTTATATTTACATATTAATAAATTCATATACGTATCGTTTCATACAAAAACACTATAAATCAGACATTTGTATACTGCGAATTAGGATAAGAGTATAATAAACATAGAAAAGTATAAACAGCCGATGGAATTAATAGACAAATGCTGATAAAACCTTTCATCATAAAGGATAAAATGTAGGCAGAGACACTAGCCGTATGAGTTAAACCCTTTTAAGTGACTGAGAAGTACAGCTGGCTTTATGCGTGCAAAGAGTTAATTATCTTAATTTTTTTTAAAAAAAAAACTGCTTCTATAGTCGTTCTGCATCCACTGTTATTCAATCAAAGTTCTAATCAACGCTTAATATACTCAATCAGTTAAATACAGCCAGTAACTCATAGTGTAACTCAAGAAAAATCAGAAATACTTCTTTCTTCAAATGATATAAAAAAACGTAGAACAACTTACTTTATACATTTGTTTTAAGTACTAATGATTCTTTAACGAATCATAGCAGTTAGATAGTATTTGTATCGCTGACATTAATTTAAAAATAAAAATAATCAAAGATTACTTATCCGACGGCCTCTGTGACCTTGAAAATATTATAATATAGATTTAAACATGTTATATTTTCCTTCTAAAATTACTTTCTTATTTTAACGAGCTGAATTATACTCTAAATCCTAACTCAAACTATGATATTTGGCTGGTTTAAATTTTTTTATGAGAGATCTATAATACAAAATGTACCTATGTGTAATATTTTAAACTACTAGAAGACTACCAGTTACTTTTTTTGTGCGACCATCTTGGTTGGTTTTGTTTCAGTTCTATTTTAAACCGTCAATACGAGTAAATGTTGAATAATAGGCTGCTGTTATCGTTTTTCTCTTCGTTAAGTAGTCGATCAGGATGATTCCTTGAAAATCTCAAAAAAACAGGCCATAACCGTCCCAGTCAATAAAACGGTATTCACCTTCTTTGGCGCACTTTCATCAGTCGTTGTCCACTGCTTTGACTCAGGTATGTAATGCTGGATCCATGTTTCATCCACGGTGGCGTATCGACGCAAAAGGCTTGCTCATTTTTTTCGTTTTTACTCAACTGCAACAATGCTCGCTTCAAACATCTGTAGAACGTGAACAACGCGTCGGTTCTGCCTGAAATTTCACCTATGCTAGGTTTCATAAAAGTGACACTTGATAGCCATGACGTTAGCAAATGAATGATGACGCCGTTTCATAGAAATTTACCAAACTTATCAAACGACTCTCGTGTATATATATATATATATATATATATATATATATATCAAGTAACCAAGAAAGGTCTGTCGATTTTAAATTGAGAAAAAAACACTTGTGTATTTTTATAGAATACAATAAAGTAGTTTGCTCTCCTTTTCTATTGAAATATTGAAGAAACAACGCCTTCATTTATTAAAAAAAACGATATTAATAAATTATTGATCAGTTTATTTCTAAATTTCAACCCTTTTTTCAAGTCTAAATACCACAGATAGAATTATTTCCACGTCTATATAACCATTTAGAAACCTTAATTATTTAAATGTCGTTCTATTATTAATTCAGGAATATCTTAAGTAATCAGGTTGAATATTTCGCCACTTGAATCGATAACATTATCATAAACTACATTAATTTTAAGCCGAAGATTACCTAACGCAAACTGGCTACTAATATATGTATTTAAATGACTATTCCAACCGGTTTCAACTACCTATGTCTTAACAGTACATATATTATACAGAAATGTATTATTTAATTTATTTCTTCTCAAAAGTGTGAATGTTGGTTATCTTGATAATCTGTTTCTTATTAAACAAACATTATACTAATTTTCTTATTTAATTACATAAAATCCCGTGCTCATATGTTAGTATTAGGTCGGTACAAAAATAATTGCTGTTTCAATCATTTTAAATTTGGTACCAATTCTTTTCGTTACCAGTTATCTTTTGTTATAGTCATGTGATACATCATTATAAACAATTAAATTAGCACTACTGATTTCAGCTTGTCCATTCTTTAGTATTGTTGGATATAACTTCTTAAATCATGGAAAAAGAGAAAATTCCCGTAATTTTGTTGTTTTACTTTAAACTGGGGCGAACATTAATAAAAACTGCTCGACATATCAAATTTGTTTTTGGAGAAGAGTCAATTAGTGAACGTACAGCTCAACACTGGTTCCAAAAATTTCGTAATAGACTTCAGCTATAGATAATTATGATTTAAGAGCCATTATTGAAGCGAATCTATGTAAAATAATTCGAGAGGTAGCAGATGAACTCAATGTTGAACATTTAGCAGTTGTTCGACATTTAAGCCTAATTGAAAAAACAAAAAAGTTGGATAAATGGGTACCGTATGAATTAAACGAACATCAAGCATTTCGGTGATATGAAATCTGCTCTGCGCTTCTTTTGCATAACAAAAATGGTCTTTTTTTGATCATATTGTCACATTTGATGAACAATGGATTGTCTTCAACAATCGGAAACGTTCATCATAGCAGCTATACTGAGGAGAAGCATCAAACAGTTTCCTAAACCGAACCTTTATGAAAAAAAGTTTATGGCTACTGTTTGGTGATAGGCAAGTGGCAAAAATCACTAATTAAATCCTGGTGAAAAATAACAGTATAAAAATCACGTCAGGAAATTGAAAAAAATGTATGAGAAGTTGTATCGTTTTCAGCCAGAATTAGTCAATCGAAGAAGACTAATCCTTCTTCATGATAACACCCAACCACACGTCTCACAAATAACTTTAAAAAAAATAAATGAACTGGATTATGAAACCTTAACTCACACCCACCTTGTTTTTCGTGCCTGTCTCTGACAGATTGTCATTTTTTTAATCATTTGAGTAATTTCCTACGAGATAAGGTTTTCAAAGATCAAACATCAGCTCAAAACGCTTTCGATCAATTCGTTAACTCCAGGACTTCAGAATTCTATCTTGTAGGAATAAACAAATTTGTTTCCCGTTGAGAGAAATGTGTGTAGATTAATGGTTTTATTTGGATCAATAAATATAATTTTTAACTGATATATGCGTCTTTAAACTCGATATGTAAAAACGGAAATTATTTTTGCACGAACCTAATATATTATTACTTACACGAAAATATACATAATTTACATAAATTGCTGCTTTATATAATATATATATATATATATATATATGTATATATATATATATATATATATATATATATATAAATGTGTGTTAAAATTAATTCTGTGCTATTAAATTGAATCATTCATAACTGTTTTAAAATAAAAAAATTTCTCGTTAAAATATTTTCTATCGACCTCACAAATAAAATGGGCATAAACCACAATCAGAAAGAATCAAAAATCAATTATTGAAGATTTATATAACAATTTACTGGTGATTTGTGGAACTAGTGAAAAATTCATTTCAGAAAATGTAAATAATATACTCAAATAATAAAGAAATCAATATTTCTTAAAAATAAAATTTAAAAAATGAATATTTTTTTTAAAATTTCATTGCTTATTAAACAGCTGTTAATATTTTTAGCATCAATCAAACCAATTTTTAAAATTATTCTATATATAAATATTATATTTAATGTTTTTTCTACTGCAAATTTCACCAATTTTCTGTTGAACACATATAAAGAATCTAAAGAAGTTTAAACAACATAAATACAAATTACCGACCGATGGGGTTGTAAGATTTTTCTCTTAAGATCGTTTTCATGTAAAGATGAAAACATTTATAAATTTTTAATCTGTTGAATAGAGTTCTAAAAATTATTGATTCGTCCTCAACCTACGAGGACCGTTTGATAAGTATAGAAAGAAAGTAAGTTAAACACCGTTTTGTGGAAACAATCGATTTTATTTCTCAACATAGTCTCCATTGAGGACTATACACTTGGTCCAGCAAGTCTGCCAAATACTCATTGACGGCGACGATGACATCTACATTAGACAAGAATGTCTTCACACCAAGTCAAATTTTCAAGTTGGGGAAAAGAAAGAAGTCGGACGGAGTCAAGTTCGGAGAATAGGGTGGATAAAGAATTAATTCAAAGCATAATTCGCACAATTTCGCCATTGCAATGGTCGATTTGTGACGCGACGCGTTATCCTGGTGAAAAAACATTATTTTATGTGCCAGTCTTGGCCGTTTTTGTTTCAGTTCTTCTTTCAAACAGTTCAATAATGTTGCATAATATGCTCCTATTATCGTTTTTCCCTTCGTTAAGTGGTCGATCGGGATGATTTCTTGAGAATCACAAAAAACAATGGCCATCCCCTTCCCAGCCTACAAAACGGTCTGCGCTTTTTTTTCACCAGTCGATGTCTACTGCTTTGACTGTTACCTCGATTCAGGTGTGTATTTGTGGATCCATATTTCATCCATGGTGATGAATCGACACAAAAAGGCCTGCTTGTTTTTTTCCACTTTTGCGGCAACTGCTGCAATGCTCGCTTCGAATATCTATGCAACGTGAACAACGCATCGCTTCTGGCTGAAATTTTGCTTATGCTAGTTTGTAAAGTAACAAATGATAGCTGTGACACCAAATGAATAGTGACGCCACATCATAGAAATTTACCGAAATTATCAAATGACCCTCGTACAATAGATCAAATAATAACTTTTACGTTTTATTCATCATTATTTTTCTCCATTATTTTACTCTTATATCTGGCCCAAAAAGAACTTGCAAACATTTGTAAAAATCATCATTTTTCCACAATTGAAATCTTTGATCCAATTCTCACTTGCAAATACTCGTCTTTTAAATTTATTTATCTAACTAACGAATAGTTTTAAGTAAAAACATAACTATTATTATCCTTTCATAAAATAATTCAAATTAATTGATTCTGAATAGATTTTCTTATATTTTATTTTGCCTTTTAAATTTATATTGTTGACCTAACCTTCAAGTTATCGCATTGGTTCGAATACATATCATACTAAAAATCTGTTTTAAATTTTGTTTGAGTTTCACTCTTTAACTGTATTTTTTGTAACGTACTATACTATTTAATAATCATCGTTGATAATTTTCCAATTTTTTTCAGGCTCCTATTTTTGTAATACTAAATACTAATAAACTAAATGAAATTTATAATCGTCTTAAAATATGAAGATTCGTTAACCTATATTTTAATAAATAAATTACAAGGAATGACTACTAAAAAATAATAATCTGAATATAATAACTAGAATACTAATATTTTGCAATAGGAAATTAAAAACGTAATTATATATATATATATATATACACATACACATATAAAGTACAGTTCAACTTATAATTTTTATCATATGTAATTAAATATTTTTAATCCTCAACGTTATATTTCACATTTTTGTTTGCTTAAATCAATAGTACTAAATAACAATTTAAATTAGTATTCAAACATTTATAATTACAATTATAATTAGTATAGTAGTTTACATAAATGTATAAGTTTAATAGTTTTCATATTTTTTGTTTGTTTAATTAACAATATTATTCTATGCTATATATATATATATTTATATATATATATATATATATATATAATAATGTATATACATACATATGCGCGTGTATACATGTTGTTTTAAAAGCAGCATTTCACAGTTTTTTTTTTACTATATCACCATAAAATAGTAATTGAACAAATATATATACATAGATTTGATTTTTAAATTACTTTTGATTTTGGTACGTAACTACAAAAAAGGAAAAAAAATGTAAAACTTTCATGTTCAATATTAACTATGTTAATGAATTGATAATTAAAATTTCGGAATGATGCATTTACTGCACAAACTGTTCATTGTCCCATAATAACAAACGTTTTTTTGAATTTATGCATAATTTGAGTGGATAATAAACACTTTCGCAAATGAATTTTCCATTCCCCCACGTACAACATTTTTTTGATCGAAAGTGCTCAATAGTCCATTGATTATTTTTGATTGTTGCTTTTGCGCACTTTGATAGCGATTCTATTATTCATCATCCCTCAAAAAAATATTTCTATGCGTTAGTGCTCTGGAGTTGATAGATGATAGTATTGGCACCTTAATACTCATGTGCACATTTAAGAGTAATCAATAATAAATTATTAAACATTTTTACTAACAAAAAGTGTGTGATAGATTAAAAATTCATTTATGAAACTGAATTGAACCAAACTGACAAAAAAATATATTATGGATAATAACCACATAGTATGATAGTTTTCAAACATCTGTTGTTAATAAATAATGTTGTTTTTTATATATGAAATTATTAAATCAGTAGATTAAAAAAATAAATTTTATTTTTTATTCAATTTTATGTGTAAGGAATAAACTACAAACTATTTCAATTATAAATTACAGTAATCCTTCAATCTTTTGATATATATATATATATATATATATATATATATATATATATATGTGTGTGTATATGTAAATATATATATATATATATAATGATGACCTAACTCGAATTAAAAAGACTAAAGTAAATGAAAAAAATATATCTGTATTTTCATTTACTTTACTCTAAAATGAAGTATTCAATAAAAGTGTTTTTATCAAATGAACAGCTAACAAATTAATTTAAAATAAATGTACAATTTTCATTTATATCATTATTATAACTTAATCTTATGTGTGAAATTTTCTACATATTCTTAGTCTAAAAAAAGAATAAAGTAAACTTATCTTGAGGATTTTTTAACAATTATTAGGTTGGTAGAAAAATAATTGTAATTTATAACCTTCAAAATTATATACATTTATCTCTTTTTGATTTTACTGGCTGTTTTAAGCGAGTTAGAACTATTGGATGACTAAAGCCTAACTTTTGTTTAAGCTCTCGAATTAAAGTGGGTGGTTTTAATTCAACTAACGCCTTCAGTTGTCCGTTATGAACTGAAGAAGGACGTCCGCGATCTTTCTCATCTTCAAGGTTCTTGTCCCCAGCAATAATTTTTAGAACTACCATTGTACCGTACGTTCCTGAACAGTATCCACACCAAAAGCATTGTTTAGTTTACGAGCAGTTCTACTGGTTTACCATCTGTTTTTAACTCGTACAAAAAATTTACTCTTATTTGGTTATTTTCCATCTCTAAGTCCATCAATAGCCCAATTTGAAACAAAATTAATAATAAAACCAAAGTCGATGTTACCAAAATACAGACCGAAAAATACACTTTAAAACGATATTAACATAAACACGATGAAATGACGCTTTCATTGAAGCAAATGTTAGAATTTAAGAAAAAAAAACGCAATTGTTTTCCTACCAACCTAATATCAACTATTAAATGTACTGGTAATTTAAACGAATGCCAGCGTATATACGATTTCTGTAACTGAGTTTAAATATATATATATATATATATATATATATATATATATATAGCCGTTATTTTAAGAAAAATGAAAATACAGAATTACGAGTATATAGAGAACGAATTTTCCAATATTTTCCAATAAAGCTTCAATAAGTGTTAAACGTGACAACACTATAACAATGTTGTCATTATTTATAAGATGACATCTTTACACACAACAGGAAAAATGAGCTAGGATCAAACATAAGGAAACAGCAAGAGAGTGATAAAGAGTGAATTAAATGTCTAATAGAAAACTGTATACTGTTACTAAATAAAAAGATAATAAAACTTTTATTATGAACTGTCTTTTATGTTTCCGAACCTGTACGGGCTAGGAATTAACGAACCGCCAAATTTTAATGAATTATTAAGTTCTTTAAAATGTAATGAATATTAATATTTTTTTAGACAGACTCTTTTATGTATAAAGTATACATATATAAAATTTGAAAGAAATATTAATTGTTGCTCATATTTTTTTACTATTATGTTCGGTAAAATGAGATTTTCTTATAAAATAGGTCCAAAAATATTAAAAAATCATATTGTAATTTCTCTTAGATAGTCTAATAAATCATTTTTTTATTTTATATATAGATCTTCAGATTGTCAAAATAAAATACATCTCTCTATAATTAAAATAAGTCCCGTGCACTCTTTTTGGGAATTTTTTCCGTGTTCCGATTGGTTGTTGGAGATCACGTGGTCTCTTTTCTGATTGGTTGACATCATTCACATGTATGTAGCTATCTCACGATGTACAACGAAAGAGTATACAAAACTTTAGTGTAAAACTGGTAATATTTGTACAAAAAATGTATTCACTGAAGTTTTAGGGTAAAAAAATTATTACATATTTTAACATTGTATTTTGTTGTTAATTTTTATAAACTTTTCCAATTAAAAATTCACGACTTATAGTTTACGCAGATTATTTGTACGTATAATTTGTGGCCGACCTCAGGGGGATAACTCCCCTCCATTCATGAGATCGGCTAGTGTAATGAGTAGGAGGCACAGAGTTTATAATAAAATAAAACAAGTTTAAAACATCATTTTTCTCTTCAGAGATAAAATATTTTCTTCGGAGATATTTTTTCTTCGAAGGACGTTTTTTATTAATTTATGTTATTTGTAATGGCGAGAGCGAGTGTCAGCAAACGGGCGACAAAGCTCGTCCTCAGGGTTGGTCGAGAGTAAATAGTAGCGGCGAAGCCCCCTAGTATTTCTTATAAACGTGATAGTATTTTCAAATTGTTCATATATCCTTTAGATGCATCCTAAAACTCCAATAACCAACCAACTATCCATACATCCTTAACATCACATTATTATTGTTATACTATCGAAATACTTCAAATAAGAATATTTTCAATTTCTTTTTTCCTCGTTGAAGACTTTACATTTATTTATTTATTATTTGAGATTTTAACGCGCTTCAACAGCTGAAGTCATTAGCACCCGAACACAAATATAATTTAAAAACACACCTCGTTTATGTACTCTAGTACGGATCATCCCTTAATTCGAACACAAAATATAAAAGATTTTACAATACAGCACAAAATTTTCTACTATCTTTTGATTACTTCACGTGTTTGCCTCGTCCATTTAAAAATAAACTACAAATAATAGTTTCTGTGCACAATATAACTCATCAAGATAATCATAAAAACGGTTTAAACAACGAATGTGAAATTTCGCCATAAAAAGTCAAACAATAAACTTCAAAATATATTTTAATAAACCTGATTTCCATCTATTGATATCGTATTATAAATAATCAAATATTTGTTCCTTCATTACTGTTTTATTTTTTTCTACATGTATTATTTATTAAAGAATACGGTTGGTAGGAAAATTATTGCGGTTTTTGTTTTATAAATTCTAACCTTAATTTTTTTTATTGTCATTTCACGTGTTCATGTTAATATCATTTTAAAATGCATTTCTCGGTCTGTATTTCGAAAAACATCGACTTCAGTTTTATTATTAATTTTACTTCAAATTAGGCTATGGAATTAACGATGGAAGGGAAGCAAAGAGAAAATTTTTGTATGAATTCAAAACGGATGGTAAAGCAATAGAAACTGCTCGTAAACTAAACGATGCTTTTGGTGTGTACTGTGCTTTTGTACTGTTAAGGGATGTACGGTGCAATGGTGATTTAAAAATGTTCATGCTGGGAACGAGACCCTTGAATATGAAGGTCGCGGGTGTCCTTCAGTTCATAACGACCATCTGAAGGCGTTTTTTGAATCAAAACCAGACAGAACAAATCGACAGCTTGCACAAAAATTAAGCGTTAGTCATCCAACAGTTCTGAACCACATAAAACAAGCAGGAATATCAAAAAAGAGAGAAATTTGTATGAATTTGATCACAAACCGCAATTTATTTTCTACCAACCTAATAGTTCTGACATTAAAAATTATTGAAATCTTTGTCTATCAATCGATTGTTTTATATAAATGAAATAAAATTTAAGAAAAAACAAACTTCACTCTAAATTACAATTTCCTTTTAATTATGTCCTATTAATTAATTTAAAATGTCCTTTAAATTAATTAATATAATTAAATAATTATGCTCTTAAAATAATTATGCATATAAAAATTGATTTATACTCTCCCACTCTCCTTTCTCTCTCCATCTCTCTATCTCTCTCTCTCTCTCTCTATATATATATATATATAATATATATATATTATACATACATACATATATATATATATATATATATATATATATATATATATATATATAGTCATGTTATAGATTATTGCTTTTATTTTACTTACAAAGTACTACTTTGAAAAATAGCATTTTTAATAGTATCCAATTCGTAAAACATATCTTTTATCTTTTTATATCTCCGGGAGATTTTTAAAATGTTACATATTTCATTCTTTCGGAAAACGGTTTCGAAAAAGAATATAGATAAAGAATGATAAACTTGAAAGCTTACAGTAATTGTATTGATCAAAAATGTTTGGTTTTGTCTAGATGTTCAATAAAAATTCCAATGATTGTCAATTCGAAGGTCAGGCATTCTTTTGTGAATAAAAGTTCAATTTATTTTCTTTGTTATCTAAGAAATGTATAGCTTAAAGCTACCTATCTGTTTTCATATAGATTTATTTATGATTTTTTTATATTACATATATATATATATATATATATATATATGTATGTATGTATGTATGCATGCGTGTGTGTGTGTACCTGAGTCTCATGTGTCTGTATATTCCCAAAGAGAATTTAAATTGAATATTTAACATTTTAACATAAATTTAACATTTTGTTTGATCTAAATTACGTATTATTTTTAAACACGGTTACCTTTTAATCAATTAAAATAATTATCAGAGAAATAATTTCCCAATTTGAATTTTAAATGAATTATATAACAACATTCAATTAACATGCATAAATAGGTGATTCATTTTCACCGTTTTTTTATTAGATATTTATAAAAAATTAATATTTTTTTATAATAACTTCTTGTTTACATTGTAAATTTTTAAACGTTCTAAAATTATGTTTAATTAAATAATTATTTGTATTTTAAAAATATTTCATGTTTATAAAGTGTAAAAATTCGGTGCATTTAAATTGAATCAATCATAACTCGGTTTTAATTAAAATATTTTCTCGTCATTTTAGTATTTCGAAGTTCTAACTTTTACATTAAAACTATTACATATCTTGACCATGTTGTTCGCATACATTACAAAACAGTAGTGAGCACAATGGCGTCTGAGGAGCAGCATATTAGGTATTGCACATTTTTCACATTTCGATTAAAAGAAATGCTGCCGAAGCCTCGTGAATGATTTGTTCAGCTTTGTAGGAAGGTATTGTGTTGTATAAAACATGCAAGAAATGTAAAACAGAGGAATGGGTCCGAAAATACGTTACGACTTCATGAACTAAAAGCTATTATCTTTTTTTTGAGAAGGAATTCGTCAGTTATCCAACAAATAGAGAAAAGGTAATACAAAATAATAGGGAATATTTTGAAAATTAAAATGGATTCCACTTTTCCGTAATCATGCATTTTCTATAAAAAGGCATCGAATTATTTTATAGGCTTTTTGATTTAAAGTGTATATATATTTATTTCTACGTGTTAATAGTTGCTGATTGGATTGCTTACTAATTAATATCTTTTTAATGCAACATATTATTCCCAAATAAAAAGTAATTACATTTATTGATTAACACGTTCACTGTCCATGTATTATATACGAGTGATTCATAATGATTTTAAATTTCACGTCGCATATACGACTCATTCATTTGACCAATCGTATTTAAACGTAAATACGTGACGGTAAATACTTTGAAATGATTACAGGACGTGTGAAGAGGATCACCTGATATATACTGAGCAAAAAATTTTGATTATATGTGATTCATGAACGTCGTTATGATACATCTTTTCGAAAAGAAGTGAGTATGTTATGTTTCTATTTATAGAAAAATTATATAATACTCAGAAGTGTAAGTTTTTATAGATATGCTTAAATGACTACAATAGGATACAAAAATAAATGTAAACCACAAAATTGACAACATTTATGCAAAATTTGATTTGAGATAATTTTCAAACCCCTTCAGACAAAATGCTTTCTTACAAACTAAACATTCTGTATGTACTTGTTTTGCTTTCTTTGCATCGATTTGTGGTACATTGTTGGTTTGCATTTCTTTATAACACTCAGTGAATCGTTTGCGAATAATTTTACCACCTTATTTTCGCACAAAAAACCAACATATATTTTAAAAAAAACTTAAGAAATATTTTAAATGTACGTGGACGTGTGAAGGTAAACTTCAAAAAATGATTGTGCAATGAACGTATTAAGACTATAATTCGTTACTATAAAACGTACTAATATCATATTACAAAAAATACACTATATGTAATTTATTAAAAAAATGCTTTAAATTTTAATCAATTTAAGTTATATATATATATATATATATATATATATATATATAAACCTACAAAAACAGTTCTCTAAAAATCACATAATTCATCTAAATGAAACAAAACGCTAAGTATACATAAATAATGATAATACTAACAAGGATAGTAAGTCTTATTTTTTTAAAAAAGTACGTAACAATAACCTAATCGATATAACTACAAAATTAATAAATTTTACAAAAATTATATATATATATATATATATATACAAAAATAATAATTATGCAATATTCAAATTGTCCTTTATAACTTTTATCAACACCATACTAAACCATATCAACTGTATTAAATCATAAACAGCAGTTATGAAAAATTAATTTGATGATACATGGTATAAATTCCAATAACATTATTTGTTCCGCTTGAATTAAATCCGCGACAATTAGGGGGAGATAATCATATTGTTTGGTATATATTTTAACACATTATAAAATCACTTGATGATTTAAACGAACATTATTTTTGAAAATAATTAGAACAAATAATTGAAATAAAAATTAAATGATACAGCATTTTCTTATTATCGATCGAATCAAAAAAAAAACACACACCTTATCTAGGAATGACGCTATTTGGCGTCAAATTGAATACTGTTATTTGTTACGGATGACACCATATGGCGTCATATGAATATCGTGTAGAATTATCGACATATTACACCTCAGTTGCAGTTAAGATTTTAGTGTGCGCAAAAGTAATAAAATAAACCTAATATTTATTATATTAACTCAATTTTAAAAATATGGGATCAGAAAAGTGTAATTTAAACTCAGAAAAAATATTTATCAAAAATATAGAAACTAATAAGAAATTAATAAAAATAATAAGAAGGAAGTGATATTTACAGTAATAGTGACGGTGTTGATGAGGACCAATATTTTAGGAGAATTAAGAGTAGTGTGAGTAATAAGTCGCAGATTATTTTGGACAGCTCGGAAGAAGGAAAAGAAAGTGTGTATTCAACACAGGACAGTTCTGAAGAAGACACACCACGGTAGAACCCACCAAGAATAAGAAAACTTACAGGAACACCAAATAGAAAGAATAAAAACTAAAAGAACTAATAAGTTTACAAGAAAATGATGTCGCATATGTTACTATAATAAGAAAAGGAGTAAAACTAAGTATGTGTAGTTTTTGTAAAGTCCTATTACATATAGAAAATTATTTTCAGACCTATCATACCAAACAAAATTATTAATTTCTCAAAATTAATTTTGTAATTTTATACGGACTAAATTTTTATTTCTGCGTTAATATTGTTAAATGTATATATGTTTTATTTTTCATGGAGTTTGACGTTTTTTATGAAGTTTAAATTTTTTACTACTATTAGTTTCAAGTAAAAAATATTAATTTTTCTATTAAATAACGGAATTTATAAAAAAATAGTATGAATTTTTCCTTCCAGTCTTAGCAGTAAGAAATCAATGTTTTGACTCCGTCGATAAGGTGTTAATATTAATTATCATGTTTATTCCAAATTAGATTCATGAAAAAAGTAAGTAACACCAAATAACTAATAATGATAATAACATAATTAATTAAAATTGTAGAATAATTTTATTGTACAAATTAAAATTATTTTCATTATATATTTGTTTATGAAGATTAAATAAATATTAACTAACTGAATAAATCTAACTGTTTGTAATTATTTTTATACAATATAATCTAATTGAAAAAAATATAAAAAAATTGTGTTGATATAGCTAATAAATCTCTCAAATAATACTTTTAGAAATAATAATAATAATATAAAGAATATACACTTTTCAGTAAATGTTCTTAAAACAAAAACGACAAAATAAATTCTTCATTGTTGTAAGTAAGTAAATCTGTCCTTATACTCGTGACATAACTCTCAATTATTTCTGAGTACAGCCACTATATCAACAATTTATTTACTGACCGTACAATTACAAGCAATCGTACTTTTACTTCAAATATATGTCTACAGAAAACTAGTGTCATTTTAAGAAGATAAATTGTAGCCAAAAATATTTAACAATAATTAAAGCTCATAAAATTATACAAGACGTACAGAAATTAATAGTTAATTTATTATATCTGATAGACTTTATCAGATAGCCTTTAATACATATTTTATATTTAATAGTAGAAATATTTACAAGTACTATGTATATTCATTCTCAAATTTTTATTACGGATACTAAACAGTATATGTTTTTGAGCTATTTCCCTCTTATTATTGAAAAAATAATGTAAAAATATATAAATGTACTTTTGAAACTATTACAAAATCACATTTACAAATAAATAACGGACGCGACAGTGAAGCAGGAAATTTTAAAAGTAAGCGCTTACTCATTTACTGTTGGAAGATACTGTGAAATCATTTTACAAAAATGGTGAGTATGCTACAAGTGCACAACGGATATTTCACAATCATTATAATATACCGCATCGTATGCAGGTATCGACTACCCAGACTATCAACTGTGTATTCAGAAGTTTGAAGAAATTGGATTCACATTAAATTTGAACCAAAAAATGTCCAGAAGAACAGTAAGAATACCAGAAAACTTTGACCGTTTTAGATCTACTGTAATGCGTAGCACACGGTGTGATTATAACATGATTACAACAATTCTGACAAAAGAATTAATTTTATTTCCACAAATTACATAGTTCCAGCAAAAGGGAGTAACAAGTCATACCTCTAGACTATCCAAGACTACTTTAAAAGTGCTCTTTTCGAGCCATATCATTTCCAAAAATAGAAATATTGTTTGGCCAATAAGATCCACAGATTTGACAGTGTGTGATTATTTTCTTTGTGGTTATCCAAACGAGCAAGTTGTATATTTATTGTCCGCATACTATCCCTGGACCTCAATTAAAAATCCAAGAAGTAATTACGAGGATTCCAACAGTCGTGTCAAGACGTGTAATGGAATGTTCCGAATAAGATTAAAGGAATGCGTACACCAAAATGGTGTTCATTTATCAAGCGTTATTTTTTTAAAAAATAAAATGGCCTGATATACCTAACAAGAATATGCAAATAAAGTTATGTGAAAAAAATTCATTTAATTATAGCATTTTGAATTTTTCTAGTTCCTCTGGCGCACCTTGTATATCAGGGATTCTTAGCGGGGTTGGAAAAGACTCTTTAGGGATCGACGAAAGTTGATAGGGTGTCGATTAACCCCAAAAAGTCAATTAGGGATCGATAAAAAAAGTGAATGCATATTCAACAAACTTTAGCGATATAATAGATACATTTATATTCAATTGTAAATTATATTATAATTTATATATATATATATACTATTTTTTTAAAAAAAATATCATTTAATAAATTTTATTATAAATATTATTCAACTGTATTTTTCGTTACAGAGCACGTAATAGTAATAATTATTCTATTTCTTAGTAATACCATTCAGTAAAACTGTTAGTAAACTTTATAAAAATTAAAATTTTATAATAAAAATAATTAAATGTTGCATTTAAAATTAATAGATATACTTAAGTATTGTAGTATATAAGATCTGAATATCAATTGTAAATCGCAAGGTATCGAAAGAATTCACAAGTAAAATACTTGTTTTGTAATAAATATAAGGTGATATAATTAAGGCTTCCACATGAAAGTATTAAAAGTAGACGCTGGAGTTAAGATAGTCATTTTATTTTATTTAATATTTTCGTTCAATTCAATACTAAAATACAATTGAACTAAAATATTAGTATTTCAGTTCAATTGTGTTTTGAATTTTTTCCCAATTTAAATGGAGGATAACATGTTTTTTTTAATTTTTTATTTTTTTAATACTTTCGTGTGGAAGCCTAAGTTGAGTCATCCTATGGATGTTAGAAGCACAGTATTCAAATTTAAATTCAGAAATAACTGACTAATTATTATAGAAAATTAAGACTTCTCGTAAAATTTGTCTATTTAAATTGTTTAATGGATATCAATTATAAGAATAATTTCACTAAATAATAGTTCTTCTAGCTCACATATATATAAATATGGTCATAATTATGAAATTAAGGTTAATAGTTACAGAAATAATTAATAAATACTCCTATTCACATTATAGTTATGACACTGACATAATTTTACCTTTCACAAATGACTTTCACTCGTCCGGAAAATTATTTTTTTTCTGATTAGAAATATGCAACAATTGAAAATTGATTACTTTTGATTGTTGTTTACGTGCATTTCGATAGCAATGCCAATCGTACTCAGAGAAATAAAGTACAAAAAAATTTATAAGTAAAAATTCATTTATCAAAATGAATTTAACAACAGTGTAAGAATATTATTACTATTTTTAAACTAAACTGTTTTAAGATATAAAAAAAAAACATTTCCAAAATGTAATTCAGCCACTGTACTAAAACTATATTATTGGATCACCCACAATAATGAGTTATATTCATATATGTGAAAATGGATGATGCAATACTTTACAATTATTGCAATATAGTATCAAATGCATATGCTGCTCAATTTTACATAGTTTTCTCAGTCTTATCGCGGAAGATTAACAGTGATCACGTCAATTTACAAGAAAAAATATTAATTAGGATGGAAGTTCGAAATAGCATATTAAGCATATTTTGTTTTGTGACTTTCTCCAGGATAATAATGATGTGACTGCAGTGAAAAAATGTGGAAAATTTATGTTTCAGATATTATGTCTTAGCCAAGTACAAAGATAGTTTCATCGACTTCAGTCCGGAAAGTACAACCTCTAAGAGGAGAAAAGGTCAGGACGTCCTCAAGAGTTTTATGATGAGATCGGGCGAACACTAGTGGAACAAAATTCTAGTTCATCCTAGTAGAAGAGTTAGTCAAGAAGCTGAAATCAATGCATTCAACTATTCATCGACACTTGAAAATTATTAGCAAGGTTTTTAAGCTGGGTCAGTGAATTTCTAACGAGTTATCGGACATTAATTTAAAACACGGTGTGGATATTTGTACTTCTCATCTATGCCAATGGCGTAATGAACTGTTTCTGAAAAGAATTGTTACTAGTGATGAAAAATGGATTTCGTATAACAATATTAAAGTCAAAGACAATGGTTTCACCACAACGAAACACCATCTTTAATTGCGAAACCAGAACTTCATCCAAAAAAAGTTATGTTATCTCTTTGGTGGAATATGAAATGAATTGTCCATTTATGAACTATTACCATAAAATCAAACCATCACAAAGGAGTTGTATTGTGAACAACTGGTATGAATAAAACAATCCATTGATGAAAAACGGTCAGCATTAACCAACAGAAAAAGCATAATTTTTCATTACGACAACGTCTGACCTCACACCGCATTCGAAACCATTCAAAACCTGAAGCAATTTGAATGAGAAATGATGAATTGTTCACCATATTTCTCTGGTCTACCAGCATCGAATTATCATTTGTTCCGAATTCTCGAAAATCAAATCAATGAAAAACGGCTTAATATACAGTGTTGTCCGAAGGGAGACCGACTCTTTCTTTAATGTAAAACCCAAAAAGTTTTATCATCAGAGTATTGAAAATTTAAAATTAAAATGGGAAGAAATTTTAAATAATATACATATTTTGTATCAAAATTAAATAATCAATTTTTTTTCGCTGTTTCAAAACTTATTACTCCATTACTTATGGACTGACTCAATATAATACTATCAAATACTTTTAAAAAGTGCATGAATTCTAAAAATATTAATTTCTTAAAAAAAATCGAGTGAACATCATATCTGAACAAATGCACATTAAATTCAATAATAATTATTGTTATTAACAAGTTCTTCTAAATTTATATTCGTTTTAACTTTGTTTGAAATTCAATTGAATTCTGACAAAATCATTTTAAAAAAAGTTCCACATTTAGATTAATTAAACCATCCTTAATATGTGTTGCATTTCAAATTTTGACATTCTCGTAATTTGTTTCACTTTCAATTCTACTGTTCTCATGTACAAATGGTAGAGCATCTAATTACTTACATTTTTTTCTATAGTACCCGTCTCAATGATTAAATAAAAATATTTGTTTTTTTAACTCACTAATCAAATACTCACAAGTGAAAAAAAATATTAAAGACTAACAAACAATACACAATTGATTCCACCCACGTTGAAATAAAGCCTTAAATAAATAAAATTCTCATTAGCAGTATTACTTCTACATTCAAAATATTATTAATAACCATTCAAAAAAAATCTTATAACTAATTGAAACAAATTATTTAAAATGTTCCAGTTATTGTAATCGTTAAATCGAGAAATGTTAATTATTTATTCATCTCTCATCAAATAAACGTTCCAGAAAATTAAATTTAAACACAAGAAGATTTTTAAAAAGATAGCTTAATATATCTGTAGAGTTTTCAGAGATTTCAGTTATAAATATCAGCTGACGGAACGAGCAGTTCCATACATTAGATAATCAATTTTGTACACCGTCTTACGACGCATTAACTAAGCATTTATACATGAGTAAACGTTCAAAACAGAATCTCTTTTCGTATGGAATTATCCAAAAACAACACTATGATACCAGAAAACATCAATTACGTAATGTTTCTCAACCGTCAGTCATATGGACTAATTCTCATTTTAATTATTCATCGCAATTAATTATTCAGTGTACGGTAGATGAAGAAGAACAAGAAATTGTAATCGCAACTACGACAGTCTTAAATGAGTCTGTGAGTTTATTAAGTGCAAATACTATGTATGTGCGAGGGTAGAATGAAAAGTTTTGGGCCTCACATATATACGGCACCACTATGTTCAATATTTTGATGGTGTTGCATGATTTCATTATTCATATGCTTATGTCCGAAGTTTCAAGTCAATAAGTTGTTTAGTATTGGTTTGACAGCCCGTGGAACTGAACGCCTCAAGCATCGTTTTTAAAAATGAAAAAATTAGAAATTCGTGCCGTGATTAATTTTTTTAGATGGTTTAAGTCTAACTGATATAAAAAAGAAGCTGTATTCAACGTTGGATGACTTCTCTCCATCGAATACAAAGGCTAAGGCGCTGGGTTGCTGAACTTAAAATGAGTCGGAGGAGTACCAGTATTGAACCAGGCAGTAGACGTCCCATTAAAATGACTACGACAGGAATGATTGAAAAATCCACAAAAGGGTTTGTTAGACCATATTGTGTAAGTGAGTGTGATAGCAAAACTTTTAGCATATCAACGGAACCTGTACATACAATATGTTACATGAACATTTGTATATGATAAAGTGGTGCGTTAGATAGGTGCCACGTTTGCTTACACCATACCAAAAACAATATCGAAAAGATGTTTCAGTTGATTGTTTGACACTCTATAAATGAAATACAACCGATTTTTTGCATTTATACATAACCGTTGATGAGACTTGGGTCCACCACTACACTCCAAAGATCAAACAACAGTCGAGACAATGGACCACGAAAGACGAACCAACCAAAAGAAGTTAGGTTAATAAAGTTATGGCGACTTTTTTTTAAGATACACCTGGAATACTCCTCACTGAGTATCTTGGAAATGGAAAAATAATTAATAGCGAATATTATGTGAACTTATTGCAGCATTTGAATGATGAAATCAAGAAAAAACGGTCACATTTGGCGAAAAAGAAAATGCTGTCTCATCATGACAAGGCAACAGCCCACATATCAATTGTTGCGATGGCTAAAATCAATGAATTAAAGTTCGAATTACTTTTCCACCCACCATACTCATTAGATTTTGCCCCAAGCGACTTCTATCTCTTTCTTAACCTTAAAAAATGTGTCGGTGGAAAAAGAATTGCGAACGACAATGAAGTCAGAAACACTGTAAATGGCTATTTTGAGAATCTTGACAAATCGGCCTATCAGAATGGCATAACCGCTTTAGAACATCATACGGAAAAGTTTATCCAGCTAAATAGAAATTATACTGAGAAATAAATAAAAATCGATCCAAAAAATTATGTTTTCAAGTTCAGGCCTGGAACTTTTTACCCTACCCTCGTAGATATGGAAATAGTGTGTGAATGTATATATGTTGTATATATATATATATATATATATATACAATATATATATATGAAAAGAGAGAGAGAAGTATGTATTTACGATTATATATTTAACATTAAATTAATTATTAACGATTACCTAAATTTAAACGCTGAAATGTCATTGTATTGGTTTTCCGGCGTTTCCTTATTTATGCTCATACATATTTAAGAATAAAAAAATGCTTTCACATTTAGATATCGGCCAATATTAAATAATTTATAAAAACTCGTTTAAATTTTTAGTGGCTTACTTTTAGATCTTTTTTTTATTTTAAAATACCTTTTTTAACCTTGATATTCATATAAAAAATAAAATATAAGCCACAAAAAATTTACCTAAATACTCTAACGAATTTATTAATATATTCTTTTCTAAGAACTACGAGTAAAATGATAAAAAATCTGTGCATTAATGAACTTAATATTCGCACATGTATAAATATACACGCTCCTGGATTTAACTCTTCTATTATGTTGGTGTAAAAATAATTGAGGTTTTTATCATGTTAAGTTTGGCGCCGATTTTTCTAGTTACCGTTATCTTTTGTTATAGTTTAATTTTAACTGATATATGCGTATTTATATTCGACACGTAAAAAACGCAATTATTTTTGCACCAACCTAATATTATTAGTACTTTATAAGTTGAACATATTGATTTCTAATTGTTTTCCGATAATAAAAGGGACAAAATAATGGATAACAAAGAATGGAAATGGATATAATTTTACATAATTTAAATGATAATATAATGATATTAATTTCTTCTTTTTATTCCTTATCGTAATATTTGTGCCATCTATTATTTTATGTATACATATTCTTCATTATATCTAGTATGATTTTTTTAAAAAATGGGCGATCAAAACAAATTATCACACTGAATCGAATAAAAATTTCAACGAAGATCTGAAACAAACAGTAGTATGCTTTATTAATAATAAATAAAGCAGAAAGCAGTAATTGCAAAAAAATAAAATGAAATGAAACAATACAGTGAATGTTAAAAAGAAAAGAATGTTTTAAATTGTCATAGAAGAAATTTTAATCATTTAATTTTATATGATGCTTATAAACAAACTTTGAAGAAAATAAGACCTTAATTGAATCAAGCCCTTGTTTACCTTTTTTATAAATGACTTATTTGCTCATTCCATAAATCATGGGAAAAATTTTCTGGTCAAGAATGTTCAATAGATCAATATTAATCATTTTAATATATGCGTACTTTTATATTATATTTTAATGTATGGGTGACTTGAAAACGCCATATGTGAGTGCACTACACAACAAATAAGCCGAAACGCATAATACCGACAATAGAGTGGTGTGTTTTTTAAGTGTACTATTGTTAAACTAGTGGCAGTAGATATGAGGAATGAAAATGTAATTATAAAAATGGTTAAGAAGGTTCAAAAAGACATAAAAGACATCAAAACAGATTTAAGGGATTTAAAAAAATATATATTAAAATCGGAAAAAGACATCGATGAAATACAAAATACGTGTCAAGATCTGAAGATTATAAACGAAAAACACGAAAATATTATAGACTATTTACTAAATCAAATAAAAATAAATAATATTGTGTACAAGATATTACTCATCATACCACTACTAAGTTAGAGTAACATGTACTAGAATTTTTCAACAATACGCTAGGTGTCGACATTAACACAAACGATATAAAACAGGGGTGAACAACTTTTTCGATAATAAAAGCCACATATAATAGTTTTCATACATTTTTGAATGTTCAAGAGCTACAGAAAATATTATTTTAAAATTGTATTTATTAGGTTGGTAGAAAAATAATTGCGGTTTGTGACATTCAAATTCATATACAAAATCAATCAAATTATTTTTCTACCACCCTAATAGAAAATACTTAATAAAAAATACAATTATATAGTAGTCCTACTCAGCAAAGTAGAATATATTTAATCTATACTCATTGAAGACTTTAATTAAGTCTTCATTTTTGCAATTAAAAGTAGCCGAGACCGTGTTAAAAGTTTCATTTTTAAAGATATTTTTCTCCAAAATTTACACGGTAACCCGTTCCGAATTTAGTTTCATTGCATTCATCAAATCTAATTAATAAAATTGTTTACTTTCATATCTTTTAAAAGGATTGTCCATAACCGTAGAGCCACCTCAAACAACAGTATGGACACAATGCATATAGATGTTTGAAAATATAATGCGAATTACCCATTTATATATAAAATATTCTAATATGGGTACATACTATACTACTATAGATTATTAATATAAAAGTTTAGGAAAAATTGCAATGAAACCCAATATTATCTCAGGAGCCACACAGAGTAGCTTTGAGAGCCGCAGTCGTAATAGAGACAATAATCCGAAATTGATAAAATTTATTGCTTATAATAAAAAATTAAAAATGTTAAAAACTGTTATAAGCTAAAAGATCAAAATATCAAAGTTTCTTAGTAAAAGTGGTTGAAGAAAGAAAAAAAACTACTACCCTTATTAAGAGAGGTAAGAAATGAGAATAAACAAGACAAACTGGGATTTAACAAATTATATGTGGGGAATAGAAGGTACAGCTACGATTAGGGGAAAGGAAAAGCAGTCGAAGAAGGAAAAGTAGATCAGAACAGTGGAGAGGAAGAAGCATGTAGGACTGCAGCAAAGGGAAGGCAGAAAACCAGCGGAACCGAAAGCGAACTGAGATACAACTTAAGAGTCCAAGCGAACAGACAACCTAAACTTAATAGCTGGTTTAGGTCACCACCATCACAACACCTACATACACAAATCAAAAATGTCATAACGAAGAATAATTGGAAAATTCAGGTCAGGTCAGGTAGGTGGCGATAAGATTTTGAAAGAGATAAATATGTAAACCAAATATGTTAAGTATGTAATAGGCACATAAACTATCTATCTATCTATATATATATATATATATATATATATATATATACATATATATATATATATATATATATATATATATATATATATATATATATATACATATATACATATATACTAAAAGATGGTAATGAGCTGGAACTATTAAGAGAATGCTTATTTTCCAATATCCATCAATGAATTTATGGAATCAATACATGTGGTCAACTTAGTAAAATTTTTAAATCATTGCTTCTAAATCATTGGTTGAAAATTAAAAAATAGTTTAATTATAAAAGGTAAAAAATAAATAAATATACAGATATAGTAGAACGTAATTGAATTATAATTAAAATGTAGTAGAATAGTATTTTTTTATCTATTAAATATTACGTTTAATTTCTCTTACTAGCCTGTAAAAGCAGTGTGAAATATGACATGTACAGGAGATTAATAACGTGTATATCCAAATAAAGGTTACAATTAAAAAAAGTGAACTGGCTTATACTTATTTAGATGACGATACCATCTAAAACACCATCTGCAGAGCACCATCTAACAGAAAAATCAAATCTCAAAATTAGATTTTTCTGTACATTTATGAATTCTGATTAGTTTGTGAAAGTGAATTTATTATATTCAGAACTATATTACGTTTAACGTGTCAAAAAATTACACAGAAATTAAATACAGTCCGTGTGAAAGCATTTAAACACCATAAAGTATAGACAAATGTATTTATAAACAAATATGGATGTCACATTAACTGTTAACAGGCAACCCTTAAGCGTGACTCTATATGTAAACACATTTAATGAATTAACATTAAGATCTCCTATTTTTAGATCGAATTATGACTGAAAACAAAAAATCGTTTTATATGCAAACTTAAAAAGAAATGAATAATACCTGAATGATAACACTCTATTATCTCTACCCAAATTATCTCTATTATCTCTACCCAAAAATAAACTGCATGTGAAAATTTTGTTCAATTTATGGACAAATATCCAAAAGTTTTTAAATAAAAGTGAAACTGTTACAACCTATAATTATTTTTAACAATTGGAACATTTAAAGAAACAAATGAAAACTGCTGGTCATAATCAAAATAGAATCTGTTGTTTATAATATGATAATTTGTATGCATGGGATGAACATAAACATTTAAATTCTTCATGTCTTAATATAGGGTTCTAGGAAAAATAATTGCTCTTTATAATCTTCAAATTCATATGCATAATTCTATCCTAGCAGTTTTTAGTAGTCCAAAACTATTGGATAACTAACACCTAACTTTTATGCAAGCTCTCGAATTGTTGTGCGTGGTTTTGGATCAACTAACGCCTTCAGTTGGTTGTTATCAACTGAAAAAGGACGCCCGTGACCTTTTTCAACTTCAAGGTTCTCATCCCCAGCACGAAATGTTTGGAAACATCATTGCACTGTACGTTTCTTAACAGTACGAACACCAAAAGCATCGTTTATTTATGAGCAGTTTCTACTGCTTACTACCCGTTTTGAACTCAAAAAATTCAACCCGTTTTGAATTCAATACAAAAAAATGTTCTTATTTGCATCTCTTCCATCTTTAATTCAATATAGCCCAATTTTAAGCAAAATTAATAATAAAACAAGTCGATTTTACCAAAATACAGACCAAAAAATGCACTTTAAAATGATATTAACATGAATACGATGAAACGACACTTTAATTGAAAAAAATTAAGGTTAGAATTCAGAAAACGAAAACCGCAATTATTTTCCTACCAACCTAATACTTTGTATCTTAAATAGTAAAAATTGAAATATGCGTTAAATATTAAGGAAGACTAAATATTAGATAATACATTAAAAGGAATGTAAAAACTAACTTTAATTCTAATTTATTATGCTAATGTTAAAAACTAATCCAAAACTGACAATTGGTTATAGAAAAAGAAAACACTAATATTTGACATTAATCCAATAGTATTCACGTATTTTTTGTTATTTAATAATAACTATTAGAAAGCAACATGATTCATCAAACAACTCAATAAATACGTACCTAAAACAAATATTGTATTTATTTCAATAAATGATATAAAATTGAAAATAACAATTTCATTTTTTAAAAAAAGTTATGTTAGTAAAGTCAATTTCGATATTTGTTTTTCATTGTAAAAAATGTTGCCAATAACAGAAATTTATTTTACATATGGTTGTGACAACAAATATATGAAATGTTAAAAAATATTTTAAACGATTTTGCAATATCAATTTCAACTCGGATGTTGAAAAGTGATCTATAAATTCAATCAGTACTGAAAATAACGAAACATCAGTTTTAAATGAAACAAATCTCGTTGGATAATATGAGAAATTACTGACATTGAAAAGTTTACATAAGAAATATGATATAAAAATATAATTTAAATTTAATAAATTAAAAAAGAGTGTATATTATTAACAAATTGAATACGTGTAGTAAATACAGTGTAATTACAAAAGAGATGAATAAATTTATTGAATAAGAAAAAAGGTTGGTTTCATTTAATTTCATATTCCGATTATTTTTGGGGTATATATGAGTAAAAAAAAGAAAAAAATTTAATCAAACCTGTTAATGAAACATTTATTGTTCTTGTATTTCATTAATAGATTTTTGCTACATTTGGTATTGATCTGAATTGATAGCAACAATATTCATAAACAAAAAGAATATTACAAAATGTCATCTACTAAATTATAGAGATAAACAGATTGATGGCTCACTGTAGATTGGATGTGTTTCATGCGGGACCCAAATTCACACTGCACCGCAGAATGATGCACTAGTAACATATGTGGTTATAATTGATCCGTTTGTTTTTACAGCATGATTCGAATTGTTTAAAAACGATTTCTTGTCTTATTTCCAATGTTAAAGAATGGTTGTATCCTCAAAATATTAGGTTCGACAATATGCAAAAGAATAAAGGAGAAGCGACTCATAATTTAAAAATTAGAAAAACTCCGCAAGACAAAACAATCAGAAAAATATGAATCCTCTGTTCTCAGAAAAGCAGGCAAAGTTTGGAACGACAAGAGCTAGGAAAAATTTTAAAAATACAGGAACATATTGTCCTGGATGTCCAAAAACACTACATTTTTATTTGTATTATTTCAGAGAATATTATAAAAGTAACATATTTATTTTTGTTAAAAAAATATTTTTATCTATCTGTATATATACTTATATGTTATTACTATTAAATATTTGTGTTACAAATGAAAATTATTATATTTTTTTGTAAAAACCTGCATAATTTTTTGAAGAAAAGCGTCGCATTCAATTGGGTGATGACCCCCTCCCCCGCATAAACAATACTATCATCCACATTTGGGGACGGGACGATCAAAGTGTTACCTTCTGTACTTACGGCCTAGAGTGTAGTGCAAAAATATTTGATCGATGGAATATGAGACTTATCAAATCAGTGACATAAAATTTTATTTATAAAATGACATTAAAATGACATCCTTTAAAACAGTCCCCTGTAACAGTTACACACAGCTTTTAACGCATTTTCCACTTCTGAAAGCACTCCTTATAAAATCTTTTGGGAATCACTCTTTGATCATCCTCAAAAGTTTCTGTTATCTTTTATCTCTTCAGTCATTTGAAAACGGCATTTTTTTAACCAACCCTTTAGTTTTGTAAACAAATACAAGTCATATCAGGCTAAGTCAGGCGAGTATGATGAATGGTGAATAATGGTGACTCTTCAGCTAAACCAGAAGGGAAGGATGAGGTAGTGTGTTGTCGTAATGCAACATCAACAATGCATTTTTTCAAATTTCAAACCGCTTCTTTCTGGTTGAATTAGGTACAGCTTTAGAACCTCACAATAAAAATGTCGATTTACTGTTTAACTTGTTATTACTCCTTTGTTTTAAACAAAGCTTTCTTTGATAACCTTCTCGTCGATTTTGAAAACTAAGAGCACACACTGTCTTTCATCATTTTTGATTGAAGTTCTGCCTTCTTTAAAACATCTGAACTACTCAATGTAACACACTTCAAACGATGAAGTGTGTCTCTCACCGTCCTTTTAAGTTTAAATAAAATTTCACACAGACCTTCAATCATTTAAAAATTTTGGTAAAAAAATCTAATTAAGAAAACCACTATAACTCTCAACAAAGAATTATTTTTCGATACAAACTCTCAACTTATGGCTGCATCAAGTCATATCATTAGTTTCTCCCTCCACTTACGAAATATTGAGTTATGCGCGCAGTCTACATATTTTTTGATCAAACCTCGTACGAAGTTAAATAGTTTTTTCATCATATGAAACTTTCCTTTTTAAATGAAAAGATAAGAGCACCTGCATATAGTTTTTCTAAATAGCATATAGTACTTTTGTACAGGTTTTTATCGTACAAAAGAAGTAAAATTAATGATTAATTTTTTACTGGAAAATTACAGTCCCTGTTCATTTACTTTTTATGATTTCATCCATTACTGTGTGACATTCCTGGCAAAGTAGATATTTAACATAATGAAAGTATTTATAAGGACAAATAGATCCATTTGTAAAATAAATATTGACCAGTAATATTTATTTAATTTAGCAAACGTAGTGCTTATTGATAACTTAAATACATACAAACACAATTGTCAAAAAAGTGATTTATTTTCATAAATTATAAACTCAGCTATTAGATGTATGAACTTAATATTATTAGTTATTTGTTTTATCCCTATGTACCTGGATTTGAAGTTATATTTCTTGTTCTTGCGATCGCTTTCTAATTTTTTCTTCCACTAAATGTTTTTTCCTTTAAGGTCTTCAGATGGGTACGAGTATCTACCTTAAGATCTCCGAAAACGAACCCGATAGTAGAAGAAAAAATAAGAACAGTAATCTGAAGGATCAAAAATATAACTTCAAAATTAATACAGTACCATTATCAAACAATAGAAAGTTTGTGTATATTTACTCAATATAAGTACAAGGTTTAATAGTAATAAACTGAAACTAAAAAATTATCAAAATAAAAAACTAGATTGAAGTGCAGCGACATAAATCTTGAGTTACCTAATCGTTATTGAAATTTTCGAAAATTATAGATATTAATTACTAAATTTTTATTTTAAATACTATTATTAAAAAGTGTGAGTTCAATAAATATTTAAGTAAATATATTAAAGTAAACTGCTGTCATTTTATAAACCACTACTCTTAATCTTAACTAATTCATACATTAATTCATACAAAATTAAATAAAAACACAGAATATAAAACCTGTTAAATATACACATTATATATTTTTCCTGTTATTTGTTCTTGAATTTGTACACAAATTATAAAAATGTTTATTAAACACTTTATTTACAAATTTGAAAAAAAATACTTCAGTGTAATTAATTATTAATATATTAATATTTAATATTTCATTTTTATACATTTCAATTAGATAATATTTTTATCAAGTAAAAATAATATTTATATGCAAAACTGAAATACCGAGTTCAACTGTGTCTGGCAAAACGAAACTATGGCACGAGTGCCAGAGGTGAAACGTACGAAAATTTTACAGGCACGTAAATGATTTACAGATGATATTTTTATTTTTGTTTTTCAGAAAAAAATTTACTTTTCTTAATAATATCAATTTTATCATATGTCAATATTACAATCTTAAAAATTGATACAATATCAAAGACAGATTCACTGTACTGGCTAAATTAAAATATATCTTGTCTCTATTCTCAAATTAGTACATAAATGATAAATACATGGAATACTTTTATTAGATAGAAAATACAAAATTGTTGACTAAAATTCAGATAGGGAATATTTCTCTAGTTATTACTAGGTTCATATTTCGTTAATTCTAGTGAATAAATTATTGTAAAGCATAGAAAGCATTCTTATAATATTAAAGCATTTGGCATCCAATTTATAGCAGTAAAAATCTCATTCATTAATATCGATGTTTGTACAAGTTATGTGTTCATTTTCTATGAAATTCTGTTAATTTTTCAACTGAATAAAATTTTGCAATCATTATTTTTTTATAATTTTTTCCTATTAATAACTTCCCGGCACGTCAGTAACTCTTAAGTCTTAAAGAGTCCCAGAATTATAGCAACGCTGAGGGTACTTCTTTATCCAACGACAAACTCCAGAAAAATCGTAAGTAACTCGATAAATATAATTTGGAAAATTTTGGCATGCGCATATAAAAAGGTTCGTCACCACTGAACCATGTAATTGTGACACAATATAAATATGATTATAAAAAGAAACCACTATATAAATATAGGATACGTATTTACACGTACATATATTCTGAATGGCATCAAATGTATACAAAGTAGATATTCAATACTGTCGTTAACACGGACAGCACTTATCCATAATATAAATATCTTGATACACTTCGATAAAAATATAAACTGCGAGATTTCATATTCCTTGCATGAAAATTCTTTGAAAATACATCTTTCATATTTTCTGTATATTGTATGTATACACGAATGTAAGTACATACATATATATTTCTATATATATATCTCTCTTTCTATATATATATATATATATATATATATATATATATATATATAGAGAGAGAGAGAGAGAGAGAGAGAGAGAGAAATGAATGAATTAAAACGAGTTATATTTTTTAATTGGCTGTTAAAGTATTGCAAAAATTTATTATAACTACACCTAGCCCTCGGTTTACATGGTATATTGGTTCCTCAAATATACGGTATAAATCAAAACCGTGCAATTCGAGTCCACATCTCAAATGAAAAATAAGAGATAGGTTTTACAAATCCGCAAAGAAATATGAAAAATTCTGCAAATATACCTGTTGTTGTTGGCCCTTATTATAAATATTTTAAATATTTTACGGCTGGTCCGTAGCGATAGAACAAAAGCAATGAAAGCACGTGATTTATAATTACACAACATTTTATATAATATTATTCGAAGCAGATTCTTTCAAGTAGAAATCCATACTAATATTTATAGAGCACATTTCTTTAAATAATTTTTTTTATATTTAACACTATTTGCGCTTTTGTTATCTCGAATTGATACCGTTACTTCAGTACAGAAGAATAATGCGAAGCTTAAAGTTTCTGTTATAGTCAGGAAGCAAGAAACTCTTTACAGTGGTGTGTGTGCTTATTATTTTACACATCAATGTAATTGGAAAGCTTTTTTAAATGCGCGTAAAAGTGTTTTCAAACAATTTTTTTTGCAATTCTGTGATCGTGTTAAATTGAAATAGTGCCGTGTACATGGAAGTTTCTCCGCATTCATTCAACCGTGTTAAATCTAAACCGTCCAATTTGAATAGCGTGTCAATTGAGGGTTAGGGTATACAATGTTTTTTTTACTTAAATTGAATAAAAAAATAAACATAAATTAATGGGTTTTTTTAAAAAAAATAACTTAATTAAAGCAAATATGTCAAGTTTATATCGAGAAACAAGTTATTAATTAAACTGATGAAAACAAAATAATCTCAAGAAGATAAGATATAGATTGCAAGAAGATATAGCAACTTGGCACACTGCAGCACACTGATTAGAAAAACACGTTTAAAAAAATATGTTCAATACATAATATTATAATCTGCATAAAAATAGTAAATGCTCAACCAATAAAAAAATATTTTTGACTCAGTACGGTATTTGGAAATAACGTTTTACCGCAGTAATAAAAAGCTAGGTCAATTTCAATCATTTTAACTCTTGTTCTTCTCTACTTCTATTTCGTTATGCATATATATATATATATATATATATACATATATATATATATACATATATATATATACATATATATATATATATATATATACATATATATATATATATAAAGAAAAATAGAAACTAGAATAAGATGCAACCCAAATTTATTTAATCAATATAAAAGTTTGCATGTGTAGTTAAACGTTTATTTGTAACACACAATATTCTAAAAATTTTGAAAATGTTTTCTGTCTACATCCAAGCACAACTCCATTTAATTAATAATTATTTTTTGTAAAACCTCATAAGTCATTTCTTGAATAAAATCACTAACCGTCAATTTTAATTTTTCAATGTTTTGAATATTACCTGTATACATGTTTTTTTAAATGAAAATCATAAGTTGTCAAACTGAGTTGTCCTATATTGTTAGATTCATTTTTAAATCAATGTGTTAACAGAATATTCGTTTATATTACCCATACATCAAATCAATTTAAAATCAGAAAAGATCAAACTTGGTCAGGTTACATTGCCCTGTCGGTCTATACCAGTGCTCTTTAAACTGGGTTCCGAGCAACCCCTTTATGAGTTCCCCGAGTCAAAGTCAAAATTCGAAAGAATTTTCAAAAAAAAAAACAGAAAAACTAAAAATTCAAAATACTTAATTCTAATAATTTTTTTTATTTTTATAAATACTTATTATTACCTATTACTATGTAGTAAAACTGTATTTATGAGGCACATTATGACCGCACTTAATCAGATGTAAATATTAAGTTGATGTAAAAATAATTGCTGTTTTTATCATTTTAAGATTGGTGCCGATTCTTCTAGTTACCATTATCTTTTGTTATAGTCATGTGATACCTCATTGTAAACAATGGAATTAGCACTACTGATTTTAGCTTGTCTATTGTTTTCATCCTTTAGTATTGTTGGAAATAACCTCTTAAATTAATCGTGGAAAAAAGCAAATTAGTGCGATTTTGTTGTATGAGTTTAACTTGGGACGTAAAGCAACAGAAACTACTCGAAATATCAAATTTTTTTCTGGTGAAGAGTCAATTTATAAACGTAGAGCTCAACACTGGTTCCAAAAAATTCGTAATGGAAAGAAAACCTTGAAGATGAAGAGGGTCGTAGACGTTTTCCAGCTATAGGCAATAATGATTTAAGAACCATTATTGAACTGGACCCACGTAAAATACTCGAGAGGTGGCCTAATTAGAAAAACAAAACAGCTGGATAATTGGATGTCGTATGAACTAAACGAACATCAAGCTATTCGGCGTTACAAAGTCTGCTCTGCATTTCTTTTTAGTAACAAAAAAGTTCTCTTTCTCAATTGCATTGTCACATGTGATGAAACGTAGACTCTGGAAACGTTTATCGCAGTGGCTAGACCAAGAAGAAGCACCAAAACAGTTACCTAAACCGAAATGTCATGAAAAAAAGTTATGGTAACTGTTTGGCGATAGGAAAGTGGCATGATTCGCTACAATTTTTTTAATCTTGGTGAAATAATAACAGCAGAAAAATATTGCCAGGAAATTGAAAACAATCATGAGAAGTTGCATCGTTTACGACCAGCATTAGCCAATCTAAAAGGACCTATTCTTCATGACAACACCCAACCACACGTCTCACAAATGATTTTAAAAAAATTAAATGAACTGAGTTATGAATCCTTACCTCACCCACCTTATTCTCCGGACCTGTCTGTCCCACAGATTATCATTTATCACGCATCAGTTCAAAGTGCTTTCGTTGAATTCGTTAATTCCAGGACTCCAGAATTCTATCTTGTAGGAAAAAACAAATGTGCTTCCCATTGTGAGAAATGTCTGCTGACCTGTCTTTATTTTGATTAATAAATATAATTTTTAACTGATATATGCGTCTTTATATGCGATACGTAAAAACCGCAATTATTTTTGCATCAACCTAATATAAAAGTTGGTCTTATAAGATTACTGATTTTCAAAACTTGTGAGGTACGCATCTTGAGTTGTCTTCGGATAGTAGATGTTCCATAAAAAAACAGTTATAATCTTAACAATTCCGCAATTCAACAAAGTGTAAAGACTACCGGTTTATAAAATGTAGAAATAGACATTCAACAACCCCGAAAGGACGAAAACCAACAGTACAATTTATTAACGAGATTACTGATATAACAACGAACAATTATAATTTTATTGGTCAAATTAGGTCAAATTTAATTGTCATACTTTCTAATATCTATCACTTATTGTTATTTAAAAGTGTTTCTGTTCTATTTATATTGCCTTCAATTTGTATAATTTCAGTATTAACTAAATATAAAATTAATCATTGTATACAACATCCGATCATCCTTCTTGAAGTCAAAATCTTCCTACTTTAAAAAAATGTTTGGTGTAAAAATAATTCTGTGCTTTTAAATTGAATCACTTATAATAAGTCTGTTTTAAATTAAAATATTTCCTCATCGTTTTAGGATTAACCCTTAACCCTCGAGAGCTTTTTTGTAATACTCGCCCGTAAGACGACAAAAAATTAGGTGAAAGCTTATAAAACGTTTATAAGAATGAAAACTGAAATAAGATAATTGAACTGGTTTATTTAGATATAAATTCAAGATATTTAGTTGATTTGTAATTTTATAAATAAAATTAATTTTTAAATTTTTTGTGAGTATGATATTTTTCAAAGCAGCCGCCAATGTCTAAGGATGGATTCACGGGACATGTTAAACAATATGTGGATGTTTGTTTACGCCTGCTTTGAATCTTTCTATCGGAACATACTTTAGAAATCGCAACTATATAATATTTACACATTGTAACCTTCTAAATAACAAAACTACACTGAATATCATTGCGACGAAACTATTGTGCAAATGCCATAATATTCACGCCTTAAACCGTTATATAACTGTAAATATTTCTTGTCGGTGCATGATCAACTAACTATTCAATATAATAAGTTGCAATTTTTGATAAAAAAAAACTACAGTAATAATAAGTAAATGAAATGAAAACTAAATTCTTTACATGTCTCCGTATTGGGGCATTTCGTTTTCTATGGCATAAGTGTGATGTCTCCGTGGCGGGGCCTTTCGACCATTAAGGGTTAAAATGCCAACCTTTACATTTAAAAACACTATATATCTTGATCAAATAGTAGGAATCATTGTATAAAACAATAGTGAACTCAGTGGATACCAAAAGGAGTTGCATATTTTTCACATTTCAGTTGAAAAAAAATTGCTGCCGATGATTTTTTCAGCGTTGTAGAAAGGTATTGTGATGAATAAAACATGCAAAAAAGCTAAAATAGTGGAATAGGTCCGAAAATGTATTCAAATTAAAGCTGACATCTTTTTTTCGACAAGAGATTCATCTGTTCGATAAATAGAGTAAAGTTATATAAAATAATGGGATATATATATATATATATATATATATATATATATATATGTAAATGTTATTTGTTTAAAGCCCTTTATTTCTTCCTTTAAATAAATATCTCGAGAAAATTATAAATAATACTTAAATATATTAAAACTAGTATATAGTCCGTCAGAATTGACGGGAAAATAGAAAAAAGAAACATAGAAAGAAAAAAACAGTTTATTGGTTTTTACAACATAATATATTTGAACATAAAAAATACCTAAGAACGAAACTTAATGAATTAATTTGAAACTTATCCATTGTGAAAATTTCCTTATACACTACATTCGCTAGAGGGCGGAAGACGGTCACTTTGCGGACAAAGTGACGAGAAATGTGGCTTTTATTATTAAAATTACAACCTTAAATATCTGAATTCTTAATTTTTATGAAAATAAAATTTATAAAAATCATATAACGCGCGTATTATAAAATAACGTAATATAAATACAATAATATTTGTGTTTGAAAACATTCATTAACTGGAAATTTTATTTTAATGACTTTTCTCAGTGTTTACTACCGATTTTCAGGATACATCATCATCAAAGAGTATATTCGAAAGTAAAAATACTCGAAAACGTACGAGAAGAATCAAACGTTTAATCAATATATAAAAATAGAAGAATATTGATGCAATTAACACCGCCAAAAATAACAAAAACAATGTCCCCGAGCTAACCGTTCATCCAATTCACAGCACTTCACGCTGAACAATAACAAATGTTAGTCGCAGCACGTCGAAAAGGGATCACTTACAGAAATTTCTGAACTAATCATCTAATTGAAAAGTTTCTTGTACTTTATTTAATTTCCACGTGTGTACATAACAGATGAACAAATTCAGATATATCGTATTTAACATTCTAGATAAACCATCTAAGTTTGTATCATTTTCAAATATAATTGAATCATTTCAACAGTTTTTCGAAACGATTACTACTTCACTTGAATTAATCAAATATATATATATATATATACATATATATACAAATTTGATTAACATTTACATGTAAACATTAATAATTTATAATGCTTTATGAGTTTTATATTTTTTTACAAATGGATAATTAATTAGATATTTGGTAATATCTTAAAACAGAATTAATTTTTTAAAATGATTATATTTTTTTTGATTAAAAAATATGAATACTAAAATATTATTATAAGAATAGTTTAAATAAATATTAGTATCATATTTATAATTAAATAATTTTTTTTATAAATTATAGGTTGATAAAAAAATAATTACGGTTTTTGGCCTTCAATTCATATACATTTTTATTGTTTCTAATTTTCTTAGCTGTTTTAAGTGGTCCAAAACTGTTGGATGACTAACACCTATCTTTTGTGCAAGCTCTTTAATTGTTGTACGTGGTTCTGATTCAACTAACACTTTCAATTGGTCGTTATGAACTGAAGAAGAACGTCCGCGACCTTCTTTTAAAATTTTACGCAAAAATAATTATTTTTCTACATTTAAAAAGAGAGTTTCACACAAGATTCAACGCTTTTAATAAGCATAATGACCAGGAATATCAGCAAATTACTATCAATTCTATTTTATTAAATGTTATAAGA
>CM068318.1:33713455-33835955 GCA_034766995.1 Acanthacorydalis orientalis | reverse complement strand
GGCTATTATTTTAAGAGATCACTAGTATTCAAACGAGAATCGATTTGTCATAAGAATCGATTTAGGAACATATGTTCCGGAAACCTAAGAAACAACACCTGAAACTAGTTAATCAATGTGTATACGAGGGTCATATGATAAGTTTGATAAATGTCTATGAATTGGCGCTACCATTCATTTAGTAACATTACGGCTATCAAGTGTTACTTTTTAAACTAGCATAAGAGAAATTTCAGCCAGAGACAACGCCTTGTTTATGTTCTACAGATGTTTGCACTACCAGTTGAGGTCACTACGAGAAGTATCGTTGAAAAATCCATGGAATCGTTATCGAAAACCGTCGAGTGGAAATATGGGAGATTACTGAAACTATAGGCATCTCAACTGAACGACTGCATAATATTCTGCACGAAAAATTGCATATGAAAAAGCTGTGTGCGTGATGGGTGCTGTGATTTTTAACTGTCGACCAAGAACGTACAGGAAAGGACATTTCAATCCAGTATTTGGTGATGTTCAATCGCAATCTGCAAGCGTATTGCGTCGATTCGTCACCGTGGATGAAACATGGATCCACCACTACACATCTGAATAGAAGCAGTAGTCAAAGTAGTGAATAACGACTGGTAAAAGTGCGTCGAAGAAGGAGAAGACCGTTTTGTCGACTAGAAAGGCGATAGCCACTTTTTTGGAATTCTCAGGGAAACATCCTCATCGATTACTTAACGAAGAGAAAAACGATAACAGGAATATATTATACAAAATTATTGGACTGATTGAAAGAAGAGCTGAAACAAAAATGGCCAAGATTAGGGCTTAAAAAGTGCTCTTTCACCAGGACGACGCGCCGTCCTACAAATCGCAATGGTAACATTATACAGATTTGACTTCGAATTGATTCCTTGTACACCCTATTGTCTGAATTTGGCCCTGTGCGACTTCTCCCTCTTCCCAAACTTGAAAATTTAGCTTGGTGGAAAGAAATTCTTGTCGAACGAGGATGTGATCGCCGCCGTCAATACGTGTTTTATAGACTCGCTTAACCAAGTGTATGACCCTCAATGGAGACTATATTGAAACACAAAATCGTTTTTTTCCAAAAAAAAAACTGTTTAACTTGCTTCTTTACCATACTCATCAAACGACCCTCGAAGATAAAAAGTATGTAGAGTATTGGTCATTTTAAGGGTGACATATCTCTATCTCTCTCTCACTCTACCCACCCATACACTATCAGTTTTAACTCTCACTGTTTTAAATTGTGCAGTTTTAACGTAACTGAAAAATTTTCCTCTGTGAAAAAAAATTCTCGTCGAATGAGGATATCATCGCCACCGTCAAATGTGTATTTTGCAGACTCACTGGACCAATTGTATAGTCCTCAATGAAGACTATATTGAGAAATCAAATCGATTTTTTCCAAAACACCAGTTTAACTTGCTTTTTTACTATATTTATCAAACGACTTTCGTACATACTTTACGATATTACCCAACCTTGTTCTACAGAAATGAGTATCATGAGGTTAATAAAGATGAAATAAAATGTTTTGTTTAATCCTCTTTATAACATTACTCATCTTCATACGATTTCATTTTTGTAAACACCTTCATCCTTCCTTTGGAAACAATGATTAATAAATTGTTTGAAAATGAAAAGTATATCAAAAAATACACAGCATTTAAAACAAGAATCATCAAAAATGTAATTTATATGCCTAAATAATATTGCGGAAAATACATTCAAGTAATTAAAAAACAGATTCATTAAATAATTCCGTTTTAGAATAAAGTTCAGCTTTTTTAATTCCATCTAATAAATCTGACATTTTATATCTACTATCCTAATGGTTATTATTACAGTTCTAAATGTAAATTAACCATAATTATTTGCACTTTAACCTCATTACAGCTAACACTACGTACACATTTAAATGATATAACTGTAACACAGCACGTTTAATTAAAAACAATAAATAAGTTCTTAACAAAAAAAAAACATAAAAAACGTAGTTTTTCCATACTTCACTTTTTATTATGAACGAAATTTATTTTTTTGCAAGAACTTAAGTTGAATTTTTCAATAAAATATTATATTTTACAATATACCTTAATTTTTTGTTACATGAAATTAATTCTATTATAGTGTTATCACTATTTCTCTTATTTTCTGTAAAAAATCTTTTTCAATTACCCTTGTGTTGCCTTTTATATATATATATATATATATATATATATATATATATATATATATATATATATATATATATGTGCGTGTGTGTGTATATATTTGTTTACAAGTATAATTACAAATACACAGACATTTATAATTATAGAAAAGCGTGAAACAGTAAAATAATATATTACATTACGTGGCAGCACTAACATTAATTAAATGGCATGTAATATGTGTATGTGCTAGAACACAATCTGATAAGAGATTAACGATGACTATAATTAAACACGAGCGAGATCAAATGCTTTTCATAATAACTTACAACAAGCGTATTTAAGTTACGTCGTTCGCATCTTTTTTGTTGCAAAATACATAAATCTATTCTTCGAATATTTATATCTTTGTTAAAATAATTAATAATTTTCTAGTTTTAATTGAACAATGAAAAAAGGACATATATTTGATTTTATAGACGATAGCCCGCTGCAAATATCTAAATTACCATTATCTATGGGACTGAAAACAATTTATATATGTGTGTATATATATATATATATATATATATATATTATATATAACAATAATAATAATTTAAATCGTTTAAATTATCTTTTTGATTTTTTTGTGATTTGAACTGAAATTATTTTGTATTAGCTTAAAACATAGGCTTAAAAGCATCGTCTTAGATTTACAAATAAGACAAGACATTACACCATTTAACATAAATGCTTTTTCATTTGTTCTATTCATACTTCATGTAAGTATTTGCAATACTTTAAATATACACATAAAATTTAATAATAAATCTAATTGAAACAATTCATATTTGTATTCAAATCATGTCACAAATTTAATAAGTAAAACAGTAACATTTGTATGAAATTTACATTTGACATGAAATACTATTAAATTAAATGTGTGTGTCTGTCTATTTTTAATATCTTGCTATCCCATTTATTACACTCCTATTTTATAAAGTTGTTAATAGAATAAAAACATAAAACTTCTTGTAATTTTATGTACCTTAGCGCTTGAATGTTGGGATTTCCATCTAAGTGTGCATAAGCAACAATCAAAAATGAACAATAATAATTTACTGAGCACTTTGAATCAGAAAAAAATACGGTTTGTGGGGGTGAAAAGCGTTCATTAGTGAAATAAAAAAAAATACAAAAGCTTCTGAATATGATCACTAGAAGATATTATCTGCTTGGATAGTATATAATATTTAAATCGTCGAATTCTTCGCTCTAATCACAGTAGTGCGACCAGCAAGTGTAGGTGGAAATAATTCAATTTTTAAATAATCTATAAATACGTCATGCAATCATATAACAGTAATCTTACCAGATTTTGTCTTTTTGTAACATTTTCTCCTTAAATATTAAGCTTAGCTAAAGTGTCTACAAATAAATGTATTTTGTAAAGACGGCATTTATCGCACCCCCCAAAAGAACAGTGACAAGTGCAAAAACCTAAATTTGTGGGAAATCGCGTTTAAAATTTGTTTCAAATTTGATATGAATTAAAATGATTTGCAGGAAACACTAATAACACACTTTTGTCTAAATGACAAATCGTAGTTATAATCGTTTGATTTTGTATCTTCTTCCTCAGACATTTTACAAAAACCCTTTCCACCTTTTTCATAAGTTAGATAGCTCCCAATTACGTCATTGTTCGTCCAGATTTTTTTCTTTCATTCTCTCTGCCAGTAACCAAGCGTATTAAAATTACGTCATTGTTCCAGCAAAACAAGTTAACACTTTTAAAGTTTATGATGCATTTTTCATTTTTAAACTTTTGGCACTTACGTCATTGTTCTTCCAGCGGTTCGATATGTACTTTATTTTTCTTCATAGGAAATAAATTGTGTGTATATATATATATGTATGTGTGTGTAAAATTTTAGTTTTATTTTATCATAAATATTAAAAATATATTGATTATCTTAGTGATGCATTTTTTTTATTTTTTAATAATGGCGTTATAGATAATACTATGAGATGTGTGAAAATTCAAACTGCACAGCCTTGACTAGCTATGGAAACTAACAGACTCAGTTGAACCTATTCATAATTGGGATTTTTGACAAATGCAATATTACGAAAGCAATGTGTATAACTGGTTATGGAGACATGCACAAATATATTTTTCACTACCCCACAAATCAACAAAAAAAGTTTTAATCACCTTTCTGGCCTAATTACACCCTCGCCGTTGAAATCAGCAACAACCCAGAATGATCAATAATTAATTATTGAAAAATTTTGATCAAAATCAAAATTTATGATTTATGAGGCGAGTGAAAAATTGATTATTTAATATTAATTTAGCCATACTACCAATATATCAGGTTGGTAAAAAAATACTCGCGGTTTATGTCCATCAAATTCATATACATTTTTCTTTTTTTATTTTCCTAGCTGTTTTAAATGATCCAGAACTGTTTAATGACTAACACCTAACTTTTGTGCAAGCTGTTGAATTGTGTGTGGTTCTGCTTCAACTAACGCCTTTAATTAATCGTTGTGAACTGAACAAGGATCCCGGCGACCTTAATCTTTAGCGCTCTCATCTCAAACACAAAATTTTTGAAACCATCACTGCACCGTACATTCCTTAACAATACTCACAACAAAAGCATTGTTTAATTTACAAGCAGTTTCTGTTTTTTTATACCACCCGTTTTGAACCCACATTAAAAAAATGCTCTCATTTAGTTCTTTTCCATTTTTAATTCAGTAACCCAATTTGAAGTAAAATTAATAATAAAACTAAAGTCTATGCTACCAAAATACTTTAAAATGATATGAATATAAGCACGATAAAATTACACTTTCATTGAAAAAAATTAAGGTTAGCGTTCAGAACACAAAAACCTCAATTATTTTCCTACCAACCTTGTATATATATATATATATATATATATATATATATATATATATATATATAATATGAAGAATACACTGTTCGGATATACTATTTTTCATGACAGAACGTCAAAAAATTATTTCACTACTATTTTACTGCCATAATATAAGTATTTGCATTTTGATAACAAATCAACCTAATCTATACATATAGATCTCGTAAAAAAAAGTGAATAATTAAAGATATTTGATATCGCATTTATAAAAATACTTCAATTAATTTGACTATATACGATCGATTATCATCATCTATCTATAGTTAAAACAATTAACACTTATAGGCCAGTGTTTTATTTTGCTTATATATTCTGTCAAATTCTATAAATTCATTTTTAAGTTTTGGTTAATTTTAAACAACGTAACTAATTTTTTTTATGGTATATCATATCTCGGATCAAGAGAACCCCAATAAAAAGACAAATTTAGTGACAAAAACTGTAATGACTGGAATATTATACAACCATACTAAAATGATAAACAAAAAATTTACATTTTATTGTTCACAAGTTTAGATCAATAAAAATTGTTTTGTAAAAGAAGCAAACATATGTTGGTTCTTTGTGAAAAAGTATACATTCTCCAAAAAATTTAACACAAACATTGGTAAAGAAACCGTAACAAAATTGCATAATTTTCATTTCCTTCTTTGCTGAACGATTTTGTTCTAAATGTTCTCTTTCTGTTTTATTTTTCATATTTATAAAAACACAATACATAAATTAAGTTTATTCTTTTTGTTAAGTAAATATTTTTTAATGCCGATTTTTCATGCATATTACAAAGTCATATACCGCCATTTAATATTAGTAAAATAACTTAGTAAGATTAGCACTGAACGAAAAGGTGAGCGTATTTAAAACCAATGAGAAATTTAAAATCATATTTTTTGTTTCATCAAATAATATTAGTATAGGCCACATTCGTGGATACTTTGCAGTTCCGCTGGCTAAACAGCCCAGTAGGGAGGAAAAGTCGAAAAAAATTTCTACTTCTTAGCGAAAGTCTTCAACCCAAGAGACCATCATAATTTGTGAAACACAAGTAGCGTGCTTCTATGTTATGCACTCATTTTGTGAGGGTGGAAAACAAAATTCAACTGGATACACAATATATATATATATATATATATATTATAATATATATCATCACTTTATGTACAACAGTGAAAGTAAAAACAGTATATAAGCAAAATACACCTAGTTGGTATAAATTTTAAATTATTAAAATAAAACATATGAAAATGCTGCACTGGTAAACATGAAAAAGTAGAATATATTTTAACTAAAATGTTTATTTGTCTAGTAAAAAAAAAAAAAACTATTTTCCCAGTTTATATTAACAATTCATTAACATTTAAATTTAATTAAACGATTGAAATTAAAAAAATAAAACTAAAATTAATTAATGCTATTAATAACTTTGAAATATAACAGAATAAAATCAATTATAAAATAAAATTTACTACATAATCACACAATGAATAAAAAATTATATCTGCTACTACTGACAGATGACAGCGACTATTTGAAAATAAAATTTTTAAATGCACACAGTTCATACGTTTTCGAATTATAATATTATTAAATTCACGAGGATATATGAAATAAATTTCTAAAAATAGATATTTCAATATAAAACAGTCAACAAGAAAATGCGAAATAAAAAAACCTGAACTATACGTACGAAATCTGTCAAGAAACGCTGTGATATTCTTAAAGTGTAATGAAAATTCCATCGTTGCTAGGTACTCTTGTTATCTACTTTATTTAAAATTGTAGTTTGTAAGATTTGATATACGAATATAAACAATATAATTAAAATGGGTTCATTGTGTTTTTATCCCTTATAATATTTGAAGTATTTTTTTATATTTTAAAGCATGAATGTAAAATTACATACACCCACTCATGTCTATATATTCAAATGCACACATTTGTGAATATACAACAGACACATACATACACGCACACATACATATATATATATATATATATATATATATATATATATATATATAAAATACAACCATTTTAGCCAAAATTAATATTCTATTTTTTTCATGTTTACCATTCCAACATTTTCATATGTTTCATTTTAACAATTTAAAATTTATACTAACTATAGGACTTCACCCATTACTGTCCAATCCCCGAGGGAGTTTCGTCTTCGCTCGCTCCCCCCTAACAAATAACAGAATTTAACAAATTATACACACAAAATAACCTTCGTAAAATTTAAGTTGTAAAATGTTATTGGAAAAGTTCATAATAATTAACATAATAAAATACAATCTTAAAACGTGTAACAATTTTTTTTACTCTAAAGCTTCAGTGAATAAAATATTTTGAATAAATGTCATCAGTTTTACATTGAAATCGTATACACCTCTTTCATTATATACCGTGAGGGAGATACTTGTGATTGATGTCAACCAATCAGAACAGAGAACACGTGATCTCTATCAACCAATCAAAACATGAATAATCTGCTACACATGATGATTATTATATTTTGATTTTTATTAATAGAAAGATAAAATGTACTAATATATTTCTCAGAATTTGTGATATTATTTCTAAAATCTAATTTTGTTTACACTAGTCAATTAAAGTAAAAAGTAAATTAATTAAAGAAGATACAACTATTTATATAAATGATTTTATGTCCTCATAAATAAATAATAAAATAGAATTTAATTGGTGTGCACTACGATTTCATAAACTTTAAAATCTTAGAAGTATTTTAAGATATTTGATAATGCCAATCACTTACTTAAAAACCACATTATAAAGCGTATTTATTTAAATCATTCTATAAACTCAAAGTCTAAAATTCTATTCAAAAATAACTCTATAAACATATCTTTTTTTTTCTTGAGATGAACTATGCTTTGATATTAAAAGTATTAAACAATATTTTTTCAGTACTTGCTGATTCCCATGTAAAACGGTTATCATAAATATAACAACACAGCATAAATTTACAATAAAGTTATTATCTGACAACACGATGCAAAATGTGAAAACAATTTGTAGAACTATCAAACAAATTAATAAATTTAAAAAAGAGAAAAACATTTTAAAAATAAAAAGTTCCATAATTATTGGGTTGGTCAAAAGTAATTTCTTTTTTTCTATTAGATGGACAAACATGTCTTGAAATGTAACTAACTTCATTTCAACCGCAAATTCATTATATTACTTAACAACTAACAGTTTAAGTTTGTTTTAGAAAAAGAAATTGAGCGATTTCATTAACAATTGTTTGTTTGCTATCGATTTAAAAATGGAAAATTGAAATGAATATTTTCGTCATACTTTACTGTATTACTTCCAAAAAGGAAAAATGCTGTGCAAGCTCATAAAACTTTTGTGATTTGTATGGTGAATATGCCTTAAAACTACGGCAGGTCATAATTGGTTTACTAAATTTTGGTCTGTAGATTTTCATGTTACAGATCCACGACGCTCATAATGGCCAATTGAAGTTGACGATGACAAAATAAAGGAAATAGTTGAATCTAATCAGTGTTTAATGAAACGGGAGATTGCTGAAAATCTTAACACATCAAAATTGAACGTTGTGAAACATTTAAAATAACTTAGATATGTTAATAAGGTCGACATTTGAATACTACATGATCTCAAATTGATTTATCTCACTAAGCGCATTGATATCTGCGATTTTTTCTCGAAACGTGAAGAAAACGATTCATTTTAAAAACATATGATAACAGGCAACGAAAAATGATTTTTTTACAACAACGTCAAAGAAAAAATATCGTGTCATAAGCGTGATGAACCTGCTCGAAGCACTTCAAAATCAGATATTCATCAAAAAGAGATTATGTTGTAGTTCTGGTAGGATTTCAAAGGCATTGTATATTTTAAGCTGCTTCCAAGAAACCAAACCATTCATTTGGACGTGTACTGTCCTCAACTAGATAAATTAAATGATGCCATCAAACAGAAGCGTCCAGAATTAGTGAATCGCAAAAGTGTTGTTTCGCCATGATAACGCTACACCACATACACATTTGGCTACTCCTCAAAAATTATTGCAGCTTGGATGGAATTTGTTACCACATCCACCATATTCACCAGACCTGGCACCGTCAGACTATCATCTGTTTCATTCTTTTCAAAACACCTTGAATGGTAAAACCTTCTCTGCTGATGAGAATATCAAATCGTTCTTGGAAATGTTTTTTGCCGAAAAAGATAAGGAAATCATAGTCATCACGGAATCATAAAGTTGCTTGAAAGATGGAAAAAGGTAATCAAACAAAATGGAGAATATATTGTTTAATAAAGTTTTAGCTTCCCATGAAAAATTCGACTTTCATGTACATAGAAACAAAACAATTAATTTTTGGCCAGCTCAATATATTGGCTTCATGATCTTGACCCTGATGAAAAGTTTTTTAATTAGTTAATTACTTCAAACAATTTTAGCTCTTAAAATGTAACATTTTGATATACAAGAAACTTAAATACAATTAAAATTGATTTGAAGAAGGCTCAAGAGTCGAGTTAGTTAGTTATTGGGGATTTAGGGCGCATCGACAACTGATTCTCATGCCTGTCCGCTCAAGAGTCGGAACTAACTAAGTTATTAAAAGTAACTTTAATAGTTTACTAGGATGAAGACAACCAGAACAATATATAAACTAAGCCACATATATAAAAATAGATAATTATAACTTTACAGTCACAATTCGGCGCTGTAACAAAATTCACTTTCATTAATGAAATACTAATCTTAATACAACAAACTATTGATAGGGAAAATTTGTTACTATTTTATATAATTATTCACTTGTAACCGTTAAGAAACTGAAAAATATAAATGAATTCAATACTAAAAATCAATCTTTAGTTAATCATAACTTTCCAAACAAATTAAAATTCCTCCAGTATTTTGCTTTCAGCACAAATTTCACTCGCCCAAACTAATTAACCTCAAAATTTCGTCTTCAAAAATAACAATAAAATCATAATATTAGCAGAAATCATTGACCTGATTTTATATCAATTACAACAAAATATTTTACAATATTCTTGTGCCTACGAGATATTACATATTTCTGACACGAATTACAGATAATCACAAGCAGATACTGAATTTTGTGTACCAGATTCGTATATTTTTGTATAATTAATGCAAATAATGTTTTCATTACAAATAATTATTGGATATTAAGTATTATAATAATATAATAAAGAAAATATAATTACATATAATTCTAAAGTAAACTTAATTTAAAAGAAAATAATTTATTACAGTCAATATTTATGAAAAAATGATAATTATTTAATTCATAAGTATTCATTTTAGTCATATGTATACATAATATATATATATATATATATATATATATATATATATATATATATATATATGACTGAATCATATATATATATATATATATATATATATATATATATATATGACTGAATCATTATATATATATATATATTATATATGACTGAATCATATATATATATATATATATATATATATATATATATTATATATGACTGAATCATATATATATATATATATATATATATATATATATATTATATATGACTGAATCATATATATATATATATATATATATATATATATGTATATATACATATATATTCATAATAATTTATTTTAATAAATCATTCATTATTAAAAAACCGAATTAAAATATTTTTATATTCACTAAATTTGAAAAGATAAATAAAGTGGTGACATGATAATCCGGAATGAAAAATTTGTCGATGCTTTACAGAATTGAATGCTGCAGCACATAAATTAATATTGACAGATCTTGTCGGGAATAAACCTATATATATATATATATATATAGTAATTCAAATTACGCTTCCACAAAGAGAGCGTAGGAGTTGAGAAAAGTCATGTTATTTTTTATTTAATATTTTAATTCAATTCAATATTAAAATACAATTGAACTAAAATACTAAATGGGAGATAACCTAAGTGGAACCCCAAATTAAATCATATATATATATATATATATATATATATATATATATATATAGTAATTCAATTTACGCTTCCATAAAGAGAGCATAGGAGTTGAGAAAAGTCATGTTATTTTTTATTAATATTTTAATTCAATTTAATATTAAAATACAATTAAACAAAAATACTAAATGAGAGATAACCTAAGTGGAACCCCAAGTTAAATCACACACACATATACATACACACGTATATATATACCTATATATATATATATATATATATATATATATATATAATTCAATTTCAGGAAGCAGAAACGCATTCTAATTTAAAATAACAAAATTTACTCTTTTCAAAAAAAAAATTAGATTTTGTAATGTTACCAAAACAAAACACCTATTTTTTTTTCTCTTATACATAATTAAAGTAGAAATAATTAACTGTAAAACTGTTCTGTTCAGTTCGATATATCCAAATATTGATTCTTAAAAAAATCTATTTGACTTCTTTTTAGTCTCTTTCAAGTTTAATATAGATTTTTTAATTACGAGGTGAAAATTGTGAACTTAATTCCTAACTAAAATAGTTAGAAAAACTGTCTTTTTTTCAGATCAAAAAAAATCTGTTCTTTACATATTTTTGAATTTTAGAACTTTAAAAATACATTTCTTCAAGAATTTGTTATATTAGGTTGATAGAAATTTAATTCATCTTCATCTTCAAGGTTTTTATCCCCAGCACGAAATTTTTGGAACTACCATTGCACTGTACGTTCGTTAACAGTACCCACACCAAAAGCATCGTTTAGTTTACGGGCCGTTTCTACTGTTTTGTAATTGTTTTGAATATACTTCTATAGTAATGTGTATATATATATATATATATATATATATATATAAGCAAGGTCCGCAGTGGAAGAGACAGGGCTCTTCGTAGGGCTAGTGAGATGCTGGGCCAAGGGCGCCCTTCGGGAGTGGGTCGAGTCAGAACACTCAGAATGGTGGCTAAAGATTGACGGTTGTCGGCAATCGAGGGTACTCTTAGGCCAGGCCCCAAATAAAGACTGGACCAAGAGAATCTATACAAATGGCAGATCCTTCTCCCGGCTCCTGGTGCGAATTGTCACAGGACACGGGAGATTAAGCTACCACAAACATATACAAGGCCGAAGGACGGACGGGAAGTGTAGATGTTGTGGGTGGGCCAACGAGACCCCCATTCACCTCCTCGCAGAATTTCCGGTGTGGGCCAATTTAAGGCGACGACAGTTTGGTGAGTCTTTCCTCACCGCGGCCGGACTAGGGTCGATAAACTCGGGCAGGCTGATTGGCTTCTGGAAGGAAGCGGGACTTCCCGAGTAGTTTTGATCATGTCGAGGGAAGGCATAATGGACCTCGAGTCTAAGTTCCGGGAAGCAAGATAGCTTCCTCCCCCCTCAAACATAACCATATATATATATATATATATATATATATATATATATATATATATATATATATATATAACTTCTAGCACATATTAGTTATAACAGTATAAATTGGATTTATGATTAAATAAGTATAATATTTAAAAATAATAATTAATACTACTTAAACGTTTGTGTCCAAAATGGACTGAAACGGATGAAATAAACAATTTAGATGCTGGATATTTGGTATATTTTAAATAATATCAATGTTATTTAAAACTAAATAATCACAAAAAAATATAAAAGAAAAAATATTGAAATAACATATTCATTATTTGTACTATTTACTTATATTTATGTTTAGGAATCATATAAAGCGTTTATATTTTATTTAAAAAAATGTATAACATTTTTCATTCTGTTGGATAAAAAATAAACTAAATTGTTTAACATATACGTTGTTTAATGAAACGTCATAGAAGAAAGGACTCAACGCACAAGAAGTGGTTTAAAGAGAATGGTATTGTCAATAAAGTTTTATGATAGAAGTGAATTTATTCAATTATGTAACAAAATGACTAAACTTGTTGAATTTATAAAACGTGTACGTAAATTTTTAGAAGTTTGAGTGCTACTAGATTATGGCGTGCCTTAATTGGATGAATGTAGTTTTCTACGGACCGTATCTTAACTGTGCAAGTCCCATCTGGCGTGTGAACCATATTCTGACCACACCTGTTTTATAACGTGCAATTAATCGATGTAAGAGTTAATAAATAAGAGTACAAGGATCTACGAACATTTTTCAACGACTGAAAAGAGTTCAAGTTACGTTTTAAACTTTTTATATTTATGTTCTTTAAAGAAAAGATGAATTTTATATGTCAGGATACAATTCGGAATATATAAAGTATTAAATTTATTCCACATAATTACAATTTTATAATGTTTTAACAATTTTAGTACGAAGTAATAGTAAACAATCCTATTAACTTAATTATATTTGCATTGGTAATTTTGTCAAGAATAATATTTTATATATGATTTATTGTATAATAATAGAAATTTCATAGTGTTTGAAACTTTTGTATTTTATATATATATATATACACGTATATATATACTCAAATCAATTTTTAATATAAAGTTTTAACATATTTTTTCCTAAAAAAGAATATGATCATTCTTAAAATGAACAGAAAATTTTAAATGAATGAAGGGAGGTTTGTTAAATATTTAATATTTATTGATTTTTCTGTTGTTATAATTATTTTAATTTATATTTAATTAATTATACTTATGAAATGTACGGAACAATATGATTACATTTATTGTTCGTTTAATGGAAATAGATACATTTTGTAAATTTGTCTCTACATATTTTAGGATGAAATTTTTCAAGATTGCATTTTAAATAATTTACTCTTAATATTTAATTCTCAATATATTTTATTTTCTTGTGAATATAACTCATCCAAATGGCCTGTGATAATTTTATTTTTCAAATTTGAATAATCAATTAGTTTTTCATTATATATATATATATATATATATATATATATATATATATATATAAAAAGAATTGAAAATATAACATCTAAGATAAATGTTAAACAATGATATATTGATATATTGTAAATGATACATAACAGTGTCTGAGATGATATTACACATGATTTCCTGTTTCCGTTCTTTTTTTACATTTTGATTAGTATAAAATTAATTTGTATTTTTAAGTTTAAAATAACTTACATTATATTAGGTTGGTAGGAAAATAATTGTGTTTTTTTTCGAATTCTAACTTTATTTTTTTCAATAAAAGTGACATTTCATCGTACTCATGTTAATATTATTTTAAAGTGAATTTTTCGGTCTATATTTTGGGAACATCGACTTTGGTTTTATTATTAATTTTGCTTTAAATTGAGCTAGTGAATTAAAGATTGAAAAGAAGTAAATAATAGTAATTTTTGTAGACTTTCAAAACGGGTGGTAAAACACCAGAAACTGCTCGTTAATTAAACGATGCTTTTGGTGTGGGTATTGTTAAAGAAACGTATGATGCAATAGTGATTCCAAACATTTCGTGCTGGAAATTAGAGCCTTGAAGATGAAGAAGGTCGCATGCATCTTTCTTCAGTTCATAACGACCAACTGAAGGCGTTGGTTGAATCAGAAGGAAACAACAATTCAAAAGCTTGCACAAAATTTAGATGTTGGTCATCCAACAGTTCTGAACCACTTAAAACAACCACAAAAGTCTGTAAATGTATATGAATTTGAAGATAATAAACCGCAATTATTTTTCTACCAACCTAATATAATATATTTGTCATGGATTTTTTAAGCTGTATCTCGATTTATAAGTTACAATTACGTTATAATTTGATTTAAATAAATTAAAGATATATATATATATATATATATATATATATATATATATATATATATATATATGTACCTAATCTGATAACATCAACATTCAGCAAATCTATTATACATTCGAAATTATTTTTCACATCACATTTATACATAAGATAATTTATGATTTAATTGAAATTAATGTAATTATTTAATGTCTTCAATTAATTAGAATTCTGTATAATAAACTAGATTTACTACTTTTTAATAGTTAAATTACTCTGCCTTAAACCAATTATTAGAAAAAAAATCCTACCATCATCCTAAATAATATGAAGCACTTCATATTATTTAGGATGTATATATATATATATATATATCTTCTACCATTCACATTTTTAAATATTTTTTTTCTTATTAGATAATTTACCAAATATATACCCTGTTCGCAATTCAAATTTTTTGTGTTTCTCAAAAACTAATTGGAAGTCTATAACTCCTAATTGGAAATCTAAAAAAAAATAATATTAGTTGTAATTAATTGAAGAATTGCAGTACTTACTTATTTTAATATATATATTAGATTGGTAGAAAAATAACTGCGGGTTTAGGAGCTTCAAATTTATATACATTTTTCTCAGTTAATATTTAAATTTATTAATCGAAATAATCACCAATAAAATCGGGACACTTTAGACAATTAATTACAAGTTACGCCTTCAATTGGTCGTTATGAACTGAAGAAGGAATCCCACAAACTTTTTCTTCTTCTCGTCCCAAAGCTCTCGTCCCCAGCAAGAATTTTTTAGAACCACCATTGCACCGCATGTTTCTTAACAGTACCCACACCAAAAGCATGGTTCAATTTACAAGCAGTTTCTGCTGCTTTACCACCTCTTTTAAACTCAAACAAAAAATTTCTCTTATTTTCTTCCTTTCCATCTTTAATTCAATAGCCCAATTTGAAGTAAAATTAATAATAAAAGCAAAGACGGTGCTACCAAAATATAGACTGAAAAAAACACTTTAAAATGATATTAACATGAACACGATGAAGACACTTTCGTTGGAAAAAATAAGGTTAGGATTCAGAAAACAAAAACCGCAACTATTTTCCTACCAACTTAATATAAATTAATGTAAAGGAGGACTCCATTTTAAACGAGTTTCACCTCTTAACAAGTGAAACGGATGTAATTTAAAACTGAGCAAATATTATACTTCATTTGAATAAAAATATATTAATTATAAGAAAAATTGTCATAAATATTACATATTTCTATTATTCGATCATACAACTCCATCTTGCAATAAAAAAATGTTTTTTTTTGTTTAATAAACAATTTGGTTTCGTTCAAATGATATTACATAAATTTATAAAACCTTATAAATCAAATCACAACTCAATATCGAAAAGTCAATTGTTTTTGAGTTTATAAAAAATGTAATCATATTTCATGAAACTTTTTAGTCGAGTAAACAATATTTAAATATTGTTTACCTCAGAGGAAATTGAATACAAAATTAAATTGAAGTAGATGACAAAATTTGTTATGATTTACTCGATAATGAAGTTTACAATATTAACACAGCTACTCAGGAAAACAATATCCAGAATGAAAAATGTCAAAAAGAAATCTTGCAGAAATACATTTATCAATAATCGATTCTTAAATATTAAATCTAAAAAATTTACATATATAATTTTATGATCGGGAAATCGCTTATATTTTATTTAGTAATAGTTTTGATTAAAATATAAAATATGTGAGAAAATATTATTCTTTTTATAATTGTTATCATTTAATTTTAATTTGTTATCTATTTGCAAATCGTAATATTTTTAAACAAATTTTTCTATGTAAATTAAAAACGGATTTTATTTACCTCATTCCAGTTACTTGTCTTCAATTAAAAATTCAATTAATTATTCAATTTTACTTTTTAATTACATTTACATAATATCATAAAATAATAAATTCCTTTCAAGTTTTCATTTGATAACCAATAATGAAAAATAATATACAAATGTAATTATCTTGACATTTTCCTCTATTTCTTGTCTATATAACCTATTAACTATTTTATTTTCTATTTGTAAGTACAGTAATTATCGTAGAAAGAGCATATTAATAACATTATACGAAAATATTTTAAAAGTCTAAACTTTGTGATGAGTTAAATTAAATATTGAATTCTAAAGAGAAATAAACTTATTTGGAACTACTAATACCATTACTTGAGATAAATGAGAACGTATAGGATGCAAACTCAATCATGAAAAAGTATCCTATCGAACGAATCCAAGAAAAACATTACGTTTCATTTTAAACAGATATTTCAGATTTGATTATCTTAGTAAAATTATTTAAGTAAGATTTATTAAATAAATAATTTAAGGCAAATAAAACTGGAACTTTTTGCTTGCATATTTTATTCATTTAATTGAAATATACATTTTTGTTAGTACCCAGTATAACCGAATTTAACTAAAAAATAACTTCTTTTTTATATGAAAGAATCATTATGAATATAAAATTAAATTAGATAATAATAAAAATCATATGGGCGAATATTCAATGTTCTATAAATAATATCGTGTCTGTAATGAATTGATTTCTGTATGTAAATGCACTGAATTTTTCAATAACTGATCAAAAATAATATTAGCAGAAGAATTAGAAAGAAATAAAACTTATGTGTAATAAATTATTAAATTTATATTTATATTTTTTTCCATAAACTTCAAGTGTTTGGTATATAGTAATAATTATTTTTTGGCAATTTAATCTTTGAATTTCAATTAAAAACGACGAATTTATATTTGAATGAAACAATAAATATACAGTTGCGGACAGTCGTATTCGTACACAAGAATTAATACTACAAAAGATAAGAAAAAGTTAGTAACTAATCAGTGAATAGATAAATGGTATTTCAGTCCACAGTGTATATTGGTGTTGCATCATATTTTTCTAAGAAAATATAAATCATTTTTGTATTTACAATAAAAATGGTGAAATAATGTACAATTATGTACAAGTTCTGCAACATTCATATTCGTACATTTAAATAATCGTTTAAAAACAGAAAATGAACACATTAAAAATCAGAATTGTATATTAGGAGAGTTTATAAAATTGATATCTTTAGAATAGGATAAGAAAAGGATTCGAAACAACCATAAAAACAAGAAAATTAGTAGTTTTCTTACATGAAAGCAGTAAATCTCTAAACGAAATCAAAAAACATTGGTTCAAAGAAATCAATTCAACGTGCAATATGTAATAAAAAAGAAAAAAATAAAAACAGTGTCGAAAATAAACTTAGAAATATAGGGAGAAAAATAATTGATCGGAATGAGCGTGAAATTTTGAAGGCAATATGAAAGAATCCTTTCATTAATGCTCTTAAACTTTGACACTATTGGAAATACAACTGGAAAAAATGTTAGCGCACGTACAATTAGTAGAGCCTTAAGTAGATATAAGTACAAAAGCAGACTAGATAGAAGAAAACCTTTTATTAGTAACATTAATAAAAAAAAGCGTCTAAAATTTGCTAAAAGAGATATACATAAGAATATGGAGTTTTGGAATGAAGAATTTTTCACTGATGAGAGCAAATTTACTTTTTTCGGTTGAAATGAAAAGTAAAGCGAAAACCAAATAAAAGCTTAGACAAAGGAAATTTGATTCCGACGAGGACGAGGATCACTTATGGTGTGGGGTGTTTTTCGGATTCTAGAGTTGAAAAACTACACTTTATTAACGGAATCATGAATGCAGGAAAATATATTGACCTTTTAAAGAACAATTTAAGAAATAGTGCTGAAAATTTAAGACTGGCGGATAGGTTTGTACTTTATAAAAATTAATGACCTAAAACACAAGTCGTTGGATTCTCGATTGTGACTCCTCTACAATTGTCAATAAGTTCTATATACACCTCCATAATCTCCTGATCTCAATCCACTTGAGCATTTATGGTCAATTTTGAAGAAAAATATTCGAAAACAAAATATATAACATGGGGGATCTAAGGACTGCTCTGCTATCCGAATGGGAAAATATCACACCGTATGTACCAAGAAAGTTAGTTCAATCTGTTCCAAATAAATTGAGGAAGTAATAAAACAGAAAGGCTACGCTACCTGATATTAGATATAGTACCATTTTTTTATTCATTTTCTTATAAAATACTTTGTTGTGCGTATACGGTTGTCCTATGTTTTTTGAAATAATTTTTAATTTTACTTCTTGGCTTTTTTATGAGTGAATTAGACTGATTCTTTTATAAAAAATTAAAATGATTATATATATATATATATATGTACGTATATATATATATATATATGTACGTATATATATATATATATATATATATAAAATTTATTAATAAAACTAATTAAATATTTTATCACAATTTATTTTTTTTACTATTTCACCGATCGATAATACTACTGTACGAGTACGGGTGTCAGATACTGTAAAATATACTAGATTTTTCACATATAAAAATAAAAACATAATTTGTGGAATATTCGTAAAAACAGTTAATGTTTTAAAAAAAACTGAACAGAAATATATAAATCAAGTAAAGAATATATCTTCTAATAAAAGATGAATATTATTATGTATGAAAAAAGATTAATTTACTTATCGAATATTTTTATACATAGAAACAAAAAAACTATTTCACTGCAACAATAAATATTCTTAATAATCACTTTTACACAAATAGAAATAAAATTGTTACAGTGGTTAATCCACAAGTCTTTATTTCGCTCAACTTCCTCTATATAACTCTGACAAGTTTTATATTCTACTCACTGAACCAAATAATCCTATTATATTCTATTATTTTTGCTTTATAAATTCGAAATGATTTATGTACTTCTTGCAAAATAATTATAATAATAATTATTATTGTTAAAATTTATCCTTTATTGATTTATCATTTTATAAAATATTACTATTTTAATAAACATTTAGAATTTGTTACTTTTAAGGTTATTATCTTACTCTAATATAGAACTAATAAGTATACATGTATACTCATAATATTAGGAGTAAAAATTAAATCAGTGCCTTTAAATCGAATCAATCATAACTCTGTTTTTAATTAAAATATTTTCTTGTTACTTAAGAATTTTGAAATGACAACGTTAACATTTAAAAACAATATTTATCTTGGCCAAATAGTTCACATAACTTCACGAAACAGTAGTGAACACGATGGCATCCGTAAAGCAACATATTAGTCATTCCATACTTTTCAAATTCTAATTGTCAAAAATGTTGCTGAAGTCACAGGAATATTTTTTTAGCTTTGGGCGAAGGTGTGATTCATAAAATATTCAAAAAATGCTAAAACAGTACCAGTCGCTACCTTTTTTTTGACAAGGGATTCGTCAGTTATCAGACAGATGGAGCAATGTTATAGAAAATAATGGCAAATATTTTCATGATTGAAATGTATTCCATTTTTCTGTAAACATTCATTTTCTGTATAAAAGGCACTAAATTAATTTGTAAACCTAATATATATATATATATATATATATACATATTTATATATATATATATATATAAATAATATAGAGAGAGATGGGGGAGAGAAAGAGAGAGAATAATATAACGCTTTTTTCCATGTGTATTATTTCTGCTTGTTTCTTATTATTATTTATATCTATTAACATTTTTAGTGTCATAACGTTACGTCTACATTTTTCACAATTTATCACGTTTATTATTTTAATTAGAAATATACACAACTTTATAAAATTCCTAGTTTATAAATGACGATATATATCGACGCACACTTTTTTTGAAAAGAAATTCGACAGTTACTCGACAAATAAAGCAAAATTATATAAAATAATGAGAGATATTTTGTGGATTGAAATGTATTCCATTTTTCCATAAACATTCATTTTCTATAAATAAAGGCGCACAATAAATTAGTACACCTAATAATTAGCAATCGAATAAAAATATAATTTAATTACAATATTATTTTGCGAAGTATTACTATTTTAATAAACATTTAGAATTTGTTAATTTTAAGGTAAATACCTTACTATAATATAATATATAACTAATAAGTATACATGTTCTTTTATGTTTCCATAAACATTCATATTCTATAAAAAAAGGCACAATTAATTAGTACACCTAATAATTAGCAACATAATAAAAATATAATTTTATTGCAATATTATTTGCCAAATATTGACCATGTAGTTAATGAAATAAAATGTAATAATAATTAATGAATTATTAATTCAAATTTGATATGTTTTACATTTTCTATTTAATATTTTGTAATTTATCCAAATTTAATTAAAAATAAAATAAAATTATCACTATATATATATATATATATATATATTTATATATATATATATATATATATATATATATATACATTGTCAATTTATTCATAAAAGAAGAATGGCAACCATACATTTTGACACTCAAAATTATTATTTTTAAAATAAATCACGTTTATATTCATTGTGTTTGTAAGTTTATATAAAACAATTATCATAAATCAAAAGTGTTTAATAACGACACAAAATTTAAATTAGTATGCCAACGTTTCGAACCAAACGTCGAATGATTACATCATTACAACCATTAAAAATAACAATTACATAAAATAAAGTTAACTTCAAAACACGAAAACTAGACTAAACAATTCGTTAAAAGATTTAATATCAGTTCAAATCTGATTCTTATCTAACTGTTGTTTGCTTACTTCTAAATTTAAACATTAATTAAAACTTCAACAAACAATATTCAGTTTACTATTAATTCAGAATTAAGGTTACTTTCAACTAATTGAAGTATTTTTTCTGAATACAGTTTCGAAAACAATCGAATTTTATCTAATGAAAAGGTAAATAGTCAGCAAGGTGTTCTTAACGAAATAATTAAATAGTAATTTAAATTGGAAATGAGAAAAAACATTACTTTCATAATCGAATTCTTCAAATTATATATAAATATATATACATATATATATATATATATATATACATATATATATATATATATATATATATATATAAACACAGTATATAATATTAAGATTAACAAATAGTCAAGAGATTTCTATTAAATATAAAGAAACATAAATGAAAAGACAATATTGATAAATGGGTAAAAATTTACAAAATAATTAATATTTACAAAATAATTAATGTTTACAAATTAACAAATTTTTAAGCTACCTTATGAAAACATGAAAAGGAAAAAAATAAATAACATTCATAAACATGATTATATATATATATATATATATATATATATATATATATATATACATATGAAATAATTAAAAACATATTTATATAATATATGAGAAACAACCTTAAATTTTCAGGCATTACATTTTAATTAATCTTTTTATTTAATTATTGTTTACATTTCTGAACAATTCAATATGAAATCCATATGGTGATGATGTTTGTTTTCTATATGAATTTTGTGTTATTACTTCTACTTTTTAATTAATTGCTTTTATTTTTATGTTTCTAATTTAAACTTTATTCATTTATATAAATATTAAATTGGTAGAAAAATTACTGCGGTTTATGACCATCAAATTCATTTAAATGATTTTAAGTGGTCCAGAAATGTTAAATGACTAACACCTAACTTTTGTGCAAGTTCTCGAATTGCTGTGGGTTTTTTAATTTAACTAACGCCTTCATCTGATCGTTATGAACTGAAGAAGGACGCTTGCGAAAATTCTTAACATTAAAATGTCGTCTGTATCTCTTTTGTACGGTTATTACATTTACAACATAAAAATATTTCAAAATAAATATTCACTAACTTTAACAACGGCGTGCTGTCAAATGTAACTGTAAATATACTTTACATAGTAATGTACAAATAGTATCAACAAACATATACATGCACACTTAAATAACTCGCAGGTAGTTCTTTCTTTCATGAAAATCATGTGGAAATTACAATTTAATTTTGAAATTTAAATGCCACTTCACAATTATTGTTTGCTGTTATTAACTTTTAATATTAAATTCAAAACAAAAACATATTTTTAGCTCTCTGAACTCGATAAAATATATTTTAAAATTATGTGTACCTCATGCTTTGAATATTAAAAAAAAAGCAGTAGGTTATGTATTAAATAAAACTTTCATATTCAACTTCTGATATTCGTTTTTATTGTATATATATATATATATAGTGATTCAATTTAGGCTTCCACATGAGTGTTAAAAAAAATCACAAAAATTATAAATAACATGATTTTTTTTAATTTTTGGGATTTTTTGAATACTATCATGTGGAAGCCAAAATTGAATCGCCTATATATACTAATCCAACCAAAATAACGCATTGGTTTTAACAATTGTTACTGCTTACACTCTTATTTATGACACGTGTATTCTTATTTCAAATTAATGAAATAAAATAATGAACGTCTAATTAAAATATATTTTTAATATACTTTACCTAATTTAAATCATATATATGAATATTAGAAAATTCTAATAATGAATAGAAAACTTAATAATTCTCAAACATAAATACAAATAATACTAGCAAGCATTTGTAAAAAAACAGTGTCAGTTTAGAAATAAAAATATTTACAAAATTTCAAAGCAAGAATATCCATTTCAAACAAAACAGTTTAAATAATATTTTTATGAAATCTAAACGAAATTTCAATCACAACCGTTTTTCTTTTTTCTTCAAATGATGGTTTATAATAAAATATTGTTGAATACAATCTACCAACTTATTTAAAAACTACTTTAGTCAGTACTATTTAGTATTTCTCGCACTTCCATGCCATTTATCAACGCAGACGATAACAATGTGTGACAAAATAACCATTAAATGCAAATGACTACTACTAATTGAAATTTAAAATATTAATAATTAATTGAATAAAAAAATTTATTCTATTACTAATAAATGTCCAATTCAACAAATACACGAATCAATAAAAATACATCAACCGAATATTTATTCCACTCATCACCTAGTTACAAAAAGTAAACAATAGAACACTTTTAAAATATGATAGTGAGTTATGAAATAAAAGAACTATGATCAGAATACTTAAAAAGAGTCAATATCCAGTTTATTTTCAATCTTTGATAGACATTTACTTACTAAAAAATATTTATCAAATTCTATATTCTATAAACAAATTTGACTATATTTTTAAAAAATTGATAATTACCTTCAATCATTTTGGTTTAGACAATATAATATGTATATATGTGTGTATGTATGTGTGTGTGTAAAAAAAATATCAAATTTAAATGTGAAATATATTTTATAAATAATAATTGTTTCCAAACAATAAATTGTTCTACTATAGAGAAAATACATAATGTACAAAAAATAAACTTACAGATGAAGATTTTCTGCGCAAACTTCTCAGTTTACTTGGAAAGCACCTGAAAACAAAATTGCAATATGTACATCTAGATATTATAACTCAATATTTTAAATTGTATCGACATCAATAGAAACGATACTAAAAAAATGACAATCAAATAAATCATACATTTTCAAAAAAATTAGTCTAATAATGGGTTTTACAATAGTGACATAATTTTTTAAGAAGTTATATTTCACAGATGTCAAAATTACAGCCATTTTTTTGACATTTGTTAAGTTTTGACATTGCCATTTTTAGTTATGGATTCGTATACAACAAAACACATTAAAATAATACAATTGTGTTATGAAACTGGTCATTCTATAAAAAATACATTTCGTATATCATGCGATATTTATTACTTGTCGACATACTCGTCTGAATCAACAATTATTCGATTAGTGGGTAAAATTGAAGAGACTGATAAACAGTTAAAGATATAGAAACACTAACACGTGTTCGTAGTGCTCGTTCTGAAAAAAATTGACTTGGTTCATGGAAGTGTATAGTAAGAGCCAGGAATATGAATTCCACGACGTTCACAGCAACTGGGCCTTTCACAGATGAACACATGGCGTTTTTTGAATAAGAATTTATTTATGAAGGCTTATAAGAGTCAATTAATGCAAAAAATGAATCCAGAAGACCATTCAGTGCGTCGGGGATTTGTTAAGTGGATACTGGAACAACAACAGTTTTTTTGAAAGTCATCCTTAGCAATCAGGCTCATTTTGAATTCTCTGGCTACGTTAACAAGAAAAACTGATGGATCTGGGATTAAGACAATTCGAAGGCGATCGTTGAGAAGCCAGTGCATACAGAGAAAATGACTGTTTGATACGCACTTTAGTCCGGTGGAGTAATTGGTTCTTACTTTTTGAGAATCTGGTTGGTAAAGTGATTACTGTGAATCGAGGAAAATATCGAAATATGAGAAGTACTGTTTTGTGTGCAAAATTTAATGGTACTGATTTGGAGGACATATAATTCCAGCAGGATGGTGCAACAAGCAGTACAGCTAGTGAAACAATTGATTTATTTAGGACGAAATTTCTTAGTCGCATTATTTCTAGAAATGGAGACATTAATTGACAACCGAGATCGTCCACTTATTACTGCTGGACAATTTGCTCTTGGGTACGTTAAAGGACAGATGTACGCCAATAATCTTAATACAATTTCCGGCCTAAAATATGAAATCCGAAGAGTAATTAATGAGATATAGCTCCAGTTATGTAGGGATGTTATTGTAAATTTTAACAACAGAATGATTACTGACAAGAAAAGATGTGGTGGTCACTTACACGATATTATTTTTCATTTATAGATAACATACTTCCAACTATTATTTAGTTTCTTAATAAAGAAACATGAAATTAAAGGACAAATTCTGTCTTTTATTACAAATAAAAAAAATACGTTCTTATTGAAAAACCTTGTAGTTATGAATTCCTAATTAAAACGAAACAATAAATTTATAATTAAAGTAACATTTCATGAATATTTTAAAGTTGAATGAACTCAACGTGGAAATTCAGTTTTATTATACCTATAGTTTAATTATGTATGCGTATATTTTTATGAATATATATATATATATATATACACAATTCTATGATACAAAATACTGATTATAAAAATCAACTTGAACATATCGAGTTACATAAAAACTGTTACAATTATTTTTTTCCGTGACAATATTTTGTACTAGGAAATTCGAGATTGACCTAGATTTTACAGTAGTTAATACTTGGATAAAATATTTAACACAGTTTATGTCCGCAATTGATTAGTATGATTATAATATATGCTTCATACTAAAATATTTTAGTTCCGTAATTCTCCACACGAATAATACTATAGTTTTAGTAATATTTACATTTTAGTTAATTAAATAATTATTTATACTATATAAAAAATATTGAATATATTACCTTGTCAGAAACTCAATTTTTCATAGTGTAGTCTTTCATATTAAAATTGTTTAAATCACACATATATCAACAAACATGTAGAGTTTGTCGAAATTGAGTTTCAAATGTCATAAGTATAATTTAAATCTAAACGATAAACACGCGAACAGTACATCCATCAAAAATCGACGACGGTTTAACTCATTCTTAAATTGAAAATGATTGACGTTTAACAATACAAAATATTTCAACAGTTGTAAATATGTTTGTGATGTAAATAAAAAAAAACTACTTAACCCTGAGACAAATAATTATAATAAATCTCGCTAACTGTATACAAATATCAGATTAATTATATCATTTTAAAATTGAATAATGATAAAATTTATCAATTATCCATTATCATGAATTAGGTTGATAGGAAGATAATTACGGTTTTTGTTTTTTGAATTCAAACCTTAATTTTTTTTAATGAAAGTATCATTTCAATGTTTTCATGTTAATATCATCTTAAAGTGTTTTTTCGATCTGCACTTTTGTAATATCGATATTGGTTTTATTATTAATTTTATTTCAAATTGAGCTATTGAATTGAAGATGAAAAAGAAGCAAATAAGATCAATTTTTTGTATGCGTTCAAAACGGGTGGTCAAGCAGCAGATACTGCTCATAAATTAAACGATTCTTTTGGTGTGGGTACTTTTAAAAAACGTACGGTGCAATGGTGGTTCTAAAAATTTCGTCCTGAGGACGAGAGCCTTGAAGGTTAGAGGTATTCTTCAGTTCATAACGACCAGCTGAAGGTGTTAGTTCAATCAGAACCACGCACGACAATTCGAGAGTACAAAAGTTGGAGTTAGTCATCATACAGTTCTGGACCACTTGAAACAGCTAGGAAAATGAATTTGAAGATCAAAAACCGCAATTATTAACAAAAATTAAACAGCTAGGAAAATCAAAAAAGCTTGACAAATGAGTGCATAACCCGCAATTATTTTTCTCCCAATCTAATAGAAAGTAAATATTTATAAGTTGGATATTGAAATCCATCCTTTCTTATAACTAAAATTGAATTACATCTATAAAATTGTAAATTAGTACTTTTTTTTTCAGAACATACTTTATTATAACTCAAATAATTTATGTAAAACGCAAGATAATGGAAACTGAAACCAAATTAATTGTAAAGTATATATACTGTATGCAAAAAAACTTAACACTTCTGAAGCAAATTTAACACTGCAGAATAAAAAAGTATAATTTTTCATCATAATAAAGCTCGTCTACTGGTAACGATAACTATACAAAAATAAAATAAAGAATTATCTCTCCTTATATAGCTCCTTCATTTTTTATCTCTTTAGATTGTTAAAAAACTTTTGTAAGAAAAATAATCGAAACTTGTTCAATTTTCATGTATCTAATTACTATTAGAAAATAATTCCATAGTTGTGAGAAAATGAGATAAAAACGATTGTAAAAACTAAAATTAATTAAAAACTAAGAAACATTATCAGTTTATTTAACGAAGAAAACTGTTTTTATATATAATATTAGAAAATATTTAAAATGTTTCAGTTTCAAAACAATTATCAGATAAAAATGGAAATAATGAACAGAAACAAAAATAAAATAAATAAAAAAACTTAAACTGGCACATCACCTTCAAAATAATGTACTAAATTTTGTTTCAAGTTTCGTATTTCAAAAGTAAAAGAGCATTCAGTAAAATTTATTTAAACTGCTAAACTATAAAACTTCAGTAACTACTGTTATTCTCCATGTAAACTTTAAGAATTCGCATATAACAAACGCTTTTGACGGAATAAAAATCCATTCAATATCTTTTCATGTCTTTCTGTACTATAAAAATAAACCAGTAATGCCGTTCCCGTGACTTTTATTGGTTCTCTGATTGGTTGATATCGGTCATGTGGTCTCTATTCTGATTGGTTGATATCAATCACATGATATATGATTTCAGTGTAAAACTGATAAGCAATTCATTCAAAGTATTGCATTTACTGAAATTTTAAAGTAAAAAAATTGTTACATATTTTAAGATTGTGTTTTAGTATGTTAATTTTTATAAACATTTTCAATAAAAATTTTACGATTTGCATTTTATACAGATTATTTATGTGTATAGTTTGTTAATTTCTGTTATTTGTGAGGGATATTAGCAAACGCACCAAACAGGGTGAATGGCCCCCTAGTATTTTAAAAGATTGTAATCAATTTCTATGAATCCTTTTTTAAATTTAAAAAAATACATAATACCATAATATACAAGTATCAAAGAAAAAAATAAAGATTATAAAATCTCATGAATACCAAACACAATAAAAACGTATTTGCGAACCCCTTCATATAAATAAATCATTTACATATTTATTGTGAAGAACCAGATGAACATTGATCGTATCTCGGGTCCAATATTTGCATTAAGAATTAAAAATGTCCTCCAGTGCAATTATTTGAGGCTATAAAACCATTTTTGTTTTTTTACGCCATATCGTATTCCATTAAGCACTTAGCGTACTTGTTATGTGAAACTATCGTACAGAGCTGCAGGTAACAAAGCTAAGTAGTTTTTCACACCAGGCAGTATGGACAAGAGGCATACAACTGTTTTGAAACACCATACCACGTTTTTGAAGTGAAACATCTATAGTCAAAATGGCGTCAATTTTCTCGGGCAAGACGAAAAGTGAAACGCTTTTCCCAGCAAGATGCCGTGAGTGGAATGATGAAGAAACGTTCTTTCTCTCTCTAACTCATACATGTCATGCGCTTGCGCAGTGCGTACTGCCCGTATACATAATGTAAGCTGAGCGCTTTCGCAGTGTACTACATAAAAAGTGTATTTTTATGAAGCAAACTTTTAGTTATCAAACAGTCCTACGCTGCTCGCTTATACTGCCGATACATTTCTGTGGCTAGAGAATGTAAATGCCACCAGGCGACACTACCAATAGGTTATTCTCAGACCTCTATCTCACTCCTCTGTTCGCTCTTGTCGCACTCATCCTTTACGTCCGCATTGAAAACGTAAACAAACGAACCTTAATCTGTAATGTTTGTTGTTTTATACAAAAATGCCTCAAAAGAAAATATGTGTTGATCCCCAATATAATTTTGAGAAAACTGAAACAAAGTTAAGTTTCTTTAGTATCCGCGCAGATGAAATACATTATTTGGGTAAAATGTGTATTTGAGTAATAAGTACGAGGTCAGACAATTAAGTAATGCGACAAAATTCAAAAATCGAGTATATTTAAAAATTAAGGTACATCGCTGCGATCCCCTTCAAAGTAGTCCCCTCCCGCATCTATACACTTATTCCAGCGAGTTTTCCAGTTTTCGTAACAATTCTGGAACACTTCTTGTGGGACCTCTCCGAGTACCCTCGTCACAGATTCTTGGATATCTTCAACGGAGTCAAAATGTCGACCTTTGACGAATTTTTTCATATGGGGGAATAGGAAAAAGTCGCAGGGTGACATGTCCGGTGAATAGGGCGGTTTTGGTAACGTTGCGATGCCTTTAGACGCCAAAAACTGAGAGACACTGAACGCACTGTGACAGGGAGCATTGTCGTGATGCAGAACCCAAGTCTTCGCGATCTCTGGACGCACTCTGAGCACCCTTTTTGGTAATTTTTCGAGCACATTGCGGTAGAATACTTGATTTACGGTTTGTCCAGGTGGTACGAACTCTTTGTGAACCACCCCTTTGCTGTCGAAGAAGCAAATCAACATGGTTTTCACTTTGGACTTGCTCATTCTCGCCTTCTTTGGCCTTGGTGCTCCAGGGGACAGCCACTGTTGGCTTTGTCGTTTAGTTTCGGGGTCATATTGAAAGAACCAACTTTCATCACCAGTAATAACTCGATCGAGAAGAGTAGGATCACTTTCAACCTGCTCGAGACAATCTTGAGCGATGTTCATTTAAATTTCTCTGTTCCATTTTCGTGACATGCACTACTCGCGCGTTGTTACAAAACACTAAACAGCTGGCGAAGAAATGATCGTACGAGGGTGGTCAAGGTCTCAATCGAGAGAGTAGGGATCTGCTATTACGGTGGCGGAGTTACAGGTTCGCAGTGTTACCACAGGCCGAGAAAAAAAATCGGCCGCATTACTTAATTGTTTGACCTACATATATATTTATATATATATATATATAAATATATATGTATATATATATAGAAATATATATGTATATATATAGAAATATATATGTATATATATAGAAATATATATGTATATATATATAAATATATATGTATATATATATATATATATATATAAATATATATGTATATATATATATATATAAATATATATGTATATATATATATATGTATATATATAAATATATAAATATATATGTATATATATAAATATATATGTATATATATAAATATATAAATATATATGTATATATATAAATATATATGTATATATATAAATATATATGTATATATATATATATGAAAGAAATAACAAAAACGTAATGTGGGCAATCAATGAGGAAGTCAGTAAAGAAAATATTTGATTACGAATGACAAGAACGAAAAAGTCTTAATGTTTTTCTCCCATTCAATAAAGTATACACCAACAGTATTAACACTCGGAACTTGTCAATAGTTTGATTAGTATTATGTTTGATATAACATCCAATAATCGCGTGTATAGATTTACTCTCACATCTTCTATATTGTTTAACATGAAATTGTATTTACGTTTTGACCGATTTTAGTTGAATCTCAAATATCCCATAAATCAGCTACTGTGTTCTTGTTGATATATGATCAAATCGTTACATTAATTTTTGCACAGTAACAAATTATCGAATCAAACGAAATGTAACTTGTTTTAATCATCGAATAAAACAATGTATGTACATGCATATAAACAACACCGATTTAAATATTGAAATTTTTTTAACGGAATAAGAACTGTTTTAATAACGGCAAATATTTTTTAACGAACGCTATTTACGTATCAGATTATTTAATCGAAAAATAAATCTCTCTAGCTTTAACGAAACGAATACGAAATCGAATTACGTGCGATTACAATGAATTTCGCCGTATATTAATCTTAACACACGAACATGCAATCTCACATATACAGATTTACATGGAGATTTATACAGATGAGCGCAATCTCTCTTTGCACCTTAAGATTTCTATTATTAATATTTTTCAAATTACTTTTTTTGATAGAATTTCAAAATGATAAACTTTGGCATCTGTACGATACGTAAAAATATTAATATTTGTGTTCATAATCAAAACGAATGTATAGAAAAATATTGCATTCCAACATTCTTACAATAGTTTGATAAAATTTCTCTTCGCGTGTAATATTATACGGCTGAAAAATCTTCCTCCGAATGAATTATTTGTAATGGACGGACCTTTTTATAAAAATATTCTAATGTAGGTAAGATTTATCTCTGAGCTCAAAATGATATTTATTTTTTTATATTTTTCTCGCTTTTGCTATAACAAAAAAGAACTTTGATTACTATCAATGAAAGTATAAGAGCAGTAAATGTAGTTTGTTTTTATTTATATTTTTTCAAAGCTCGTCATCGTATAATCATTGGAACAGGTGACGTAAAACGACCAAAAAATAAAATATATTTTTATAGAAAAAACGTCCTTGAATAATTTTACATATATATATATATATATATATATATATATATATATATTACTCTATATACACAAAGGAATCTTATGGACGCAGTATTCCTGAATATATAATGAATATCATAATTGCTGCTATCCTGTATCTGATAATTGTTAGGTTGGTGCAAAAATAATTGAGGTTTTTACGTAAATAGCTAGAGCAGCCTAATAAAGCTCTATACATTGGAAATATGCTAGAATGTGTTCGAATACAATTAGAGAATATCACGTTCTTTCATTCTATTTATTTTTCCAGACGGTTTTCTTTTTTTATATACTATTTTTATTTAATGTTAATGTAAGCACAACTTTTTACAAAAAATAACTATAACAACAATATTTATAGCTACTGAAGTTTAATTTATTTTATTTTGACTTAATAATAATGACTAAATCAATAAATCGATCATTAAACTTATTATTGAAAAGTATATAAATAAAAGTATATAAGTTTCACTCGTGCCAAATAATTATCCTGATGGATTGTATTAGATTAATGGAAAAATAATTGCGGTTTTAACGTATCTAGTATAAAGACGCACATATCAGTTAAAAATTATATTTCTTAATCAAAATAAAGATCACTGTCCTGCACAAGTTTCCCTCAACGGAAAACATGTTTGTTTATTCCTACCAAATATAATTTTGGAGTCCTTGAATTAACGAATTTATCGAAAGCGATTTGAGCTGATGCTTGAACTTTGAAAACCTTCTCTTATAGGAAATTGCTCAAATGTTTTAAAAAGTGATAATTTGTCGTATACAGGCCCGGAAAATAAAATGGGTGAGGTAAGGTTTCATGAATCAATTCATTTAATTTTTTTAAATTCATTTAGGCAACGAGTAGTCGGGCGTTGTCATGAAGAAGAATTGATCCTCTTCGGTTGACTAATACTGACCGTAAACGATGCAACTTCTCATGCATTTTTTGACAATATTTTTCAATTTCTTGACAATATTTTTCTGCTGTTATTGTTTTACCAAGATTTAAGATTACCACTTGTCGACCACCAAACAGTGACCATAATCATTTTCTATGAAGTTTCGATTTAGGCAACGGTTTTAGTGCTTTTTCTCAGTCTATATGCACTGTGATGAAAGTTTCAAATTGTTGCAGAGAATACACTTTTCATTACATGTAATAATACAATCAAAAAAGGGATCATTTTTGTTACCTAAGAAGTGCAGAGCAGACTTTGTATCGACGAATTGCTTGATGTTCGTTTAGTTTATACAGTACCCATTTATCCAGCTTTTTTGTTTATCCAATTATGCTCAAATGTCGAACAAGTGTTGAATGATCAACATTTAGTTCTTTTGCCACATCTCGAGTTGTTTTACGTGGGTCCACTTCAATAATGGTTCCAAATCATTATTGTCTATAGCTGAAGGACGTCCACGACCCTTTTCATCATCAAGGCTTTCATTACCATTACAAAATTTTTAAAACTAGTGTTGAGCTGTACGTTCACCAATTGACTCTTCGCCAAAAATAAATTTGATATTTCGAGCAGTTTTATTTCTTTACGTCCCAAATTAAACTCATACAAGAAAATCACACGAATTTGCTTCTTTTCCGTGATTTATTTATGAGGTTATATACAACAATACTAAAAAATGAAAACAATAGACTGAAATCAGTATTGCTAATTTCATTGTTTATAATGATGTATCACATGACTATAACAAAAGATTACGGTAACTAAAAAAATCGTCACCAAACTTAAAATGATGAAACCCGCAATTATTTTTGCACCAACCTAATAGAAAAGGAAAACTAGAGTTTAAATTCAACAAAGAAACAGAAAACGTAGAAGCAGAGAAATTGTGTACTAAAACAAGATGGTTAGAAACCTAGTTGTTATTAATGTTTAGAAAAGCTATTCGTAATCCTGAGTATAAACTTCAAATGTAATTTCCCAAAAGTGTAGTTTTCTTCCTGTACACTTTTCTTGAAAATATCTTTACGCTTTTTTTATTTGTAGAGAAAAAGTCGAAAATGACATATATCTAAAGAAGTTTAAATATTCATTGGAAAACTAAATGACGACTATGAGATTGCGTAAAAGTCTGCTTATACTTCGAGAAGTATATTTAAACAGCAAGAATATTTACGAGATTGAAATACACACGCTAAAAATATATGATTTTCGTATTTGGATTCTTGGCTTTAATTAGTTGTTGCAGTACCCCAATATGCTTGTCACAATAATCAACATAACAAATAAAATATGAAGGTACATGTATCAGATTTTAATAATTCATTTTTTGTTTGAAATTAAAAATTTGGTGAATTTAGGCGCATCATATAATTATTTAAAATTATTTAATATTTCTTTCAATTTTAATGTTACATTTATATATACATATATATATATAAACTAAAAAAGTGATTTAAAGATGAATAATGATTTAGGAAGAAGTATATATCACTAAAACGTTGAAGTTATTATTAAAAAACTTTAATGTGAAACCTTTAAAGGATCTTCAGAGATAAAATCTCTAAAAATGAATCAAAAAGAAGTTATTCGTACAGTATCAAACTTTTTCGACCAATCTTCCTAGAAAATCAGTATTCTGATTATTGTTTTTAAAAAAATAATGCATTCTTTAAAGTAGATTTTGAATACACAGATTTTTTGACAGAGACAATCGAAAATTATCAATAATATTAAGTTGATAGGAAAATAATTATGGTTTATGTTTTCTGAACTCTAACCTTAATTTTTTCAATAAAAGTGTCAGTTCATCGTGTTCATGTTAATAACATTTTAAAGTGCATTTTTCGGTCTGTATTTTGGTAACATTGACTTTGATTTTATTGTTAATTGTGCTTCAAGTTAGGTTATTAAATTAAATATAGAAAAGAAGTAAATGAGATCAAATTTTTATATAAATTCAAAGCGGGTGGTAAAGCAGCAGAAATTACTCATAAACTAAACGATTAATTTGGAGTGGGTACTATTAAAGAACGTACGATGCAATGGTGATTCGAAAAATTTTGTGCTGAGGACGAAAACCTTGAAGATAAAGAAGGTCGCAGGTGTCCTTCAATTCATAACAACCAACTAAAGGAGTTAATTGAATCAGAACCATACATAATAATTCGAGAGCTTGCACAAAAGTTAGGGGTTAATCATCAAACAGTTCTAGACCACTTAAAACAACTAGGAAAATCAAAAAACTTGACAAATGGGTGCATAAACCGCAATTATTTTTCTACCAACCTAATAATTTATTGAATATTTTTGGTCGAAAAATTTGGTGTGATTTGTGGAATAAAAAAGGAATTAATTTGTGGAAAGAAAAAGGAATTTAGCCACAGTGTCAGAACTATTTTTATGATAAATAATATATATTAGTGTAGATATATATTGAAAATATATTAGGTAAACAAACATTCAATACTGTAATAAAAAAAAATAATTTTGTAGCACAATGTTATTAAAATGAAATACTTTTGTTGAATAATTTATTTAATTTATATAGTGTAGAATATGTAAAACTTTAAACAACAATAATTAGTAGTGTTAAAAACTTTTACAAAATTATAATATATTAACTTACAAATAAAAATTTATGTTCCACAAACTTATGAAACAAGACATGCAAAACTAAACATTGCCAACGTTCAACTAAGAAGTTTATTTTCTAGCGTCTAACTAATCCTATGTAACTAGTTACTAAAATGTTTACCATAAGAACCCGACAATAAAATTATGAAGTTTTTAAAAAAAGTTAACATTTTAAATAAATATATCAGTCATTGAGTACAAATTTTAGAGAAAATATTTATAACATTCATTGCATAATAATGGAAGATCGGTAATAAAATATCTACTTACATCGAGGGCAGAAGAAAAATTTTAATTATAACTTGGTCTTCAAATGTTTCATTATTAACACTAACTTCGAGCGCTACTTATGCATGTCTTTGCCTGCTAGCGATTTTCGGCGGGCGTTAGACATGTCTAAAATATTGTTCTCGTGACAATCTATATCGAACATGATACCTTATGTTTATTTAAAGTACAGGGTGAGATAAAAATGACTAAATCCATCGTTAATGGTAAGTACAATCCTTCTACAACATAACAAATAAAAGAAAAGGTTGGACTGGCACTGGAAATATAGAAATGAAAAAAAGTTATCGGCCTTATTCTAATGTGTTTTGTGAAAAAGTCTGAAAAAGATGATTATTGACCCACAGATACATTACGTCATACACCGATCTTCAATGATACATTGAGCAGGCAGATTCCATGATGATATCAACAATACATTCTGCAAATACAATTGATGTCACAAATTCCAGAAGCAATAAAACAATCCGACATGTGTAGTAGAATATAATAAATACATGAAAGGTGAAGATCGTGCCTATCAACTACACAATTTTTGAAGAATCAAAAAGGAGTAAAATAAATTATTATAAATGCGTTTTAGATCGGTTGCTGCCACCTGAACGACTGCAAAAAGTACTCGCGGTTAACGAAAGTCCCGCATCTAAAACGCTCATCTTGAAAGTATTAAGAACTTTTTGATAGTGATATGATCATCCTCAGAACGGTATGGTAGAGAAATATCTACAGCAAAAATACATTTTTCTACTCTTTAGTGCTTTGAAGATGATGGAATCTTCAATAAAATGCGCACAATCTATAATAAAAAATGATTGATAATCAGCTATTGAATGTTTTTAATTAGGACGAATAAAAATAAATATTTGTAAAAATAGATTTAACTAGAATGCTATTTTATTATATGTCCATTTTATTCTGAACACCTCACCTAAATCGTACTGATCTTCACATATATTTTAAAAAAATTCATCAGTAAATATTATATTCAATTCAACTCTATTTGTTAATTTTAATAAAATACAAAAAACAATCTATCGAAGTACAAACAAAATTTTTCGTATCTGATTATCAAATATTAATTATCAATAAATAACAGTACCATCTTTCAACTTATTAATCAACTTGTAATTATATAGTAATATTATATCTATTGATTAAGGCAATAATGCTCAATTAGTCAGTACATCAAACCACCAGCCAGTAGATAAAATTTAAAATCGTAAGTTAGCAGAAAACATGCATTATTTCCATGAAAAAAACATATTTAAAATGATTTTGTTTTATTTATTATTATACTCTTTTCAAAAGTATCTTTTAGTTACTATGTAAATAACTTTTTAATTATTAATGTTAAACGTTTGAAAAAAAGTATTATACATTAAAATGAATGAGGTAAGGCTAATGTCACAAGAGCGTTCCTCGCACGATTGTGAACTTGGACGTTCGTCATGTTAACAGTTATCTATATCAGTCATGAAATACATTAGGCAGACGGGCGTTGTCACACGAGCACGGATGTGAAAATCGTTGCGTTTGACCGGACTAGCAACACTACGTGATGCCGGAAAGCACGGAGCTTGTGTAACCGTGCCACACAGCATATCATTCCCATAGTCGTGTGACAGCTCTCATCTGCCTAACATGTACCTCATGATGGACATTGAAAAACAGTGACATGAAGAACATCAAAATTCATGTCTATGGAAGCACACGCATGTAACATTAACCTAATGAAATTGCTTTTAAAATATATCGGTAACTAGATATTAATTGAATAAAATTAAAAGCTCATATTCTATCTATTATCTTAAACATGTACGGCAGATAAGCAACATACTGTATACATATTAAGCCAATTTATAAGTATTGAATATTTTTTTTAAACGTAAAGAAAAACTTACATTTAACCTTTAAGCTCTATCGCCCTATTTTAAAAGTGTGTAACTACTTTGTATTGCAAAAATGTAGAGATGAGTATTCTCGTTAAACATAGAGCATGTGCAGCTGCTGTAAATTGAATTAAATTATAACGAAATAGCATTTGATTTTTGAAAAATCAAAAATTTTATTCATCAAATTCATCTTCATAGCGAGCATACTCATCATACACACATAAAAGGTTAATAAAAATGAGAATCTGCTCATAAGACACTATTGAACGGAAGTGGTCAGCTAGACGATTTTTGGTAGCCAAAATACTGAAGAAAATATTAGAAATAATGACACACATGTATTATAAATATATATTTTTTTATATTTAGAAAAGTAATTAAAAAGTGTGTTATCATCCAAATATTTAAGAATATCTCAAATAAGTTAATAATAAGAGTGAAATATTTCATGTTGTAACTATTTATTAGCGATTATAAATTATATTTTTAGTATATCAAAAAAGAGGCATAATATACGCAAGTAAACCGCATATATATATATATATATATATATACATATATACATGTATATATATATATATATATATATATATACATGTGTATATAAGTCTGTATAATATATTATACACACACTTATATACATACATACGTATTAAATGATTGATTATTTGTGATTTTAAAACGCTGTGCATCGTAATATAAGAAAACATTTTTTTATATACATACATTTTATAAAATATGTATGATTTATATATATATATATATATATATATAAACCGTTGTAGATCACCTGTCATAGGTCTGAAATATCATTTTTCAACCTCAGTTCATATAACTGCTTGTGGGATTAGAAGTTTTCCCAGAATATTGCTAACGATCTTATGACAGTATAAAAGACTTCAAGAGTAGAAAAAACATTATAACATTTTCGTTGGCTATTATTGAAATTATTCACTACACACAAACCCAATCTCATACATAAATTATACATATATAATATATTAATTTAATAATATATCTGTGGAAAAAATTCAACAATCAATTATATGTACATATATACATTCCGCACACGTTCCAACCCAATATAATAAAAAATATTTTATGTATACAGAACAAAATCAATAAACAGTACATGATTTATAATAATAAATATTAAAAAGATACGATTATTACATAAACCAACAGAAAATCATAAATAAATAATATATATATATATATATATATATATATATATATATATATATATATATATATATATATAAACTAACAAATATAAAACCATATTAAACAAAATATCACTAAAAAATTTCCTCTATATTCGACAATTTACAATTAAAATCCAACGAAGCATCTTTTAAAACAGAAAGAAGAATTTGAAAACTGTTACGGAAGGATTAAATTATTTATTCACAAAGTCGCGCCATACAGTTTGTTTCAACACTTTCTAAAAAGTTGTATTAGTAAATGACCTTGATCAAAGTATTTAATTTGAGCCAAAATATACTTTCATGTTATATCAGACGAGAGGTACGATTATACATTTTAATTTTAATGAAGAAAAAATACGTTCATGACGTAAAGTTGAAAAAGTTTCTCACCGTACCTATATGAAAAATAAAATTGTAGAAAAACAAAAAAAACTTTTTTAATACAGAATTCATGAGATGCGCATAATTTACATTTAAATGTTGCGGTTTACTTTTATTACAAGTTCATTTTATTCATATTTTTTTCAAAATGGCAAACGTTAGAACAAATTGATTTTCAGTATAATAAGTAATTTATATCTCTTTCAAAAACAATTATATCTGTTATGGATATTAAAATCTTTTGTAAAACAATTTATATTTTGTAAATTTGAGTATTAAACAAAGATTATTCCAAAAAAAAAATACAGCCATAAAAATATATCTTTGAATAAATGAATTGACTTTTTCATTTTTACTGAACTGGATTATGGTATTATTATAATATATTTATAAATAACCTTATATTTCTATATTTTAATAGACTGTATCAAATGAAACCAATAATTTTATTTTATATCAATTTTAAAACCTTGTAACAACATCAAATAGCACAAATAGAATCTCATTTCAATTTAAAAATCTTATGTATTGGATTGAATAATTTAATGAATTCTTTTAAAATAAATTCATTTCTTTCCCTTTTTATTCGCGTACATACCATTTAATGAATATGTTTACTCTCTACCCATATACACCTGTAATAGCAAAGATTAATTGTTGAATTAATTCCTAAATATTATATGTTAAATTAAATAATTCTTCATGCAATAATACAGGTAATAACATAGATGCCAATTACATTTCATCCATTTCTACTCATATATGTAAATTCTCGTCTTTATATTAAATATATTCTTAATAATAACTTTCAAATTTCGAGTTTAAACAAAGCACGAGCAATCAAAAATAAAATGTTATCAAATTCATATGTACCTTTTGAATATTTAATCATTTAGAATAAACTCCAGTATCTGCTGAATCATGCGGTTTGGCTATGATGAGAGCTTTTATGTTTTTAATTTAACGTGGTTAAGTGCATTGTTTGAATATTCATTCGTTCATCATAACATTTAGATTAAACGAAATTCAAATTAAAAATCATTAATAGAATATTTCTAATTTACTACAAATTTATGTTTCTTGGCATTTCACAAATAAATTGTTTTTCATCTCACATACTACAAGTAGTTAATTATTTATCATTATTAACTGTTTCTAATACGCCTTTATATAGCAATACCACATAACATTAAAGTATAGAAAAATTTAAATTTTCTCTACTTTAGATTTTAACTGGAAATCCACTAAAACATGAATCAAAAATGATCAATAGTAAATTATTGAACTTTAATCATTTTTTTTTGTTAATTAGAAGTTTCTGAGAACTAGTTTGCTTTAATATTATATATATATATATATATATATATATATATGTATGTATATATATATATATATATGTATGTATATACTTACATACATGTATAAAAATCGTTCGATAAGTATGATAAAAAAGCAAGTTAATCACGGTTTGCTGAAAAAAAATCGATTTTATTTCTCAATATAATCTCCATTGAGAGCTATACACTTCGTCCAGTAAGTTTCCAATTTTTTCATCCCGTCGGAAAAGTAGCTTTTCTCAAAGTCTGAAAAATACGCATTGACGGTGGCGATAACATCCTCATTCGAAGAAAATTTCTTCCCACCGAGCCAAATATTCAAGTTTTGGAAGAAGAAGAAGTCGTACAGGGCCAATTCCGGACAATTGGGTTGATGAAGAATCAGTTCAAAGCCTAATTCGTGCAATTTTGCCATTTCGACGGTAGATTTGTGGGATGACGCGAGGTTCTAGTGAAAGAGCACTTTGTTGTGCGCCAATCTTGACCGTTTTTGTTTCAGTTCTTCTTTAAAACGGTCCAATAATGTTGCATAAAAAGCTCCTGTTATCGTTTATCTCTTCGTTAAATAGTCGCTTAGGATGATTCCTTAGAAATCAGCAAAAACAGTGGCTAACAACTTCCCAGCCGACAAAATGATTTTCGCCTTATTCGACACACTTTCACTAGTTATTGTCCACTGCTTTGACTGCTGTTTTGACTCAGGTATGTAGATGTGGATCCATGTTTCATCCACGGTGACGAATCAGTGGAAAAAGGACTACTTATTTTCCATTTTTGGAGTAACTGCTACCAATGTTCGCTTCGAACATCTGTTTAACGTTCTATTAGTAAACAAGACTCCGCTTCTGACTGAAATTTTGCCTATACTAATTTAAAAGTGACATTTGATAGCAGTGACGTTACCAAACGAATGGTGGCACTATCTCATAGAAATTCATCAAACTTATCAAACGACCGTCGTATTTATATAAACAATTTTTACTTTGTAAATTTAATACAATTTGTAATAAGATATTCTTTTTTCAATTAAACTTTGGATTCAATTTTAAATTAACTAAATGATTTAATTGAATGTTGTGATTCAAAATAAGAAGTAATATTTTTCCTATTTATTTTTTATTTTATTAGAAGATGAAACTAGTTTCATAATGTTTACAATAGATATGTTTCCGAAAAGAAAATATTGATAACAGACGAAAGAAATTAACTAAAAAGTCAAGAAATATGAAAACTTTAAAACTCAGGATAAAATAGTAGCAAGTATTGTAAACGTAAAAAAGGTACGTTACTGTATCATTCAAGTGAAAAAAAAAAACATGTTTAAACCCTTTATCCATCAATAGATCGTTAGAGTATATTGCATTTCAAATCTTTCAAACTCTAACGAACCTATACTTCTATTTTCAAAAAAATGAAATACCATTTCCAACAAATATCCTAAAAATAAACTAAATATCGTTTATAGTAGTCAAAATTTATTTTTTATAAATTGTAATTTTTTAACAAGTATACTTTTTTTGTTAATATCATTATTATCTCCTTGTCATTTTCATTATATCTTTAATTTTTATCTAAATGTAATGTTTATTAATGTAATGTTTTTCTTTTTGAAACAAGTCAAGTTTAAAAAAAAATATTACAATCAAGATTACTCAGTTCAATTAAGATATAGTTTTTATTAACTTCTTCGCCACTCAATAATATTTTTTTTTATAATTTTCTTTGAGTTCAATTACACAAACACGCTATAAAAACCAGAACATATTAAAAAAACAAAAGGAGAATTAAACCCACTAAAAACTTTATCAATAAATCACAGCAGTGCTTTGCAGTACAGTGTTTGACAAACGGCGCACATTTCCTCTTTGAATGTAAATACAATATTTTTTACTGAATTATTTTTACCAAATTTACGTTCCCTTTTACTGTATATGAGATCTTCACTGGTACTTTATAATTTATATTACTATTACATTGATTTATTGTATTACTTTTAAACAATTATTCAATATTTATTCACTTTGAAATATTTACCACTACAAAATTCAACAAATTACTCTGTTTTATAATATATATATATATATATATATATATATATATATATATATATATATATATATATATATATATATATATATATACATTTAACTATAATGAAAATTTCATTTAGTTTCAGTTACAGTATCAAGATGTCGATAATAAAATATCTTTACTAGATTACAAAAATATCTTATGAAATATTAGGTTGGTAGGAAAATAATTACGGTTTTTGTTTTCTGACTTCTAACCTTAATCTTTTTTAATGTATCATTTCATCATGTTCGAGTTAATATCAGTTTAAAGTGCATTTTCCAGTCTATATTTTGGTAACATCGACTTTGGTTTTATTATTAATTTTGATTTAAATTGGGCTATTGAATTAAAGATGGAAAAAATGTCGTGCTGGGGACGAGAGCCTTGAAGATAAAGAAGGTGGCAGGCGTCTTTTTTCAGTTCATAACGATCAACTGAAGGCATTAGTTGAATCAGAACCGTTCACAACAATTCAAGAAGTTTCACAAAAGTTAGGTGTTAGTCATCGACCAGTTCTGAACCACTTAAAATAGTTAAGAAAATTAAAAAAGATAAAAATGTATATGAATTTGAAGATCATAAATTGCAATTATTTTTCTACCAAGCGCAATATCTTAATATATTTTAATGCTTAACACAGAAATTACTCATTCGTTAACAATCTGTAAATATATTAATTATTTTATAAAATATAATTTCAACAAATTTTGTATTTTCAAACTTTTAATTTCAGCTAAGTGGTAACGCACATAAAAAATGAATAATTTTATTATTGAAATGTTCATTCATAATATATTTAAAATAAAAATAGCATATGAATAAATTAACATCATAACCACTTTTTGAGTAATATATATATATATATAAACGAAATCATTCAATAAAAATATAGACTCATAATAAGAAATTAAATAAATACAGGGATGGGACATCAATCTCACTACCAAAAAAAACTAAATATCTCCGTTTTTTAATTTATTTTATTTCTTAAATAAAATGGAAACGGTTCTAGAAAAGAACGAATTAGAGTAATATAAATGTACTTCAGGTTAAACTCTATGATTGCGGTCCAACGTGTATTGAAAAATGAATAAATATGCGATATTCCCAGTCATTGGACAATCATTCGGATCATAAAACAATTCAATGAGACAGGTAGTTTCAAAGGAACGCCTTTTAATTGAAACTCAGCAGTTCGAACACGCGAAAACATCGCCGCAGTAGCCACTGCTATCGATGGTAATTCAAGAACTTCTACAAGACAACTGATTGCAACAAGTGGATTGAATTGAAGGACTATCACAGACATTGCATGAGGATTTAAATTTATTTCCGTATAAAGTTCACCTGACAAGCAGTTTAAATACTGAAGATGTACAGATTCCGCTAGATTTTTTCAAAAACTATTGCGATTTACCCAAGAAGAAATGTTTATCAATTCTTTATTTATGTCGGATGAGGGACATTTCAACTCTAACGGCACATTTTATTCATGAGGATGTTGTATGAAAGACAACAACAAAGTCAAGCCAAGCACTATCGATCAGCTGAAGGCATCAATCATGGCTGTTATTGAAGGCATATCCCGCACAACACTAACTGCCTTAATGAACAACGTCTTTGTACGCGCAATGTATTGCGTTAATGAAAGAGGAGACCATTTAAAAGAAATTATTTTTAAAAATTATTTTATTTTTAGAAAAAATTCTGAACATAATAAAGAAAAAAAGTATAGAAAAACGATTCAAAATGACCAAACTATTGAAATTTCTATTTGTAATAGGATTAGTGCTCCACCTTTATATTGAAAAAGAAATATAATTGAATACAACAATAATAGTAGATTAATAAATTTAAAAAACTAAACTAAATTTTATTACTTAATTAGTGTCATTAAAAAATTAAACTTAGTTGCAGTATTTATTAAAATATTGAGTTTGATATAGATGTTAGGTTAGTGCAGTGTTTTTCAAACAGTGTTCCGCGGAACCTTGGAATTTCGTGAAACCTCTTCAAAAGTTCCGCGAATCAAAGTCAAAATTCGAAAAAAATTTCGAAAAAAAGACCCAAAAAGCTAAAAATCCAAATTACTTAATTTATAATAATTTCTTTTATTTCTATAAATACCTATTATTATGTATAACCCATTGTATTTATAAGTACACATTACCATCCCGTTTAATCAGATGTAAATAATAAAATTTGGTCATGTAAGATGAATGATTTTCAAAACTTGTGGGGTACTTGAGGGCATCTTGAGTTTTCTGGAAATGGTAGGGTTCCGCAAAAATATATAATCTTAAAGGTTCCGCAAAAAATATAATCTTAAAGGTTCCGTAACTCTACAAAGTTTGAATATCACTGGCTTAGTGCATACAAAATGTCCCTAAAAGCTTTTTCCAGAATTTATTAGTTTCGGCAAAGTAATGTCCACTGGTTTGAATTTATTTCTCTTAGTAAACATTACATTTTTTTTAAAGACTACATTTTAAAACACAGTGAATCTCTAGATTGAACTCTTCAGACTTTATTTAAAATACTTTCTTGTACAAGAAATTATTGACATACTAAAAAAGCGAAAATCAACTAGTTAGGCGAGTAACAAATGACTTTTTGCTTACTTCCACGACGTCATAACAATAAATTTCAAGTTACAATTTTTTTAATAAAAGATATTCAATAATTATTTATTGATAAATTTACTACTCGCATTCATATAGTAATATCATCACTCTTAAAGCTCTATTGTACAAAAAAATCTAATCCTTTTCAATTTTTCAACGCTCTGAGTATGAAAAGATTGACATCAAAAGCATGCAGCAAAAATAAAAAAAAGTTCGATAATCAATTTTCATCAGGAACAGTTTTTTATAGTTTTTAGAATAGTGGAAAATTCATTTGTAAAAGTAAATGATCCACAGTGGTAAAAACTATAGTTGTTTTATTCAAACAAACATAATCTATTAAAAATTGAAACGTACTTTACAGACATGTCAATAACATAAAAACGCGACAAAATATTAAAAATTGTTTGTTTGAGTTTTTTGATTGATTTTAAAAAAAACACATTAAGAAAAATAAGAATTTACCCATATTTTCATTTAAATGATAATTATAGTCAGTCAAACACCAGTTTTCTTGATTTTATAATTTTTTTTAATTAATTTGTATTTCTGCGACTTTAGAGAAATAATAAGCTCAACTCAGTTTATATTTTAATTTTTTTATTAGTACTAAATTAGATAATCGTTCAGAGATTGTTTTTTTATCAAAAATCAATCTTTTTCTGATTTTTTTCGTTTTTCAGTCATATCTTCTCGAAGCAAGTTCCACATATAGTCACCCATCATAGGACAGTCTCATGATCCTTGATACCGTTTTTCCATGACAGCTACCTTGGTAGAACCTCTCTCCATGTTCTTCATTAATATCTCCCATATTATCACTGAACGAGTCTAAATGGCAATGACGAACGAGCAAATTTAATTTTGCAACTTTTGTCGAGAGGAGCCCATTACATTATCCTCGATGTTAAAATGTCTGCGTTAAATTTCGTAAGTCTTAAGTCTCAAATCTAAATCGTTCAATTCTTGCTCATTCAGAAAGTGTGGATTTTTGTTATTTTTGTCTTATGAGAACAGCTTTTCTAGAGAACTATGAAGTTCAATTTCATTTGTTTCGGGTGACGAAAATAAATCAGTGGCACTAGCAATGTTTCAGAGTGTGAGACCGTAGGGAGAAATAATGTCCGGGTAATACACATGAGAACGAATCTTTATTTTTATTAAAATGCAAAAGATCTACCATACAAAAGGAACAACCGTTTACGTATTTTGTAGTTCTCACTAATTTTTTGGAATACCAAATTACAGTTTACGTTTTTCTCCTCGCATCCAGGCCTCTACAGTTGATCGAAAAGATCCACAAACGACATGCGGTTTATTGGATTTTAATATTTGTACAGTGAATAGAAATAGTCTTATGTCTATCGTAAAATGTTTTCAAGAACGATTTTCTAAGTGATCTTGAATAAATTTTAATAATAAAAAAGTACTAAATTAATTTTTGTGAATTACCTGTCAGCTATAACGGCAACCATGTTTGGTTTTGATTTGATATTTCCATACCAAAATACTTTTCGTAAGCGATGGAAAACTTTGACGTCTTCGTAACTGGATATTTTATTTGATTCGGTCGGATATAATAATCACAAACGTAACAAAAACAATCTGGACAATGTAAACGATTAAAATTAGCACGTGTAGTCGTTTTTTTACTTGTTTGACAACTGCAAACGCACCACAGTCCGCGTCAAGTATTATAATAAAACTAAGCTAAGCGCGCCAAAACAAATAAGATAACAACGCCTCTAGCGGCTGTTTCGAGAAAATGTTTTGTAAAGTCGTTCAAATATGTCTAAATGTGTAAATATACGTTACACAAAGTCTAATTTACAACATTGTAAATTATACAAAAAATATAGGTCTTGAAGGCTTGAAAAAAAGTGTGATAGACCAGTAACTACGACAAATCGGTGTATTGATACTTATTTTGACTAGTAGAACCCGAAAATACAAAAAAAAAACACATTTTTGTCTCACAGTGTAATTTAAGGTAAATAAATACTAATTTTAAAAACTTATATTTCATAATTTTTATCACACCTACTTTAATAATATTTGAGTTATTTATATAGTAAATGCTTTTCATGTTGTGATTAATCAACGATAACATTGTTCACAAATATTTCATTCATGTATTATATTTTTTAATAAGAATACAGAACAGTGAGAAGAAGATTATTTGATTTATCAATTGTGAGATTATATTTCGATAGAAATAAATACATAGTGTTAAAAATGTATATTTATATTGTTATTCGATTTAATGTTACTTCATTAAAATGATAATATTTCAATTCAAATACAAATGATTTGTTCGCTTTTCGATTTCATAATTTCAAAATATTCAAAAGTTACTGTATTAATTATATTTTTGGCAAACGATTAAGTAAATTATATGTTGCACATACTATTAACAATTTACTTTAACATATGAAGGTTATAAATATATATATATATAGGCTGATTCAATTTAGGCGTCCACATGAAAGTATTAAAAAAGTCATAGTATTTTTTATTTAGTATTTTATTTCAATTCGATACTAAAATACAATTAAACTAAAATATTAAATAAAAAATAAGATTTTTTTTAATTTTTGCGGGGTTTTTTAATACTTTTATGTGGAAACCTAAATTGAATCACCTCTCTCTCTCTCTCTCTCTCTATATATATATATATATATATATATATATATATATGTGTGTGTGTGTAAGTTGTTAATTTTATAATTATAGCTGACAAATAAGTAATTCGCAAAAATTAAGTTTGTACTTTTTATTATTAAAATTTATACAAGCTTTTCTCACTTAGAAAATCATTCATGAAAAAATTTTACGATAGACATAAAAAGACTATTTCTATTCACTGCACAAATATTAAAATCCAATATACTGAAATTAAATTAATTTCAACTTATGTTAGAAAATGATGATACACATAAATTAATTAACTAAAATATTTTTATATAAATAACTTTCTGAAAAATGTATATTTGATATGATTTTTTTTTATTTCAGTTAAACTAAATATTTATTTTCAATATCATTAAAAATATTTGAGTTATTTTTAACAAGTTAATGTAATATAGAATTCAATCGTTACGATATTTTAAATACACATATGTCTTCAAACAATATATTTTATCAATTCATCTAATACAAACGAATTTACTAACGAGAAAATAAATTTAGTAATGAATGGTATTTTATGAATAAACAATTTTGCTTATTTATATCTCACTGAACTCAATCCAAATGAATCACTCAATTAAAAACATACAATTAAATGAATTTTGTATATATAATAAGGAAACTACAGTGTATTCTCGATATAAGCGACCTCGATATAAACGACTTTTGATATAAACCACCTCGGCCGCCTATATCAAATTAAAGTTGAGTACCTGTATTTACATTATATTAAATATTAGTGCTATGTGTTTTTCAATTCATATTTTTTTACATTTAACCCTTAACGGTCAAAAGGCTCCGCTACGGGGACATCACACTTATGCCATAGAAAACGAAAAGCCCCAATACGGGGTCATGTAAAGAATTTAGTTTTCATTTCATTTACTTATCATTCTTGTAGTTTTTTTATTAAATATTGCAACTTATTGCATTAGATAGTTAGTTGATCATCCACTGACAAGAAATATTTACAGTTATATAACGTTTTAAGACGTGAATATTATGGCATTTGCACAACAGTTTCGTCGCAATGATATTCAGTGTAGTTTTGTTATTTAGAAGGTTACAACGTGTAAATATTATATATTTGTGATTTACAAATTGAGTATTTTCAATATTATAAGCGTTAGTTTATTTTTATAAAATAAATACACAATCAAATTTTCAAATTATAAATCAAGGAGGAAATACATAAAGACATTGATTATAAAATTAACAGCAGTGAAGACGAATGCATGTTTGATTTACAAAAATATATATGAAAAATGTTTTTGAATATTTGAATAATTTGACTGTGAATATAACTTCGATAATAATAGCAATTCTGATAGTGATGTGGTGCAATTTAAACGGAAAAAAGTTCGACGCCTTTCAAGTACCAGTGAAGAAAGCAACAACAGTTCCAATGAAAACCTCCTTGAGAATGATGCCGATTGGAAGGATGTTTCATAAAATGACCCTGACATAACTAAAATACCTTTCACAACATTTTCTAAGATACCGGATCCCCAAATTCCCCAAGATGTAATAGAACCATTAGAATATTTTTTACCAATGAGCTAATAAACAATATAATAAAGGATACAAATGAGTATGCAAATAATAAAGTAAGTGCAAAGGTATTATCTGAAAGATCTCTTTGGAATACGTGTAAAAATGTTATCACCTAATTTTCTGTCGTCTTATGGGCGAGTATTACAAAAAAAAGGTCTCGATCGTTAAGGGTTAAGATATCTACATGAGAATTTAAATTAACAGTCACAAAAATGTATAAAAAAATTGTTTTATTTCCATTTATTTTGTTAAAATGTGGTACTAATTATGAATACTTTCTTATATTTATGCACTGTAAGCCTTTTCATACTTCCAAGAAAATTTTAGTCTCATTTCTCGTTATAGTTTATTTTTTTTTAGACGCCACTTTTTTGAGAAAATTGATTCAACTTGGGTAGCTTATAACGAAAATTCACTGTATTTTATATTTCATTATATACATATATATATATATATATATATATATATATATATATATATGTGTGTGTGTGTGTGTGTGTAGACAAGTTAATATTATTATATTAAAACAAATATTATTTTTATTCATTTAATTTATCAGGAAATGTGGCCCCGTGTAATCTTAGAAGATAACCTAAGTAGTGGACGTCCAAAAACTACAATGACAGAAGAAATCATCCACAAAGTACACGATATTGTCTTACAGAGCCGGCGAATGAAGGTGTCTCGAAATGGCTAAGGTTGTAGGTGTCTTAGATGAACACGTGTATCACAATCCTAACTGAAAAGTTATATATGAAAAAGCTATCAGCAAAATGGGTGCTGCGTTTGCTGACAATTGATCATAAATGCATTCTAGTACAAATTTCCAAAGACTATTTATATCAATTTAAGAGGGTATACCACTGACTTTATCCAGCAATTTATGACTGCAGATGAGACTTAGATTCACCATTACACTCTATAGTTAAGAAAGCAATCAAATCATTACATGCATGGCGATTTTCCGCGACTAAAAAAATCAAAATCACTTTTATCCACTGGAAAAGATATGGTTTCAATTTTTTGGGATAGTAAAGAGGTCCTGCTAATTGTCTACCTTCTAAAGAGTCAAACGATAATGGGCGAGTATTGTGCTAAACTTTTGGATGAATTTGATTAAACAATTCGTGAGAAAAGACCAGGTTTATCAAAGAAAAAAAACATTTGCCATCAGCACAATACACGTCTACAAATAAGTGTTGTATCCATGGTAAAACTCACTAAATTGAAGGACGACTTTCTACCCCATCCAGCCTATTCTTTAGATTTGCCCTTCTCAGATTTCTGTGTTCCCAAAACTTAGAAAAATCCTTGGTGGTAGACGATTTTCGTCAGATGAAAAACTGATAGCAACAGTGAATCGCTATTTTGAGGACATCAAAGTACAGGATTTCTAGGACGTCATAAAAACACTGGAGCATCCCTAGATGAAATGCATTGAAGTTCAAGAGACCATATTGGAAATAAAAATAATTTAAAAACAACTTATACTGTTTTATAGTTAGGCCGCGTGCTTTTCAAATTGCTTTCGTTTATGGTCATTATTTTTATAAAAAGAAAAAAATTATAATTTTCGTTAACTTCTGATCTCACTCAAAAATCCACAAATTATTTGAATATACAAGCAAAAGTGGCAAGTTATTTTCTATTTACTGAATTTTAGCGAATTTTCCAATCATTTCATTTATACTATTCAATCAAAAATTCTGATCAAATCCAATATACTATATTTTTAAAACATGTTCTATATCACTCCTTTTTATAATAAAATTCGAATATTCTATGATTTCCTGGATTCTAATAAGGGTCTATCTTGTTTCTAATACGCTTTTTTCTTATTTGAAACAACTAATTCCTAAGAAAAAGATTTCTAGGATGGCATAAAAGCACTGGAGCATGACTGGGTGAAGTGCATTGAAGTCACGGGGACCACAATAAAAAGTAAAAGTAATTTAAAAACACAAGTTATATTCTTTTATAGTTAGGCCGCGAATTTTTCAAATAACCCTCGTGTATAAAAAAGATTAACTTATATATATATACATATAAATTACAAATCATCGTACTCTGAATATGTTTTTATTTTAATTAATGACTTAATATTTAAAATATAAATTTCATAAGTTTTATATATATATACATACATATGTATGTATATATATATATACACACAAATAATGCTTAAACTTTATGTTTTGAATACCAAAGTAGCTTTGTTATTATAGTAGTTTAATAAAAGTATTCAATATATTTCAATTTTTATTGTGATTTCCAAGATTTGGTTTCCATGCAAAATTTTATTCCAACGCATAGTATCCATATAATATAATCAAAAATAATTGATTTGATTCTCTAAAACGAAACTAAACAGAATAAAGTAAACGCGAAGTAATAAAAAATCATAGAGCTTGAAATAAGTTTAAAAAGTTTATGGTGTTCTTATTTTTTCTATAAAATAATGTCTCGATAACATATTTTATATCAGATATACAATTTCGTTTGAAATGAAAATTCTTACACATAATCATTTTTTCTAATATATCTAGTAAGAGTTTTAAGAAAATATACTAGTTTTTCTATTCTTTAACATAAATATTAATAAAATAGTTATAATAAAAATACGATAATAAAAAACGATTATGATTTTACTCCGTCGGTAAACGATGTGGACGAAGCAGTATACAAAACTTATATTTTTGTCTTTTTCTCAATCCACATAACTCAATGCCTGTATATACACATGGACTATTTTCGTAGATTATGTATAGTTCCATGACATCGTTTTTGATTGTTATTTTTTATACTTTATAGCGGGAATATAAAGACATAAGCATAGAATCAAGATTTATTTAAGAAATATGAATTGTTTCTATTTATTTTCGAGACAAAAAATAATACATATATAAAAATGTAAACATCTGGAATTTATTATTCTTGCTTTTAAATATTGTAACCTAACGACAACAATAATCAGTGATTTTCTTCATTGCTGTACACAAGAGGCTATATTCTACTTACTTATTGATTTTTTTTTTGATTATTTAATAATATTTACTTATTTATCAAAGATAATTTATATTTACTTATATTTATAATTATATTTACTTATAATTTATACTTTTTTATTACTTATGGTGCAAAACGTAATCGATGCCAAATTCATAAATCAAAAGGAAGTTAAATAAATAAACATGTATAAAACTAAATAAAAAAATAATTAAAATAAGACAACAATAGGAATATACATACATACATATATATATATATATATATATATATATAAACGTACACACACGTATTCATTAATTAAAAGAATCCATAATGAATAAAATGTGTACCAATGACAAATATTGAATTACAAATCCATTCTTAGAAACATTATTTTCCAGTAACATATTATTTCTACAATTATCATAATTAACTAATTGTGTTACAATTTGAAGTGTTTATTTCAAAGTGGCCTTGAAATAAATAATTTAATATGTAATAACCTACTTTTAAATCTGTTACTGTATTTTTCTACTTAAAAATGCTAGAGCACTTTTAAAAATCACACCAAAAATTAAAAAAACTAATTTATTAAATTATAAATGTAAATTATGACCTTTTAAATCAAAAATAAGGTACATTACTAGGGCGGTTTTAAGAATAACTTGGTTTGTGTACTCGCTGAAGAAAGAGGGACAGCTATATATTTTCATATAGTTCCATCCTTTTAATAACACATGTAAAGTTGAAAGTCATTCTGCCATTAATTCTAAGTTTGACTGATGTTTCAACACAAGCGTTTCATGCAAAAATATAAAAAAATATATAAAATTGATAAAATCGAAACTCCAGGTGTGATTCAATTCTTTTTTTTGAAAGAGAAACAACGAAGAAAATCTTTAAGAGGATATTTCCTACATTGAATGATTCTTGTCCTTCCAACAAAAACATTCTACTTTAGCTGAATATATTTGCAATGTGGCAGAACGAGCATTGAAGATACACCACCCTCAGACGGCCCGAGAACGACTCTAATGCCAGAAATCAACAATAAAGTAGACGATATGGTTTTATCTGACTGGCGAATGAAAATGAGTGAGCTTGCTTCTTTGTTTCTGCTCCAACAACCATAACCAAACAACCACGCCAGAAATCATCAATAAAATCCACGATATGGAAAAAAAATTATTGGCCAATATTATGCAGCACTTTTGGAAAAATTGAACAGCGATCGCGAAAAAACGTCCCAGAATGATCAAGAAAAAAGTGTTGTTTCATAATGACAATGCACTGATTTATTCAAATGTTGTCGCTCGAAAAAAATGGCCGAATTTAAGTTTGAAATCCTTCCGCATCCACCGCATTCACCTGATTTGGCTTGCTCAGACTTCCATCTATTCCTAAATTTCAAATTTTTCCTGGATAGAAAACGATTTGGATCACAAACAGACGATGAGATCACAAACGGCTACATTGATGCGCTCAAAGGGAATCGAAAAGCTGGAGAAACGTTGTGGAAAGTGCGTTCAGCTTCGAGGGGATTACGTTGAAAAATAAAGTACACTTTGAAACTGAAGCTGTTGTTGCTAATATCGAATAAAGTTACTCTTCAAACCAACCACATATATGGTAGAAAAATAATTGCAGTTTATGAACTTTAAATTCATATACATCTTTTTCTTTTTTAATTTTCCTACTTATTTTAATTGGTCCAAAACTGTTAAATGACTAATGTCTATCTTTTATCCAAGCTCTCGAATTGTTTGCATGGTTCTGATTCAAATAACACCTTCAACTGCAGAAAGACGCCCGCAACCTTCTTCGTTTTGAAAGTTCTCGTCCCTAGCATAAAATTTTTGGAATCACCACTGCACCGCACGTTCCTTAACAGTTCCCATACCAACAATATCGTTTAGTTTATGAGCAGTTTCTGCTTCTTTACCACTCATTTTCAACTCATAAAAAATTGTTCCTATTTGCTTCTTTTCCATCTTTAATTCAATAGATCAATTTGAAGCAAAATTAATAATAAAACCAATGTCGATTTTATTAAAATACAGACCGAATAATGGACTTTAAAATGATATTAACATGAACACGGTGAAATGAGATTTTCATTGAAAAAAAAATAAGGTTAGAAGTCAGAAAACAAAACTGTAATTATTTTCTGACTCACCTAATAGTTCTATATTCCTGTAGATAAACTCATTTTTACAAATAAAATTTTCACTTTCACCACAAATAATATTTTTTTCTAGTCAAATATGTTATGTAATTGATTAATCAGTTCTTATAGTTACTTATGAGTATTTCGATGATAATTCCACCATATACAGAGTAAGATATTCTATACCTTACTGACCTAACCATGACGACTTTGTCACCGAAATACACATAAGTGCAGTAAAAATGAACAATATTCTATTATTTATCTATCTTGATCAAAAAAAGTTGTTAATTTGTAGGATTAGTGAAAAATTAATTTGTGAAAATAAATTATCTTATTAAAAAATAACTAACTTCTAATATAACAATATTTTCATTAAAATATATAAATTGTGTAACATTTAATTAAAACATGCATTTCATATATTGAAATAGCAATGACATTCTATTCAAAATACAATTTTGATGAATAATATGAGTATTAATACAAATGTTCTCTTAAACATTAAATAGTCTAAAGGCAAGTAAAATATTTAAAAAGACATTTGTATTAATATTAACTTTAAAAGATAAAAGAAAGTACGTACGAATAATCTGAAATGTGTTAGAGGTAGATTTCCAGGTAATGTTATACATTCCCATAAATACATACGTGAATATATATATATATATATATATATATATATATCAGTTTTTGTTTAACTATTCAGTGTCTGCACTCTGCAGATAATAACATTGCCATCGAAACATATTACGTGGCAAATGCTTTATAAAAACGTTCCAATTTTTCATGTATTTTAAAAAAAATAGTACTAAAGTTTTAAAATGTTTATTTTTTGTATAACACATATTACACATTTTTTATCTGTAATATTTGCTATCAATATATATATATATATATATATATATATATATATATATATATATATATATATATATATATCACATTAAATATTTTCTATATTAAATTTAAAAGTTATTAGGTTTTTAAAAAAGTAATTGCGGTTTATGACCTTCAATTCATATAAATTATCCTCAGCTAGCTGTTTTAAGTGGTCCAGAACTGCTGGATGACTAACACCTAACTTTTGTGCAAACTCTCGATTTGTGCTTGGTTCTGATTTAACTAACGCCTTCAGTTAGTCGTTATGAACTGAAGAAGGACGCCCGTGACCGTCTCATCTTCAATGCTCTCGTTCTCAGCACGATTTTTTTAGAACCACCCTTGCACCGTATGTTCCTTAACAATACCCACACGAAACGAGCAGTTTCTTCTGCTTTACCATCCATTTTGAACTGATAAAAATTGCTCTTATTTTCTTGCTTTAATTGAAAAGTCCAATTCGAAACAAAATTAATATAAAACCAAAGTCGATGTTACTAAAATACAGACCGAAAAATACACTTTAAAATTATATTAACATGAACTCGAAGAAATGATACTTTAATTGAAAAAATTAAGGTTAGAATTCAGAAAACAAAAACCGGAATTATTTTCCTACCAATCTAATAAAATAAGTTTCAAAATGTAAAAATTAAATTGATTTTTAATTTACATAAAATCTGTTATATCCAAAATAAGTTGAACCACAAATGTGTGAAAACAATGTAAGGGCTTGTACACAAATTCAATGATTATTTGTGGAACATAGTATCGTTGAAAACAATAAAAATGTTTGTCACTTGAACTCATACAAATCTAAACTCTCATTATTTGATTAGTTAATATTTTTTCTATAACTGCAGGAGTAATTATATGTGTGGAATTGGTAATTTCTAATTTAAATCTTTAATGTTCAGAAGATTCTTTTTATATATTTTTAAAAAAAATATTCTAACAAATAAGATGCTGAGTCAAGTAACTTGCATGGCCACAATCATTTAGATGACAGGATATTCATCTTGTACTGTGGCTTAATTCAGTTTAAATATTTTTTTTATTTAACTAACAAAACAAAAAATATCTAATCAAAAATGTCCAATAAATGATTATTGATTGTTTTTAATTGTCACTTATACGTATTTAGATTCCAATCCGATCGCCTGCAAAACGCTCAAGTACAGAAAAATCTTTCTCTGTATATTATCACTATAAGGATGATTGCCTGGCAAATAATCCAAAAAAGAATAATTTTAACTGCGCATAGAAATAAAAATAAATAAATAATATAACCGATTTTGACTTAAAAAAATATTTTTTTTATTTATTTCATTTCTAAACAAAATATCTATTTTTCGAAGTCACGCTTTTTTATTTTAATTGTTATCATAAATAATATATTTTTTATATCAAAGTGAAACTACATATTTCTTTCTTATTGTTTTTCAATGACTCAATTAAACCAGAATATAGACTTTATTAACCAAAGTAACTTATATTATTATAATATTTATAATAAATTATAAATTTCGGTAGCATTGTTTGAAATTATTTCTTTGTATTTTGTTATTTTTATATCTAGGAAACATTTTAGGTAGATATTCAGATATTTTTGAAATAGTAGGTAAATTATCACGGGAATATCGAAATTATATATATATATATATATATATGTAGTCCTAACATTCCATATCACTATGCTCTATAATCACTAGCGACTTTTTTTCTGTTACTTTGAAACAAAAAAATCATAACTTTCATCATCAGTCCTGGTCGTGGGTTTCTCATTTTTGGGTCTTCGCTTGAAACCAATACAAAGTTCATTTTTTACATACCTTCAACTTTTACTTTATGTAAAACCGGGCTTATCTCCATGAGTAATTCTTTACTATCAATGAATAATATAAATTCATGATCATAACACACACAGTGTATCATTCATCGTTTCAGCTAGGTACTGCATTACACACCTGGTGTGTAATGTGTCTCGAATGGATCAAAGTATATTTTTCTTGCTTTTTTTATTGTTATTACAAACACTAATACTGTTTAAATCGAAATTATTTATCTTGTATTATTTGTAGTGAAATTTTAATTGAAAAAATCTAAACAAAACATTACTCACTCGGTTTTTACCTTCCATATCTATTGATAATATCAATCTATATTCTTCATTAATATTTAAATTGATTACACTTTTCGTCTTAAATAGATACATCAAAGAAAAAAATTCATTCTCAGGTTTTGATTTGCATAATTTATCGTAATTATTTTACAAAATTACCATAAGTAATATTAGATCCTCATCATTATATTTATATTTTATTAGATATACAAATTAATTCGGTGACTTTCTTTAAAAAAAAATGTTTAGGAAAAATGGAATACTTTTCAATCTTCAAAATATTCCCCATTATTTTATATAACTTTGCTCCATTTGTCAGGTAAATGACGTATCTCTTGTCGAAAAAAAGTGGTAGCATTGAGCCGATGAAAGCATAATGCATTTTTAGGCCTCTTCGACTGTTTTAGCATTTTTTTGTCCATTTTATGTGTCACAACACTCTCTCCAAAAGATGAACAAATCATTCCCTCCGTTCCGGCAGTATTTTTTTCAACTGGAATGCGAAAAGTATGCAATGCCTAATATGCTGCTTTTCGGACGCCATCGTGTTGACTACTGTTTTGTGAGGTTACGCCAACTGCTGGTCTCAGATATATAGTGTTTAAATGTTAAAGCTAGAACATAATAATCCTAAAATGATGAGAAAATATTTTAATTTAAAACAGAGTTATGATTAATTTAAGTTAAAGGCATCGAATTACTTTTTACACCTAATATAAACATTAAAAAAGCTAAGCACTGTAACAGAACGAATACAAACCGAAATTTTAAGTCAAATCTTATACGATAAATTATTGAATACTAAAATATTTATTTCGAATGTTAATTAAAATACGTAATAAAACAAAGAAATATTTTATAAATAAAAATATTAAAAAAAATCATCCAAATTAAACAAAATACACCACCAAACTATGTCTCAATTCAAATATATTTCTATTATCAATGTTAAAAATATCACTTCTACCTACATTTAACAAATGTTCTGTGAATTAACGTGTTTATACATTGTGATGATACACCACGCATCAATGGAAAATATTTATTATTTAACATTATATAGAAGATTCTAGATTAATTATAGATTACAAAATATATCTACCATTTTTATCACTACAAATATATTAATTGTTTTATCTATGATATGTACGAATTAATTTGTTACCTTAAATCAATCATAACTCTGTTTTAAATTTAAATATGTTCTCGTCGTTTTGTGATTTTGAAGTGCCAATCTTAACATTTAAAAACACAATATATATTGACCAGGCAGTTAGTATAACCTCACAAATCTGTAGTGAACACGATGGCCTCAAAAAAGCAGAAATATTGAGCGTTGTATATTTTTTGCATTCCAGTTAAAAAAATGCTACCACATGAACCCACAGGAATCATTTGTTTAGCTTTTGTGGAAATATTGTGATGCATAAAACATGCAAAAACGGTTTCAAAGATTTCGAAGTGGTGGTTTTTATCTTTCCGATTCAGAGCATCCCAGAGAACAAAAAATGTTTAGACAAGGAGTTTGAGCAGATGTTAAGTGAAAATTTCACTCATACTGAATAGAAACTCGCTCAACAACACATAGTTACTATCAAGTAATTTTCTATCGTCTGCATCGGCTGGGAAAATTCCAAAAACTGGTCAGGTGGATTCCACATTAGCTCAACCCGGAAAATGAAAAAAAGATGCGATACGGCTCTTTTCGCACACAAGTTTCAAAAAGAAGATTTTTTTGCATTAAATCATAACTAAAAATGAAAAATACATTTTGTATGACAATCTTAAGAGTTGAATATCATGAGTTACTCCCGGTAAACCATCGTCATCAACTCCGGAACCAAATACTCACGCCAAAAATGTGTTATTGTGTTTGGTGGAACATTAAACGTGTAGTGTATTATGAGTTGCACGAATCTGATCAGACTGTAAATTCGGAGAGTTATCAACAACAGCTCACACGCTTGAGTGACGAATTAGAGAAAATGACCATTCAATGGCGAGAGAATGACGCACATCATTTTGCAGTACAACAATGCTCAACCGCATGTCGTAAAAAGACCAAAGACGTAAAACTCGTTGGAGTGAGAAGTTCTCCCTTATACGAGGTATTCGCCGCACCTGGCCATGTCAAATTATCACTTGTTCTGATACGCATTTTAAAACAGTGAAAGAGATCAAAAAATACATTAACGACTTCAAGCTACCATCTTTTTTCGACTAGGGATTCATTAATTACCTGGCAGATGGAGTATACCTACAAAATAATGAAGAATCATTTGCGGGTTGAAATGTATTCCATTTTTCATATAAACATTTATTTTGTATAATAAAGGTATCGAATTAATTTGTACACCTATAAATAGACAAATCTATTGTTTCATTCTAAATTTAAAAGTTTATTCTGTGTTCAGATTCCAATGTTAATATATAATAAATAGGATAACACACATTAAACAGTACTATAAGACTCACTCTAAAATTTAATCTAGCTAATTACTGTATTAAAATATACACCTACTGACAAATATTTTTAGTTAATTAATTTTTCAACTATACTCCATATAACTATTTACTTGTCCTCTGCCTCTCTCTCCCTCCCCTCCCTCTCACTCTCATATATATATATATATATATATATATATGTTATATATATATATATATAAAGTATACACGAGGATATAAATTAGCTCGTTATTTACTTCAAAACAAATAAAACTATTTTTATAGATATAATTTTATTGGAAAACGAACATTCGATAAAATCTATAATTTATTAAATTGATTTTACAAACTGATTAATATAATTTGTTGAGTATTGTCCCATAATAATACCAAATTTTAATTCAACATCAATAAATAATTTATAAACAACAACTACTTTTATTGATAGAAACTAAAATAGCTCCAAGTATATTTTTATTTATTTATTCATCTATTTGTCTGCTTGTCTATCTATCTGTCTACATACCAGTCTATTTATCTTTCTATCAATCTATTTGTCTATTTATTATCCCCTTATTAAAAGACTTTACGACAGACTACTTATCTAAAATTCAGATCGACATTAAAGCTGATGTTAGAAACCGACGAGAAAGATGGATGTGTTGAAATTTTGCTCTGCAAGATTTATTCAGTTCTCATTATATCTCACACCATAGTATTACTATCGAGTAATATATTACTATTTTTAAAAATATGCTTTATAATAAAACTATATATTAATTATTAACTGAATATTAGATATCTGCGATTAAAAAAAAATGTTACTGGTTTATTACTAATAACATTTTTAAATCATTGTACAAAATGGGTAAGATGAATATAGTTTCTTTAACATTTTGGAGCAGGGGGGAGGAAAGTGGTGTTATCATTCTTTAATAAATATTTTTGACTAATTGGATATCTTTTTTATCGTAAACAAAATAAAAATAGCAAATTTGTCGGCTACAAGAAAACATGTTAATTCAGATTAGCCATTAGAAATTTCACATCTATCCGATATATCGTTGATAATATTCAGAGAAATCGTTGATAATATTCAAGAAAATCGTTGATAATATTCAGGGAAACATAAATCTCTTGATTAGAAACATATAATTGGAAGAGTAAAAATTGATTACAATTGAAAATTTGCAAAAATATAATTACTGTTGAGTATGAAAAAATTTAAAACAATCCAGTATACACAAAACGGTTTCACATCTATCACATCATACATGGATGTAGAGTCTCGAAATTTTTATACGCTTCCTTCCAATGATGAACAGTTGGAAAAAAATTATTTAACCGAATTCTCAAGTTCATTATTTTTACAGATTTTTAAATGAAAAATCGACATTTTTCTGATTTTTGGATGACCGTATTTTTTTAATGAAAGAAAGTTATAATTTTATTCACATTAGAAAGAGATTAGTGACCTCTAAATATATTATACAAAAAATAGCGCTCTGAGACCATAGTTTCTTTGGAAAACATCAATGGATTCCTAGAACCACGTCCGGCTTCAAAGGGTTAATAGTCATAATATAGATTGTTAAAAATATAAACACTGCTCTTTAGTGTCTAGGGTTTCTTTATTCAAATTAAGAACGAAAATTTAAAATTATATAGGTACATGACAATGTAAAAATATCAAATTATATCTTTTTATTATAAAAGCTTGAGATAATTATAAATTAATTTTATATACATATATATATATATATATATATATACTGTATAACTGTATGTATAACTGTTGTTATGTATAACTGTTTATTTTTTTATCTATAATCCTATAAAAGTATTATTGTCTTTGATTTGTCTCCATTAGATTAACTGAAGTATTTTACTATTCCAGCTTTCGATTCTTAAGAATTATGGAAGAATTATGTATGTACGTATATATATATATATATATATATATATGTATGTGTATATATATATATATATATATATATATATATACATATACTATAATATACAACAGAAAAATTTATATAGAACAAGCTGTCAAACAATGGATCAAAAATCGAAACCGATTCTATCAGAGTTAAAAGAGTAATCCAATATATTAAACAGAAATCTAATAGGATCTAACTAAAGAAAACACTACAATTCACTTGTTTGTTCAATATATTTTATTTGTTGATATTTCTAAATTTCGTAACATGTTTAATTTGATTCCTTTTTGTTCTGTTTTTATTATTTTTATTGTAATATTTATATTTTCAAATTTATCATCAGTTTCTAATGAATTTTTGGATAATATCCATTAAATTCTTTCATACATAGTTAGGGAACATGGGAGCTTTGACCGTACGGGAAGTTTGACCCTACTGAAAATACCAGACTAAATACATTGCAAAAAATTTTCTTAAAAATAATTTCATAAAAATATGAGCACACAAACGTAAATTTCAAATCGATAAATCTGAAAACTTTATGTAAAACAAATTATTACAAAAAGTGGTCTATCATGTAATTTTCTTACTTATTGTGTAATCTAATATTTACAAGTAATAAATACAACTAAATGTTATTAACCTCGGGTATTACTCGTTGCACTCTTATTTAATGATTTCAGGAGTCATTAAATCAAAAAAGTGATATTTATATATAATTTTATACGTTTATATCGAAATTGTATTACTCGGGAGGTTTGACCATACATTTTCACTGTCAAAGTCAAGTTAATTTGACATTTCGTTATCACGTAATCAATTCTTTCACACAATTTAGTGTAAATGCAGGTAATATGTAATTATTTGTGATCTTGTTTTTCGAAAGAGAATGTATAATATCTTTTCTCGTGTTATTGAAGCTGTCAAATTTTCCAGGTGAAATTTACGTGGTGATTGTACCTAAACATCCATAAGAAATTCGACCTCTGCCAAAAGCAATACCGAGAAAAAATACAAATTCAAGAAAAAAGTAGTAGGATACTGACACTTCGGTTATGGTACAAATTACATGGGTCATGGGAATAAGTAACACGTCAATCGAAATGAAAAAGTATTGAGAAGAAAAGGAACGCCCTACTTGAAAAAAAATAATTGAGAAAGTTGCAAAAAACAAGACAAAGTAAAACAAAAACCGAAAATATTCATAGTTCTTTCTCCACAGTGACTTACGCTTAATATTTTGTTAACAATGATATATAGGTGGAGACATGTTATTATTTAACATGTATTTGTTTATAATAGTTATATGAATAAGTTTATAATACAATAAAGCAGATAATACACTATTTTTTGAAATTTCAGTGATTCATTTAAGACTAGGATCAAACCTCCCGAGTTATGGGAATTTTGACCCTAGTGTTTTATCCTACTTCGAAAAAAATAAATAACTTTTTTTATTTGAACTAAAAATGCATTAAACATTTATTCGTATTACGCATGGTATTTAATTAATATTCCACATAATTTCTGTGAAAAAATTTATTGATTTAACATTGATTTTTTTGAAAATAGGGTCAATCCTCCCCATGTTCCTCTACTTACTTATTTTATTTATTTTGTAAGTTAAAATCATTTTTGATTTAGGTTTTTGATTTAGGTGATTTTTGATTTAGGTTTTTAAACATGCTTTACGTTTAAATAACTACATTTTTCGGTAGTACATTATTTGTATAACCTATATTAAAATATCTATCTGTTTGTCTATTTATTACTCTGTTATAAAAAAAGAAATATAAACAACAAAGTACATATCTAAAATTCAGATTGACATTAGACTTAAAGTTAGAGACCGACAAGAAAAATGGATATGTGTCGAAATTTCACTGGACAAGATTTATTTGATTCCCATTATAATCTCACTATATTCATACTATTTACTAACATTACTAATTACAAAACAATAATTTGTACTAAAGCTACACTTAATTATTTCTATCATTATATATAATACAATATATCATTTAACGATTTTTGTAATTTCTTGTATGTTTAAGTTAATTCCTTCTCTTTTTTTTTAGTTTTTTTATTTTATTATTACTCAATTCATCTTCAGTAATTAAATATTTATATTAAATATTAAATTATAACACACATTAATAATGTTTTTATTCTTTGTATACTGATTAAATGGTTTCGTAAGTTATTGTTTGTTTTAAATTCAATTTTATATATATATATATATATATATGTATATATATATATATGTATATATATATATATGTACATATATATTTATTTATATATTTGTATATATATATATATTTTTATTTATATATATATATATATATATATATATGTACATATATATATATATATATGTACATATATATATATATGTACATATATATATATATGTACATATATATATGTACATATATATATATATATATGTACATATATATATATATATATATATATATATATATATACATATGTATATATATATATACATATGTTTATATATATATATATATATGTATACATGTATACATGTATATATATATATATATACACATATACATATATATATATATATATATATACACATATATATATATATATATATATATATATACACACATATACATATACATATATATATATATATATATATATATATACACATATATATATATATATATATATATATACATACATATATATATATATATATATATATATATATATATATATATATATATATACACATATATATATATATATATATATATATGTAACTAAATCTGCTCTATTTATCTTTTACATATTTTTAAAAATTCAGTCTAAAATTAAATATTTTACACTTTAATAGTAAACAAACTGATAAAAATCTATCTGAAGGTAATAAAAACGTTGAAGTCGGTCGCAGCGGCAATAAACAAAAACAGTTTAACATATACATTAAATAAATTGTTCTTGTTTTTTAATCTGTATTTGTATTCCCTATGATCTAACATACTAATGATCCCTTTTTAAGTTTATATTTTTAAGAAGAATTTATATTAGATTTCAAATTTTCTTCCAACCACTCCGTTCGCAGTTATATACCGAACTACCAAATATATTTGATCTTAATAAAATTCACAAATGAATATACATTTAGATCAAACTAATTTTAAATATCCAGTTAAGAGAATATAAAATTATTCTCAACTGCAAATGTTTTGCATTTGCAGTTGTTATATAATTATATGAACTTAGGATATTTATTAGAAGTGTCGTAATTTTTTTTTATAAATATATCAACTATTTTTTTTATTTTTAACAAAAGATAAATTACGGACACTGTTAACATAAACAATTGTTAATACTCTTAAAGCATTAATACTTTATAATACATACACATATATATATATATATATATATATCTGTGTGTGTATGCGTTAATTAATATTATTTAATATAATATAATAATTAATATAAAAGTATATTCAAATATATTCTTAATGATTAATAGATGCACTAAACTATTGTACCAAAAAATATTTGTGTAAAATAAGATATATAATTTAAAATAATATGTGAATATTAAATATTATTTAACTTTCAATACGAGAAAAAATAGATTTATTTTTTGTATAAATTAAAATATTCAAATCACATGTAATTTAATTTTTATACAATATAATAACATTTAATAGAAATTACTTATCTTTTTACATTTATAATAAAATTCACATAATAATTTACTACAACTATATGCAATAATGATATATTAATATCGAATATTTTTGCTTGTTTATAAAATCTGTACACGTCGTGTTAAAAATATACTCATAATTATTTCATCAGTCATATAAAAATTACACGATGACACACCTACACATGAACTAGAAAACATATTACAAAACAGCAAAAACATACAACAAACAAATAATTATAAATCATGTGTCATCTGTACTGACCTGTCAAAACAGCGCCCTTATGAACGGCAGTTGCGAGTCAACGAAAAGCCGAAAAATATGACATCGCCAATGAAAACAGCATCACCTATAAAAGTGGATTTACGACAGAGACCGCGACAGAGATACGATCCGACGTTTTTAAGTACACACATATGGTGTAATGATACGTGGATAGATAATTAACCTGGACGTTTGTCACATACTACATCACTAACTTGTGACTTGTGTCTGACTAACTCAGAGATGCCTGTTACATACTATTTGTGAATTACATGTAGGAGAGGCTATATATGTGTGTGTGTGTACGTATATTGGTGAAAATTCTGCGCGTGCGAACTGAATGCGCACAGGGCTCGAACTAAAGCTATAGCCCAGACGCATGGAGCGCATCAGAAAATAGCTAGAGCAGCTTAATAAAGCTCTATACATTGGAAATATACTAGAATGTGTTCGAATACAATTAGAGAATATCACGTTCTTTCATTCTACTTATTTTTCCAGACGGTTTTCTTTTTTACATACTATTTTTATTTAATATTAATGTATGTACAACTTTTTTATAAAAATAACTATCACAATATTTATAGCTACTGAAGTTTAATTTATTTAATTTTGACTTAATAATAATGACTTTAGATCAATAAATCGATCATTAAATTTATTATTAAAAAGTATATATATTTCACTCGTGTAAAATAATTATCCCGATGGATTGTACTAGATTGGTGCAAAAATAATTGCGATTTTAACATATCTAGTATAAAGACGCATATATCAGTTAAAAATTATACTTCTTAATCAAAATAAAGACCGTTGGTCTGCATATATTTCCCTCAACGGGAAACAAGTTTGTTTATTCTTACAAAATAGAATTCTAGAGTCCTGGAATTAAATAATTCATCGAAAGCGAATTGCGATGATGCTTGATCTTTGAAAACCTTCTCTCATAGGAAATTGCTCAAATGTTTTAAAGAATAATAATTGTCTGTCGGAGACAGGTCCGGAGAATAAGATGGGTGAGGTAAGGTTTCATAAACCAATTCATTTAATTTTTTTAAACTCATTTATGAGACGTGTGGTCGGACGTTGTCATGAAGAATTGATCCTCTTCGATTGACTAATGCTAGCCGTTAACGATGCAACTTCTCATGCATTTTTTTTTTAATTTCTTGACAATATTTTTCTGATGTTATTGTTTCTCCAAGATTTAATATTACCACTTGCCGACCACAAAACAATGACCATAATCTTTTTTCTGTGAAGCTTCGGTTTAGGCAACTATTTTGGTACTTTTTCTCAGTCTATGGACTGTGATGAACATTTTAGATTGTTGTAGAGAATCAACTTTTCATCAGATGTGACAATGCGATTAAGAAAAAAATCATGTTTGTTGCGCAAAAGAAGCGCATAGACATAAACTGAAATCAGTAGTGCTAATTTCATTGTTTACAATGATGTATCACATGACTATATTAAAAGATAACGATAAATAGAAAAATCGGCTCCTAACTTAAAAATGATAAAACCGCAATTATTTTTGTACCAACCTAATAAAATTAAAGATGAGTAGAATAGTTGCAAAAATACTAATAAATTGATAAAAATGTGTATAATTATACTTTTTTTTCTTAATTTCTATTTTAAAATTTAAAATCGTTAACCACATTGTTTAAGAAAAAATATTTTTTAAGTATTTAGTATCGTTACAGGAATTTGAACACGTTGATCGTTCACCGTAGATCGTGTGTGTTTCCTGCGAGGGCCAAATGTGTCCAAAGTGCGTCAAGAAATAGTTGTATCTTCAAAATATTAGGTTCAACAATATGCAAAAGGATAAAGGAAAAGCGACTCACAATTTAAATATTAGAAAAAATCCGCAAGGTAAAACAATCAGAAGAATGTGCTTTGATCTGCACGGCCGTCCACTTTCAAAATATAATGTTTTTTAAAGGCAAATAAAAATGTTTGTTCACTACACAGAACTCTATTTTTCCATTTTTTCAACAACTGTCACACTGCTCGCTTCAAACATCTGTAGAACGTGAACAACACGTCACTTCAGGCTGAAATTTCACCTATACTAGTTTGAAAAGTGACACTTGATATCCGTGATCTTACCAAACGAACTGTGACGTTATCTTATAGAAATTTATCAAACTTATCAAACGACCCTCTTATAATCATATACTGAATTGATAATAATAAAGCATACATTTGAATAAAAAGACGTTAGGTTCATTTTATTGAGCTGAAGAATATTTACGTTAGATAATAGCTTGTTAGATAATAACGTTCATAGCAAATTGCAGGCTTTTCTTGATAGTCATCAATCGGAACTTGTACTTGACATGTTTATTTGTGTTTTCAGATAAACAAACCGTCATGTAAGAGCTTTGCTGTTCGTTGACTGTCTATTGTATCTATTTCTTTATTCTAAATAAAAATGATTTCGATAGTTAGTTCACCGTGATTTTTGCTAGCACACCTGGAAAAACTCGATTTTCAGTCGTGCACATGTTATTGGACCCTATAGAGATCACACTCGAAATGTACTGGACATTCAAAATTTTAATCAAGTAATAATCAGTTCAATTAAAAAATAATAATAAAACGCAAATATATGCTCGTATAATCTCACAAACTTTCGTAGAAAAATATATATAGCATAGTATACTCTCCTGATAAGATTTCGTTTACTCTTTTAGAGCAATTATTTACAATTAATCGAAACTCTATTTGTTTAGCAATCGCAAGTGACTGAATCGTATAAAATATGCCAATATCAAAGATAATAGATAACAAAAATACAAGTTCTATAACAGATGTACTCGATCTTTCTCTCTCACACTTTCTTTGGAATACCTTCTAACTCATTTCTCCTAGAGTGTAAAATCCGTGATCTTATGAACCTTTACGAAAACACTGTAATATCGTTGTCACGTTCAATATTCAGAAAAAGATGTTAAATATCAAAACTTAAAAACGAATTATTCATAATTTCTGATAAATATAATAGATATTTACATTTTTATTCATATTTGAATATAATTTATTAATTTGTATCTTAAACCCCATCGTTTATGAATTGACAAGTAGAAGAGTAAATAAATTTAGTCAAGATGAATGTCAGAAAGAAAAAAAAATTTTTAATTCATATTTAGAGCACCGACTATCATATATTTTATTAAAAATTTATTTTACTATTTGTAATGTTCCGTTACTCACTAATTTCAAATTTAGGTTCTTTTATCTAATAGTAGATTACCAATAGATTCTTAATTCGAAGACAATACCTTATTTACTACTCTCTGATTTTTTTAGGGGAAATAAAACAAAGATTTATATAGTTAAAAATGTACTATTTTTTCTAGGTGCATAAATGCATAGAAATAAATTATACTAATGTTTAATTTAATGTTGTTTAAATTTTGTACTCTTGTTATTTAACATTATTTTAATGCTAAAGTGGTTATATTTATGTGTTATTTTATTTTCCTTGCTCATAAAAAATTAAGAAAATAAAAATCTGTATTGACAAAATATTATAATAAAAAAGTAATATTTCATTGTGATGATTACTAATATTTTGCTTTTAAATAAACTGCAATTAATTTCTCCCCGAGATTATATTCATTGTTGCCTTTTTGGTAATGATTATTTTACAAAAATCTCTGCGTAATGTGTAAATTTTCACATAATCTCTACTAATTTTCGTATTTTTTACATAGGTTCCAACTCCATATATTGTTGTAAATTGTTTGTTAATAAATCTGTGCAAAATTTAATGGTAGATTGATTGGTAGTAGCTGGCGTTTTTTTTAGATGTCATCTGAAAATTTATCTCAGAATGTAGTTGAAATTGTAGCATACTTCAAAGTATCGTTGTTTAAAGTACTTTTTTATTTATCCACATAACCCAATATATATATATATATATATATATATATATATATATATATATATAACATTAAGAGCTCAAATCACTTACGAAACACGCTTTGTTTATATCATAAAAACAATTATTAATGTTTATATCGTAAAAACAATGGTGTTTCATAAATGACAACTTTCCACTGACAGTATCTTTTTATAGTAATAAAATTTGACCATTTTACTTTATTATTTATTACTAATATATTTGAAATTTTGCCTAATTACTTTATTTAATTAAATGAAATATATTAAATAATAAAAATAATAAAAAAGAACATTATTACATGCAGATGATATAGAATCATTTTCATAGACAATGGCAGGATCGAAGTAATCTAAAATTTAACGTTAATTGAACCAAATAATAGTATTTAGTAAGAGAAGTAGATTACATGGGAAAGAAATGAAGTATGAGAACAAAGAGCTAAAAGTATTCAAATATTTGATATATCTAGGGATTGGTTTCAATTACAACAGAAAATGGGATAAACAACAAAAAATTGTAGTGAAAAATGCTGAAGACAATTTAAAATATTATAAAGTATATAAATGAAACGAGATAAATATCTATAAGATCTGAATTTTGAAGAATAATTGATTAATAAGATCAAAATTTGTGTAACAAAAAGTATTGACAAATAATATTTAATATAAATAATATAGTTGGGAAAATCACTAGTAAACATCAGCATTTACATATAATTAGAATGAATACCAATTTAATTTGAAATAATGAAAACACCACTAAAATACCAAATAAAAATAATAAAGTGGAAATATACTATTTTATAAAAAAAAAAAACTATTAAAATATGAATGTAAAATATAAGTATGGAGAAAAGATAAAAACATAAATGGAATAAACAATAAAATGGCAGATAAAAAAATCAAAAAAATAGTATACACGAATAAGAGAAGAATTTTCCAAAAGAAGAAACTTGAGCATCATTTAATAATTTGAAACATTGTAAGAAATGAGCTGAGAATATTTTCCAACTGAGCAAAGAAGAGATATCCGTTCAGACTTGGTACATGGAAATGGTGGGGGTAAAAAAATACATCACGATGTAGATATACGTATTCTTTGTCACGAAGAACAAAATGAGTAAAATATGTCATTTTAAAAAGGATTAAAATCGTTTAGAATTGAAGAGTTGGAATTGAGTAATTTACAGAATTTTAAAAATAGTCTTGAGCACAGACATGAAAAAACATACGAAAGTAAGTGGACAGAAGGCGTTGACCTAAAACATTACTTTAATAAATTTAATTTAATCAAACAGACATATAAAAAATCTTTTAAAATGAATGTAATAATGATAAAGAGCATCAGTATACATAACTATAATTAAAAAATTGAAACAAATACAAAAAAGAGAAAAAAAGGAAAATACAATTTGGATAAATTGAAACCAAAATAGGAATATATAAAATATTTAAATAAGCCATAGACATTTTATGAATTGTATATTTGAAAACATTAGAATAGAAAAAATGGCAAATTGTAATTTTTATTTCAGGCAAAGATTATTTGTAAAAAATGTTTAGTATTGTGAATTTAACAGTAACCGATATGAAAATTTATTTTTAGCATAAACTGTTTCCTGTTGTTCAAAGATAAAATTACGGTACAACAAAAAAATAAAATAGAAACGACAATACTGTAATTTATTGCTAGTGATCAACGATATTAACGATGAAAAAAGTAAATGATACAAAGAAAAGAAGTTAGTGAATATAATTTGACATATTTGTTAGACAGTCATAATTCTTCAATATATTTGGAAATAAGTTTTATTTTTTTTTTTTATAATAGTAGGACAACTGACTGATAATTTATTCTATTTTGTATAATTAGTAGAAGAATAAGTTAAATTTTGCAATGAAAAATATTGAGTGGTGTAATGGAAAAGTAACACAATACAGTTCTGAGACTATGGCTAAATTTATTTTCACAAATGAATTATTTTTTATTCCATAAATCACATGAGACTCTACAGAGGACTGAATAATCATCAAAATATGCATAAGCAGCAATCAAAAATTATCAATAATGATTTGTTACATTTTTGATTAGACAATCTTTTTGTGGATTGTGCGGTGAAAAAGAATTCATTTACGCAAGTTTACTCAGTTTGTGAAATTATTATTGATGTATTACAGTAGGGTGTGAATTGAAATAGGATTCTTTTAATTCGTTTGTTGGTTATTCCACATTTTGTATATAAAAATGATTTATAACATTAAAATAGAAAATTATAGGATATATGTATGTAATTATTTTATTTTCAAAAGAGAGATAGCTCGAAATAAATTGAAATCTTACATTCTGCAAACATTTCGTTCTTCTTCACCTGTTTTCAGTGAACAAATATTTCAGAAGTGCGACAGGTGATAATTTTGTTTTGAAAAGAACTGTAACTGATTTATCCTAAACAGATGTATTGTTGATGTTATCATGATAATGATTAAAATCATATGAATAAAATTTTTTGATCAGTTTGTAAAAATTATTTTAACTTTAGTTATCTGTTTGTGCCATTTTATTATTTGTTTGAAAATATAAGGAATTGTAAAGCCATTCATGCAATAATCGTACATATATTACAATGCGCAAATTTTTAAAGAAAATATGATGAAAATAATATTTTCCTTTAATATACCAACCATTGGAATGGCGACGAGCAGGTAAAACACCTCCAAGAAGAGCAAAGATCAATCTCAATCTACAAAAAAGATTATGTCCACAATTTTTGGGATTGGAAGGGCATTATTTATAGAGTACAATATCCATATTAATAATTATTCATTATACAACATCGCTGCATAAATTGCAGAATAATATTCACGAAAAATGAAGTGGAAAACTAATAAAAATATGCGCATGTGGCACGAAAATACACCAGTTCACACCGTTACTGTTTCACGAACTGCTATTCGAGAGTGTGACTTCCAAGAACTCGATCACCCATCCTACAATCCAGACTTGACCTCTAGCAATTATTGCGTTGTAATGATGACAATGAATTGAAAGCAGTAGTAACTGACCACTTTAACACGAAAACGGAAGATTGTTTTATAAGGATATAGAATTGCTGATTAAGCACTGCAAAAAACATATTGAATTTAAAGAGAAATATATAAACAAGTAGTAAAATCTTGTTTTTTTATTTACATTCGTTCCTATCTAACCGAGAATATTTGATGCTACCTTTATCTATGATTTATGAGTTCTTATATTCGAAACTAACAGTATAGGACAGCCAAAGGGTCACATGAATTAAAAAAGATTTTGTATTGCAAAATGTATCAAAAAAAAACCTATGGAAACATAGGTAGGGAAATAATTGCGGTTTTTGACTACAGAATTTTAACCTTAATTTTATTCAATGAAAGTGTCATTTCATCGTGTTCATGTTAATATCATTTTAAACTGCATTATTCCTTCTGCATTTTGGTGAGATCGACTTTTTTTATTAATTTTGCTTCAAATTAAAGATGAAAAAGAGCAAATAAGAATAAAAATTTGTTACGAGTTCAAAATAGGTGATAAAGCAGCCGAAACTGGTCATAAACTAAACAATGCTTTTTGGTGTGGGTACTATTAAGTAACATACGGTGCAATGGTGCTTCCAAAAATTTCGTGCTGGGAACGAGAACCACAAAAATGAAGGTCACGGGCGTCCTTCTTCAGTTCAAAACGACCAACTGAAAGCGTTAGTTGAATTAGTACCGCGAACTGTAATTCAAGAGCTTATACGAAAGTTAAGGGTTAGTCATCCAATAGTTCAGGACCACTTAAAACAGGTAGGAAAATCAAAAAAGCTTAAAATGTATATGAAATTGAAGGTCATAAACCGCAATTATTTTTCTACGTACCTAATGTTTTTTAACACATTTCTTTAAAAATATCTATGCACTGATAACCAAATGATACATTTTTTGTTTTTTATTAAAAAACCATTATGTGACTTAAGACAAACTAGTAAAAAGTAAAACTTAATTAACATGGTCAGTTCAGCTCGTGTTAAATCAGATTAGATTGGATGTATTAAATCAGACTGGATCAGATCAGATCAAGGCATAGAAGATCAGATCAATCTATATAATAATTCTTTCAGATTACTTTCATTCCATTCTTGTTCACTTTTTTTGTTCAAAATTTTTTAAGGCGAAATATATTCATTTATTTTAAGAATTTTGTTGTTTTTAAACTTCCTTATTATGATCCGATCTGACCTATCTCGAATAAATCTAATAATATTTAATATTAATTTGTACTAATTTTGCATTATAATCATGAAATAAGTAATCTCTATTTGTTGTTTCTATAACTACTGAACCAAATAATAATAACAACGTAACACAAAACTTTTTCATGGTTGTCGATAACACAAAATGTATAGTATGTAACACAGTGTATAGTTATCTGTATGTAATGTTTAAAACTATGTATATACACGTATTTCGAGGGTTTTTTTACCGCACAATTTATTTTATTATACTAATGTATGGCTGTCAATATACTTTATCTTATCAACAAGCCACTTTCATATATGAAACTATTAACAGATTTGTCTTAATTTCGAAATTTTAAAATAAACAACCATTTAAAGGATTAATTTAAATAAAGTCAAATTCTTTTTTAACAAAACATCCGTGAAACACAAACGTTATCTTTATTTTCAATTCACTTGGAGTTTTTTTTTCTCGGATTGCTTCGTAATTGTCTTCCCGAATGTCAAATAAATAACTATGAATTATTAATAAATTAAATTGATGACATATATAAGAAAAAAATATACTGATACGACATACACGTAGACGGGTAAACAACTCCTATGATTTATCACAAAATTCGAGAATAATTTCTTTTATTATTTACATGCGGTACAATAAAACTGTCAAATCAATATAGTATAATACGTATGTTATATATATATATATATATATATATATATATATATATATATATATATATATACCATAAAACTAGTATCTATATTAATGTTTTGTCAAATATATTTATCAGGTAATAAATGTAAATTGTAATCATATCTAATTTCTAAACAAATATTCGACGAATTTGGATTTCACTTCCCTCCAAATAATTACAATTCAATTTCTTGTGAACGTATTTTGTAAATTATCTTAATATAAAATACAAATAGTATATTTTCAAAAGACAATAGAAACAACAGTATAGTGTCCCTGTCATACCGAAACCTGCGGTTGTGCAACAATGTTTTCTCCACTTTATCGTTGCTCTGCATAGCATACATATTAACTCATCAAAAAAGGGGGCACTGAATAACAAATTGCTACTCTCTTTTGCAGGAGCGCTTTAAATAGGATATTATAAAAATCATTCTCTGTCGCACCAGAATAGGGCTTCCGAGATGTTGCGGTACAACATGGTGCAGTGTATCAGCGAAACATAAAAAATACTTTAGAATAATTTTGTAATTGAAAAATAGATGCGCAAGAGAAATTAATACAGTTAATCCAATTGTAACCAAATATTAACGTTTTGAAAAAAATATATATATTTAAAAAGTTCAATTTATGTTCATTAATGAAAAGGCTGCTTTGAATTTAATCTCTGAATAAAATGTTACAGATATTAAAATTGCCATTCACAGATGAATTGAACCGTACGAAATTTCTATAATCAAAAATATTCAATAATTAATCATTAATCATTTTTGATTGTTGTTTAAGCACATTTGAATGGCGCCGTCATCATCCTCACAACAAGATTTCCCTCTACTTTAGCTCTTTGAGAATGATATCTTCATAAAAATTCTCATAAACAAGATTCAAAAAGAATCAATAATCAATTATCAAATATTTTTTATCAGAAGTTTTTTTGTGGTTTGTGAAGTAATTGAAAAATAATTTGTGAAAGCAAATTTATCTACAATTCTACATTTGTATTATAATATTGAGGTTGTATTTTCCTACCCACCGCAACTAATGAAAAATAGGTATTTTTATTTTACGGATATATTATTTTTAACTCTACATATCACAAAAAAAAGTCTGTACCTTGCCGCTCTGAAGATGATGGCATCGCAATCAAAATTGTTTGTACACGATAATAAATCTATTTTCACATACCAGTCATATCTATTGTCATATTCAAGTACCCTTAAGGTTCTAAGACATAGCAAAAACTTATATTCTGTATTTTAGCGCTCTGAGGTTGATAGTAAAGCCATCAAAATATAAATAAAAAATCAAAAATAATCAATAATAATTTATTAAACATCTTTGACCAGAAAAAAAATTGTACTTTATAGAGTGAAAAAAGAATTAATATGTAAACGTGAAATTGTCCAAGTATCAAAACTGTATTGTGAAATTTTTTGATGTTTTAAAATATTATGTTGGTAGAAAAGTAATTGCAGTTTATGTTTTCTGAATTCTAACCTCTTTTTCAAAGAAGACGTCAATTCATTGTATTCATGTTAATACCATTTTAAAGTGCATTTTTCGGTTTGTATTTTGATAACATCAACTTTGGTTTTATTATTAATTTTGCTTAAAATTGATCTATTGTATTAAAGATGGAAAAGAGGCAAATAAGAACAATTTTTGTGAGTTCCAAACAGGTGGTAAAGCAGCAGAAACTGCTCGTAAACTAAACGATGCTTTTGGTGTGAGTACTGTTAAAGAACATACGGTGCAATGATGGTTCCAAAAATTTCGTGCTAAAGATGAGAGCTTTTAAAATGAAGGTCGCAGACGTCCTTTTTTGGTTATAACGACTAACTAAAGGCGTTAGTTGAATCAGAAACACGCACAACAATTCGAGAGCTTGCACAAAAGTTAGGCGTTAGTCATCAAACGGTTCTGTGCCATTTAAAATACCTTAGAAAATCAAAAAAGCTTGACAAATGGATGCATAAACCGCAATTATTTTTCTACCAACCTAATATTATTCATTATATTTTTTTGAAGTTAAGGCTCAGTGATTTATATTATTAACCCTCTTTCGATCCTACAAAAAGAAAATATTCATTTGATACAACTCGCATTTACATATTTATTTTCAAAAGTAAAACTCCAACGAGGAAAAAAAACAATAAGCTCAAAATATGTACATCAGGAAAAATACTTAATCCATTAAAAAAAAATGCTAAGCAACAATGAATTTGTCCGTATTTTATATACAGATTATTGAACATTTTTAAAAAAAATGCATATATACGTGCACACAGATGTATATATATATATATATATATATGTGTGTGTGTGTGTGTGTGTGTGAGTGTGTATGTGTGCATATATATATATATACACATTTATATATGTAAATGAAACAAGATTACCTCTTGTAATAAAACATCAAAACTAACTGTTTTAATTGAAGTCAAATGCATGATGACATTAAACTGATTTGTATACTCAATAAGAAGTAAATAATTTAACTTTTAAATGAAGGGATCATGTGAACGACAACTACCCACTAGACAGCAGGTCCCATCATTAATATTCATGTATTTCTTGTTTTACAACAGTTAAACTAACTACTTTATAACCACTGACTAGTACTCTAATTGTTGTCAATTTATATACATAAGTGAAACTGACAAGAATTCAAGCTCATTATATGGATGTACACAAAATGAAATTATATATATATATATATATATATATATATATATATATGTATGTATGTATATACATACAATTGATCAGATATAACGCAACCTAAAACTCATTGAGTAGAAATATTTTGATACTGTGAACAAAAATGTCAACAAACATTTATTTTAATATTAATATTCTTTATTTTGTTTAACTCCTTTATAGACCGATGATTGATATACATATTATAATGGTCTTGATTATATATATAGTGTTAATTTCATCTCTAATATTTCATACTAAAGCATGGATTTCAAAAATATTATTTAAATAATCAGTATGCTTAAATTATTATAAAAACTACACTTGAAATGTAAAAAAGTAGCATGTTTGAAAAATTACGAAAAGCAGTAAAGGAAACGAATTTCTAACTCTGTATATTCGATGATTACTTCTTTTATATTTCACTGACAATGCCGCCATCATCATTAGAGTTGAAAAATACTGTTTGAGAACTCTGTTGGTGACGGTTTAATCATTCGAGTATAGACAAATTATTTTATATTAATTATAAAAGCACTTCAAATAATTTAATATTAATGTTAAAAACTTACGTAATTTAATTTAAAGTTGATCTATGTATTTCATCAACAACAGACAAAATCATTTATACGTACAACATTCATATTTAAAACAAACTTTAGAACATTTATTTGAAACAGAATTTTCTGCTGTATGCAAAACTCATGATAAAAATTGAGTCATCAATTTGTGTATATATATATATGTATATATATATATATATATTTATATTATATATATATATATATGTATATATTATATATATATAAATATAGACATAACCTCTTCAATATATCCCTACTCTGGACTATTTTTTAAAAATTTGAAATGTAAAAGTATTATCTTCTTCGATATGCTTTCATTTTTTTATGTTTTTTTTGAATAGTTAAACTTTATGTCTCATAATTTATTCATCTATATCTACTTGTCAGTTTACAAATTTTATAATTACGAATACTTCATGTATAAAAACAGACAAATTTTTAAGAAAAAATTTTATCAGTTAAATGTCTAAACTCATTCCCTTATACTTCTCTGTCTGTCGCTGTATATGTATATATATATATATATATATATATATATATGTTTTAATTGTATCCATAAGTCGTCAATCTTTCTTAATAAGTAAAATAGATTCATTTCTACTTAAGTCTGACATGTGAAGGCATGTTTAGTTGTCGTATATTGTAAAACAGATTGTTGATTCATTGTTTGGACAAAAAAAGGAAAAAAAACGTTTCTTATATTCTAAAACAAAATAGTTGACTACCAACCTTCAAAAGAACACATGCATATGCCATTGTATGTTGTGTCATTTTCTATTGGAATTCAACAAAAAATAATTGTGATATATACGAGGACGATTTGGAGGTCAATAAATACCAACGTTGCTTCAGAAAGTTTGCCAATGGTGATTTTGAACTATCTGATAGTGTTCAAAGTGAGCGATCTGCTGAATTCGATAATGATGCTTTAAAGTCACTGGTTAAATCCAAGGCTGACCGTGCAAGAAATAACTAACACACTTAGTCAACGGTCACTTACTCAAAATGAATTATTTCAGTGCAATCTCATCAAATAGACAATAGTACCTTTTTTAATGTCAGGCCAAGTTTAGATGTGAGTATAGCTGGTTGGTTCGGAGAAAGCCATTAATTCAAACATTTTATGTTGATGTATAGGTCCAATTTGCATATCATTATTGACTAGGGAACGAAGTGATCAATTTCTTAACAGAATCTTCATCGGTGATAAGAAATTGATCCTATACAGTTACTTGAAATGCTCCAATCAATGGCTTTCTTCTAACCAATCAGATATATCCACACCTAAACCGAGTATGACATTGAAAAAGGTAGTATTGAGTGTTTTATGGGATGCACTGGCATAATTCATTTTGAGTTGCTAAAACCGGGTGAAACAATTATCGCTGATGTTAATTGTCAACAATTATAACGGTTACATATTGAATTGTTGGAAAAACTACCGGCCCTAGTCAACAAAAAACGCGTCAAACTACAACATAATAATAGTAAACTCCATTCAGCAAAAACAACTCAAGAAAAATAAAGCGGATTGATTGGGAAGTTTCATCGCATCCTCCATATACACCCGATTATGCGCCATCGGATTATCATCTGTTTAGATCTACAGAATATTCCCTCAAAAATAAAAAGTTTCGAAATGTCAGTTATGTTCAAGTTCACCTGGTTCATATTTTTCATCACAGGCAGCACAATTTTATAAGAGAAAAATTGAAAATTTAAAAAATAAATTGCGGTTTTCGTCATGAATTTTAAGATCATAAACTGCAATTACTTTTCTATCAGCCTAATAATTAATTAGAAAGTATTAAAAAAATAGGTACATATATGTGCTTAAATTTGAAATAATTGATTACTTATTAGTACCTCTAATATATATATATATATATATATATATATATATATATATATATATATATAATCATATATTCCACATTATAAAACTTAAACTAAAAACCTTTTTTGTGATGTTTAATTATTTGTCGCTACAAGAAAGATTTTATAATGTAGTTAATGTTTTATACAAATGTGTACTTTGTATTATAATTTCTTAACCCTTTACTATGCACGTCGTGAGACAATATACACTTTTGTGACTAAAATTTACATAACACTGTTCCATGAATATAAAATAACTTGTATATTTCTACGCCCTTTCGTTGTATCGCTAGTACTTAAATTACTGAAAATTATTATTCTACACGTATTTAGAAAATTATCACGAATTACATATAATCCGCAAAATCTTTATTATATTGGACAAAATGTTTCCATTTTTTAAACGAGGACCCTCATTTAAAAAGTTAACAGTTATGTTTTTATGTTTGGGTGGTAAATAAAAAATGAAATTATTTTATAGAAGGTTCTAAAAAGCTAATATAAACTCTATTAATTTTCAGATAATTTTAAATATTGGTTCATGATTTCATTAAACGTTTAAATAGCAAAAATATTCAAAACTATTTCAATTAATAATATTATACTAATCTGAAAGAATATATAAAAATATTAACTATTTAAGAAATTTGGTGAAAATATTTACATTTATATATGGCCTGAATATATAAGTATTTAAAAAACATATTATTTTAAATGATGTTTTATTGGTAAAATAAATATTATATTTCAGTGATATTAATTTACGAAATATGCTATTTAACCCTTTCACTACGACGAGCGACTATATTCGCTCGCCACGTAACTCTGTACATTTACACTGGACTTTCAGTTTTGAAGTATAAATGTTTTTAAGAAATTATAAATATCTTATTTTAAAGAGAAGTTCTCTTTCTTCTAAAAAGTGTTGTCAAAGCAACTTTTTTAGGCCCAAGACGTAAACACGAATCCAGACGACCATCTCCACACAATATATAGACTTTTGGCGCGGCGTCTCGTTTAGCGAGAGCATTCCAATGGAAAAACCGTCGTAGCAAAAGGGTTAATGAAACCCCTATTGAACTGCACAGAATAATATTTAAAAACTAAAAACGTAATAAATCTCTCAAAAACTGTAGTTTAGCCTTGCTGAAAAACTAAATATGTATATATTAGGTTGGCAGAAAAATAATTGCGCTTACACTTCAACGCTTAATTGATAATAATAAATTTGCGTGAAAATGCAAAATAATATTGATATTATGCATAAAACGGTGTTTCTTACAATATATTTCTATATAATTTACAATGTTTTAAAAATGTATTTTATATTTTTTTAAATTATTTTAATAAATCATTTTATTATTTTAATAATAATCAACTTCAAACTTTGAGCCGCAAGTCGCATTCTAGAGTCTTGCGGGCCGCATGTTTGACACCATTGATCTAAATAATAAAATGTAATCTGGAATTCGTCTTCAGACTTTTAGTGAATTAATATATACCATGTATTTAAACAACAAATCATCACAGTGATATATGATATGCATTGAAATATTTTTCAACTTTAAAGGAATAATTTTTACATTTATTTTAATTAGAATGACAATATTAATCATAACTAATGATGAAAATTGCATAATATGGAAATTTTATTTGGTTGGTACAAAAATAATTGCGGTTTTTATCATTTTAACTTTGAAGCCGATTTTTCCAATTATCGTCATTTTTTGTTATATTCATGTGATACATCATTGTGAACAATGAAATTAGCAATACTGATTTCATCTTACGTCTATTGTTTTAATTCTTTACTATTATTGGATATAACCTCTAAAATTAGTCATGGAGAAAAACAAATTCGTGCGATTTTGTTGTACGAATTTAAATTGGGATGTAAATATCAAATTTGGTTTTGACGAAGAGTCAATTAGTGAACGTACCTCCACACTAGTTACAATAATTTCGTAATGGAAACAAAAACCTTGATGGTGAGTCGGGTCTCGGACGTCCTTCAGCTATAGACAATAAGGATTTAAGAAGCATTATTGAAGTGGACCCACATAAAAAAACTCAAGAGGTGGCAGAAGAAGTCAATATTGATAATTCAACAGTTGTTCGACATTTGGGCCTAATGGGAAAAACAAAAAAGCTGGATAAATGGGTGCCATATGAACTAAATGAACATCAAGCAATTCGGAGAAACAAAGTCTCCTCTACACTTCTTTTGCAGAACAAAAATGATCCCTTTCTTGATCGCTTTGTCACATGTGATTAACAGTGGATTCTCTACAACAATCTGAAATGTTCATCACAGTGCATAGACTGAAAAAAGCACCAAGACAATTGCCTAAACTGAAGCTTCATAGAAAAAAATATGGTCACTGTTTTGGTGATCGGCAAGTGGCAATCTTAAATCCTGGTGAAACAATAACAGCAGAAAAATATTGTCAGGAAATTCAAAAAATGTATGAGAAATTGCAGTGTTTACGGCCAGCATTAGTCAATCGAAGAGAACCAATTCTTCTTCATGACAACCCCCGATTACACTTCTCAGAAAGAACATTAAAAAAAAATTAAATGAACTGGGTTATAAAACCTTACCTCAACCACCTGATTCTCCGGAGCTGTTTCCGACAGTTTATCATTTTTTTAAACATTTAAGTAATTTCGAACGAGAGAAGGTTTTCAAAGATCAAGCGTCATCTCAAAGCACTTTCGATAAATTTGTTAATTCCAGAATTTTATCTTGTAGGAATAAACAAACTCGTCTCTCGTTAAGAGAAATGTGTGCAGGCCAATGGTCTTTATTTTGATTAATAAAGATAATTTTTAACTCATATATGCGTTTTTATAATCGATACGTAAAAAGCGCAATTATTTTTGCATCAACAAAATATTATTTTAATAAATATTTAATTTTACAAAAATTCTTTTTATTTGTACGTAACTTTGTAATAATAATTGAAATTTACAGATTCAATACTTTTTTTATTCTTTTTGCATTAAATAAAATTTTACTATTTTAAATGAAACGAAATTTGTATTATAAAAACTCATCTCACTGCAAGAAATAAATTTGTTTGCATAATCGCTGTTCAGAAAGATATTAAAGTAATCTTCAGCGACGTTTATTTGCTTCAAATACGTGTTTAGTACTACAGTATACAACTTCCTTGAAATGAATTATCATGATAAGATACAAGTCTATTACTCCGTGTCCGTAATTTCCTTATCTGACGCTCTTTTAAGAAACCAATTTACGATAGATATCGATTACCCACTTCATTGACGTTTTATAATAGAATAACAGTTTAAGCTTCATCTTTAAACCATTTTTTTTAACTTTAATTAAAATTAATCTATGGTAGTTGAAGAGATTAATATTTCTATGAACCTATTTATCAATAGTTTTTTTTCTAAACGGAACATTTTAAACTAAAAACAGTAAATTTTGTTCTCTAGACTTAAAGGTACTTTTATTCAAGTTGATTTATTGAAGTTAAGGTTTATTGGTTTATTAAAGTTAAACAAAAATGTATCTTGTACTTTATTTACATAAAGTATATTTTAAAACATTTAAATTTAATTAATCTAATTAACTATTTGAGACTAATACACATTTTTTTTAAATAATATAAGTATCTTGGTTGCATACTTTACACACACACATGCTTGTGTTTATATACAGTAACTGGCAAGCTCCTTTCATTTACACAGAATTAGAAATTATAAGTATTCATATGTATACTATCGTGCAAAACCTAAAACATACAGTTATTTTCATTTGTATTTGTCTTTCTTATTTGAAAACACCACTTAAATAAATATGAATCTTTGATAAAAGACCATCCATTGTAGTTTTTAAGGACAGTTTTACCAGTGCGGGTTTAAATCGCATGGGTAAACAAGTCTGACGTCACTTGTTTCACGAATTCAAGTGAAAGATGAGATTGTATTGATCCATATCAAACGACATGTTTCTTATTATTGATAAGAACCATGATTGATAAGTTAACAACCTAATTATAACCTGTACGATACAAATATGTACAATCAATCTGTATTAAATTCGTGAATTTGCAAGAAAAGCCCTAGTTAATTTAAAACTGCACAATTTAAAACAGTGAGAGTTAAAACTGATAGTGTATGGGTGGGTAGAGTGAGAAAGAGGTATGTCACCCTTAAAATGACCAATACTCTACATACTTTTATCTTCGAGGGTCGTTTGATGAGTATGGTAAAAAAAAGCAAGTTAAACAGCGTTTTCTTGGAAAAAATGATTGTGTTTCAACATAGTCTCCATTGAGGATCATACACTTGGTCCAGTGAGTTTATAAAACACGTATTGACGGCGGCGATGACATCCTCATTCGACAAGAATTTCTTTCCACCAAGCCAAATTTTTAAGTTTGGAAAGAGGAAGAAGTCGCACAAGACCAAGTTTGGAAAATAGAGTGGATAAGAAATCAATTCGAAGTCTAATTCGTGCAATTTCGCCATTGCGACGGTCGATTTGTGGGACGGCGCGTTGTCCTGGTGAAAGAGCACTTTTTTCTACACCAATCTTGGCCGTCTTTGTTTCAGATCGTCTTTCAAACGGTCTAATAATGTTTCATAATAAGTTCCTGTTACCGTTTTTCCCTTCGTTAAGTAGTTGATCAGGATAATTCCTTGATAGTCCCAAAAAACAGTGACCATCACCTTCCCAGCCGACAAAACCGTCTTCGCCTTCTTCGGCGCACTTTCAACAGGCATTGTCCACTTCTTTGACTGTTGCTTCAACGCAGATATATAGTGGTGGATCCATGTTTCATCCACGGTGACGAATCAAGACTTGCTCGTTTTTTTCCAGTCTTGCGGCAACTACTACAATGCTCGCTTCAAACATCTGTAGAACGTGAAGAATTCGTCGCTTCTAACTGAAATTTCGCCTATGCTAGTTTGAAAAGTGACACTTGATAGCCGTGACGTTATCAAATAAATGGTGGCACCACATCATAAAAATTTACCAAACTTATCAAACGACTCTCGTATTAATATGAACGAATTTTGACTTTATAAACTGAATACAATTTGGAATAAGATATCCTTTTTTCATTCAAACTTTGGATTCAATATTAAATTAACTAAATAATTTAATTACATGTTATTTACAATAAGAAATAATATTTTTCCTATTTGTTTTTTATTTTATTAGAAGATGAAATTAGTTTCATAATGTTTAATGTTTACAATAGTATCTAAGCATAAAAAAAAGTTTAGATGTAATAAATAAATATTTCGACATATAAATACATAAATATTTCTACATATAAGTACATAAATATTTCTGATCATAAAAGTTCATTCGTTTACCAATGTTCAATTAGATTAATTATAACAATTAAGATTTTATTAACGGCAGAAAAGAGGGGTAATAGAAAAAACGATTTAAGACACTGTCTATCTTGTACTATTTGAAGCGAATAACGATTCTTCTAATCGAAGTGTGTAATTATTGCAGTGTGATCAAGTGTGTAATTATTAAGTGTTTAATCTGTTGAATGTTCTTTATTAATGTTAATAATAAAATCAATTTTTCGTCATCAACATTATATTTTTTTAATAAGATAAAGAATCTATTATAAGAATATTTTAAAGACTAATTTTAAACTTCAAACGAGTCGATACAAAAATATTAATATATCGTATCCATATTTGTATGTGTTATATATATACCGTACATCTCGGCGTACAAAACACTCTTTGAACACCAAAAAATTGGTTACAATTTTCAGGTGCAGCTTATACGGCACGGATAAAATTTATAAGTTCAAAACTTAGGATGTAGGGGTTTTGTTGTATTAGGGTATGGAAGAATCATCTCTCATAAGTATCAAGTAAATAGAAAACATTTTATTACTTTATATTAAATTATATTCCTTTGGAATTTCCCATTTAGAAGTCCATCTACTATAATTATTTTACTATTATCATGCGTCTTATATCACCATTATACGAAAAAATTGAAAAAAAAAATAATTTTAAATTTAATAAACTTGGGGATACGAACTTAAGGGGCTAGACCTATCTATAACTTTGAATAAATTCATTTTTTATATTTACTAAAAGTTTGTCTTAAAAATATATTCGTGAAAATTTTATATTGATATCTGTAAAATTAACGACGTTATAGAGTTCTTCGTAAAGAAAGTTGAAGCAGCTTATCCCTCTACCTGCGCTGCCTAACGTGGCTTAATTCAACTAACTGCAGCAGATTCATACCTGTGACTTTAAACGCGTTTCTCTTGAAACACTGTTTTCAAAGACAGCGTCCTGTATATTTCGACAACCGATCGATGGATTGTTTTGAAATTTTCAGAAAAAAACGCTAAGAAACATCATTAATCGAATAACGTTTCTATTTTTCAAAAATAAAAAAAAAATGTAATATTTTAGTAAAAAAGGTGACATTTTTTATAAATTTTTTCATGCTTAAGGTTCGCACGGTGCTATTTTTTTAATTAAAGATTTTTAAAATCGGCGAAAGCTAATCTATTACATTTATAGCTAACTTGAAAAGTGTTTTATTTTTTGATTTCAGATAGTCGGTTTCAGCTGCACAACGGCCACAACCGAACTTTTCAAAAAAAAAATGCCATTTTTGTTGGTGGACATAATCTCTTTCGTATTAATATTTTTGAATATTCTTTTCAACAAAATGCTCTCAATAAATCTAGTTTTGATATAAAAAAAAATCGTTTCATTATCATCTATATTTTCAGAGAACACAAATTCCTGATTTAAACTTTTTTCATATTTCTACGTAGGTGTCGCCTCAACGTCGAAATAATACACTAATTGTGCGAATGGCTCAATAAATTTAGTTAGTAAAATTCGATGAATACACCAAACACTACATTACAAAAATATTAGCTATCACGAATTTTGTTTGAGAGATCGCAATAACTTTTGGTATAGATTACAGTGGAAAGTTTACCAATATTATCTTTTAGAAAAATTTAACTTTGGGTTTGCATAGTTCTTTTAAAATAGAAATTCCTAAAACTTTTTGTTCAGGATAGCATATATATATATATATATATATATATATATATATATATATATATACCAGGGTGTTTCACCCCCTGCTCACTGCCCTCCTCTACTCGTCAATTATTAGCTTGTCATGTAACCGATTGAAACAATAAACATATTTTTAATATATATATATATATATATAATATATGCACATACATACATATATACATATATATATATATATGTGTGTGTGTGTGTAGTATATATAATCATTGTTCCAGATAAATTGCAACGTGTTGTTTTATATTAGATAAACATATTTGGGTACCATAGAAATCTTGACGTCATAATTAAATAAGTGATGTCATCGAATATTTTGTTGATAAATATTATATATATATATATATATATATATATATATATATATATATATATACACCACACAACCATCCCGATGGATAAATTTCGCTTTATCGACACAGAAAATGCTATGAATTAGATCAGTTGTCTATTTTTAACGTAAAAGAGAAGGAAATTCGCTGGCTGACTTCCGATGAAACAAATATCGGTAAACTTATATAACAGAGCATATGAAAAATTACAAATAGAAAATTTATGACAAAATATAAAATGATAAAAAAATATTTATGATATAAAATATAAAATGACAAAATATAAATGACAGAAAATATAAAATTTATTAGTTAGTACACCTGTGCAGTAGACTAACTTAGAAAGAAATTTCTACAAAAAATGTAAACAATTTTAAAGCTAAGTACGGTTGCATAAAATATTAATTAGTAATAAATATTAAAAATGTACAAAATTGTTCGTATGCAGCTATTTTATAATCACATTAGAAGAATAATGAGAAAGTTTTCACCTCGTTATAAGAGCTTTTGCAAAACATCAATGTTGCTAAGTAACAAAATTGTCAACCAACTAACTAGCAATCATACAAGGGTACAGTTAACAACACGTTGATTCATTTCCAATATATCATACCATAAAAAATAGTGTTGTTAGTGTTAAACGACTACATAAATTAAACAAATATAAATATCGCCTCTCGAAATCGAATTAAGAAATGTTTGTTATTTTACGTATTTTGTAAAATTAATTGCAATATAAAGTTGACTATTACGAAAAATTAAATTAACTAGACACTCCTGCATAGTTACTACATTTCTTTAATAATTCACAATCCTGTTTTTTTATTATAGAGTGAAATAACAGTAGTATTTTCTCAAATTATCATTAAAGTATTCATTTATTTAATTACCTAAAATTTAATTAAATTCAAATCCCCAAATACACTATTTAAATATAAATAAGTATAACAACTAAAATATAAATAAAACATATCTTCATGAATAATCTTGTGTCAAATTATGTATGTATGTATATATATATATATACACTATACATACACACATACAGAAAATTCGTGACACTTTCTACAGTACCGTTTTGTAGCTACTACGGTATTGCCATAAAACGGATATAAAATTCACTTGTTAAATTCGTTTAAAAGAAGCACGTCTTAGCATAAAAAATAAAACCATCATATATTCTAAAATTAGTTTCGAGTGTATGTTACAAAGAATAACAGTGAAAGAATATAAAATAAATTTTGAACATGCATAATTATTCTCTTTCTTGCATAAATGACTTTTTATATAACAATGATACACAAATAACTAGTAATAATTGTTAAAATTTGTTTATATATATATAATGTATGTATATATATATATATATATGTATATATATATATATATTATACATACATACCTACACACACATACATATACTTTTTATTAATAAAGACCTTTCTCCGGATTTTTGAAACTTTTTTCCGGACTTACAAATTCGTAAGCTTACTCAATACTCAGCACATTAAACCTACATTCCCCATAATACCTGCTAAAAATATCACCGGCTAAGATCCAGGAATCCACCCTCATTATCATCCAACGCATAGCGACGCAGCATTGTATTAAAAGTCAGACTAATATAATTTCTTTTGATTTTGTATAAATAAAGTCGGGCCCTAATTACCTTAGTTGTCGACTCGCTCTTAAACCCGAAATAACGAACCAACCTTTATAAATAAAGTTCATATAAATGTATAGTACAAAAATTTACGAATACACATAATATGGATCATAGTATTTTTGTAAAACAGAATACGTACAATATTTCAAATATCAGTCTAAACGAAACATTTTTATCAATCTTAGTTCACGACGGCGTTTTACGTCAAAACAATAAATAAATAAAAAGTAATTACTATAATGTACTACCTTGTATACATTTTTCATGTTTTAAAAAGTCTGCCTTCTAGACAATTGTATACAGATTACAATTCATATATTGTCGTGCAATGCTGTCTTCAAACAATCAATAATCAACGGGAGAACATATTGATATGAAAAATGTATTCGGTCTACAAAGAGCCATAAGAACAGCCGCAATGTTTGAAATTTCATACTGATTTTTCTCGCGTTTTTCACAGAATATATACAAAGAAATAAAAAAGGTATGTCACTAAGCACGCCTCAACTTACAGATTTCGAAAATATTTATGCACTAGATTGTTTGTTAATATATTCAAACATATTAAATTAATTAAAAATTAAATTTACATTTCAAATAAAGATATATTTTATTAAAGATTAAGGGGGTCTTCTAGTGTAGAATGATGAAAAAATCAAATTTATTTTTTTACATTTTCTGAAACTACTTGTTGCGAAAAACATGTCTAAGAATTTTCTCAAATTCAGAAAACTGTTTAAATTAAAGAGCTCTACAGAGAGCGGCCCACAGATGTCAGCATCGAGAGCTGTAGATGCCAATATAACAGTGACAGGATTCGAAAGTATAAGGCGATGCGAGTACGGTTATAAACTAACCAATTCGAATCCATTCGTGAACAATTCAGTGCGGTCAGTCATCGACATAGCGACGTACTTAGACAGCAGTATCTTCATCGAAGGATTTGGGTCTATTTTGGAGATTTTATCCAGAATGTACGTGACGATCGGACACTTCACACAGTTCACCGCTCCGAGTGACGGATTAGTTATGTGATCAAAAGGGCTAAATTACAACGCAGAGAAGAGAGAGCAACTCAGCAAAAATTATTTGAGAAAGTAGAAAATCTCCTGTATGGTCCTGGGCTAACAGATTAATCGTAAATACAATTATCTTCATAAAATCGGTGCGCAAGACTATACTCATTTTCCTCAAAACCGTGTGAAACGATTCACTAAATATCTCAAGTTCAACTTGTAATATCAAGTATAGCTTGCATGCGCAGCTTTATCAGATGTGTCACTATCGTGCGTAATTAATATTATGTAAAAAAAATATTTAAAATAACATTTATAGCCATTGAAATAGATGAAAAAGTGGTAAAATCATTACTAATATTTCCAAGTACTGTAATTTTTACAAGTTTCATGTTTTTCTTTCGAATTTGCTACCTGCAATGGTAAAGTTCATACTAATTAAGAAATATTTTGATTTTTATGTTTCAAATGCACAGAAAAAATAATATTCTGTGAACTTTGTGGCAAAAATATTTTTACAGGTCTCGATCGACGACGACAGCGCCACTGCATTTAAATATTTTTCTTCGAAAAAAATTTGTACATGTTTCCAAAAGATGAATAAATACATATGTAAAAAGAACATAATAAAAAACTTCATTGATTATTTGTAAAAAAAATCCCGAAAAGCCTCAAAAATAAAGACGTTACACTAGAAGACTACCTTAATGCAGAATATTTTTTAAACATCATCTAGTTATCTAGTAATATGTGTGTGTGTGTGTATATATATATATATATATACACACACATACACACGCTTACATACTTAAATGTATATATATGTATATATAAAATCGTTTAATAACTTTTAAAAATTAAAATTTGAATTAAAAAATATTAATAAAATAATGTTTATTTATATACCTATTAAGTATATTTTATATACATAAAAAATGATCTTTACACGTTACAGTTTTCATAAGCACCATACCGTATCATAAGAAGTCTTAATAAATAAATTTTTAGAAATATTATAAAAAAAATCAACAGAAAGGCAGAGTTGTTTTTTAAATTAAATTTAGAAGAGAATAAAGTTTTGAAGATGAGGGTAAACAGAGAATATTAAAAAAAATACTTTTTTTAACTGAAAGTTTTATAATAAACAAATGTTGCTGGGATACAGATTCCATTTTTTCATATTTAACTTTTTCAATTAGAGACGAAATACCTGATTACATTTAAAACCGGTAGTTATATTTATCGGCAGATATTAAATAATCTGCATGTAATAATATAGTGTCAATATATACGAATATTTCATAATTACCTAACCTTCAACAGTTAAGTTTTTATTTAGTGGAGAAAAATGTTTTTTTTATTGAATCTTTAGAAGATTTAATTTAGGTAACTTAACAATAATTTAAGTTAAGCGATACCTCTAATTAGATATAAATTTATATCTATTAAAATATACCCGTATTTGAATGACAATTTCTTGTCTATGTATAAAAAAATATCTGACATATAATGTAAAATATTATATATTTCCCTACTAATACTTTTTTTACTATTTAAAATACTTACAATCCGAATTCTTTAAAAAAGTATACACACTAAATAACTAAAATTAATAAAAATTAAAGCTACTGACTGTCTTTTAATAAGAAATAATGAAACAATCGAAATATATAAAACGTAAAGGTAGTTTTTATGAAAAGAAATTAACAAAAAAATTGTCTAGTCTTCGATCAAATAAAACCAATACCTAAAAAAAAAAGAAGTAGTTTTCTACTAAAACTTATTTTCTTCAGAGATGAAATGTGTACACATTACATAACATGCTCGATTTTGGACGTACAAATTGTGTATCGGAGCAGCCAATGATACTTGTATATGCAATGTTTGTAGATAAATAAAATAGAACTATCTCATATTATCCCGCCATTTCCTATTATAATACCACAAAATTACACCCAGTTAGATTTTTTTTAATAATTCAGAATGAAATTTACGTTGCATATGGCCACTAAATATCATTTTTAAATCATAAATCGTTCTTTCGAAATTATCTCAAAAACAAAATTATAATCTATAATGCCTGCCACACTAACAATATTTTTAGCAATATATATATATATATATATATATATATATATATATATATATATATATATATATATATACACGCGTGTGTGTATATATGTGTACACGTGTATTTGGTTACATGTATGTATGTATATATATATATGTATACACGTGTATTTGGTTGTACGTGTATATGTATATGTGTGTGTGTGTGTGTATATATATATATATATATATATATATATATATATATAGAGAGAGAGAGAGAGAGAGAGAGAATTGGTCGGTATATCAAAAATAATTGCGGAATTCGTTATGAGTTCAAAGATCATAAACCGCAATTATTTTTCTACCAACAATATATATATATATAGTTAATGTCATTTTAACGTTTTGACAATTCTTCCACAAACATTCATATTCTTAACATTTTGATCTTAATATGTTTGTATGTGTATATAAATATAAACATCAAAGGAAACCATTTAGAAATCTAAAGCTTGGATACTTAACAAAACTTCAAGGTTTGCACTTCGTGTCCTATTTGTTTAGTTTTTCATTTATGCGAGTATTTTTATTCTTATTTTTCCCTCATTTTAAACCATGGGAAAATAAGTTCAATCGATACATAGATTTATAAGATTACATTTTCAAATTTGTTAAAACTGAGATATGAACTCGAAACTATAGAAAAGAATTTCCATAAACACAGTAAAATGAATTAATATTCATATTATTTTTACATCGATCCAGGTCTCGGACTAAGGCCTTTAGTCAAAGGGGGATGTTTGTTACCTCCCCTGATTGCTCCGTTTTCCCCTCCCTAACCAAATCTCAGATTTTTGGAGACTTGAAAATCATGGAGAATCAGTAAGAGAATCTTCCTAACGAGTTAGGTTGATAATTAAAAACGTTTCTAGGCGCGAAAAAAAATCGTTTTTTGAGCGACAAAGCGGAAATCACAATTACATTAAATTATTGTGTTAAATCGCGAAGAACTTCTTTATTATTTTAAAAACATCTAACTTGTTTTAATAAATTATTGCGTTTTAATGACAACTAATTACGTAATATGAATTTGACTTCTTTTTTAATAATAAAATTTTCCAAAATAGATATTTTTTCAAATAGATTTGATTCTAGGTATGAGGTTAAACAATTTTGACCCCTCAAAAATTGTGTTAACCCTCTTTAATATGACGGTCTGGCTACGGACCTACTTCAACGAGTAACCTAACACTAATAAACTGAAAGTATAACACTATATAATATATTACTTTAATTATTATATTTGTCATAATATAATAATATTAAAATTTCATCGATAACAAATGTACATTCTATTAAACTTTAATGTTAATAATTTTTTTTAATTATTGTGACAAATTATAATTGCAACATTAAATTCTATACAACTACAATATTCATACTAGTATACATAGAGCAATATAGTACAAAAATGAAATACTCACTGCAAATTTTTTATAAAATACACCGTCATGCTCGTGTGTTGACAGTACAAAACAACAACGAAGAGTCTCATTAAAATGAAACAAGAGTTTACAAACTTGTTCCCATAAATAAATAAATGTAAATTAAAAAAGATGTCATTGGATACACTTGAAACAGTAAAATTTAACACGAAACAATTACAAAAATACTGAATAAATTACCATCAGTGTCACCAAGCACAGCATTACAATTAGAACAAATGTACGAATAAAATAACACGCACGACAATTTCAATAACATGTACAGCAATCGGTCACAATAAATAATAGTTAATTTTTAATTCAATCATAAGTTTATTATATTGTACCCGTACACTTTAATTTATTATTAATTTTTATACCTATGGAAAACCGGTATTAGATATTAGTTTTCAATACAGTAGAACGACAATGCTTACACCGCTCAGACTGATACATTTCTTTGAATGCACACTTGATCCGTTAAATGTGTTATATAAATTCTCTATATACATACTATGATATCTAATAAAGAAAATGCACTTGTATTACAAATAACATTCTCCCACCGTTTTTATAATATAAAACACAATCTGTCTTCATCAAATAATCATTCAAATATATGAGCAGAAGGGAGTCCAGTATAGTAACACATTTATCATCTATTCCACATTATTCAATATTATTTATTTCTCTTATGATTACACAATACCAAAACGGTGAGACTGTAGTATTATACATTGGTAACTAAATACCTTTATGTTATATTTAACATTTAAAATATTATAAATAGTTTTTTTTATAAGATTATATTTTTTGTACTTTATAAGATTTATATTGATCTATTTAAAATGTATTATTAATTTTTGCCAGACTTTTTTCCATGATAAAAAAGTCGGGTAAAAGTTTTATTCTATGATACATAAAAAATATTTATTCAATATCACACTGGAAACATCTTGATGGCATCCATATTAAATAAGTTTTTCAATAATTCATTGGTGTCATGAAGATATTTTATAGAGATAACGCCTCTACTCGATTTTTACTCAAATTGCACTTTTTTGTTCTATAAACTGTAGAAAACATATACTAGTAATTAATTTATTTCAAAATGATGTTCAATTTTAAGATATACATGACATATTCTTGATTGTTTCTATTTCAACATACTTTAAGTCTTTAAAATATTCTATATATATTAGGAATAAAAGTTTTAAAAAAGATTTAAATATAATCTTTATCATCCTAAATATAACTACTATCTTCTAGTAACTCATTAATTCTGTTAAAAAAAATCTAATCTCTGAAAACTAAAACCTTTTATGCTAACATTTTGATTTCTTCAAGTCTTATTTTCATTGAAAAAATTTTTAATATAAAAACAGTACAACACCTGAAAATACAGTGGAGGAGAGTTCTGATATAAAATCATTTAGCTTTTATCCTGTTACATTACTTATGGCACTATTATAATAAAAATAACATTTCCTTTGAAATTTTACCTTTAATCTGTCAAGTTGGACATGATATAATAATCTGTATTAGTAATTACATTTTAGTAAATCATAATATTGTCCTTTATATCCACAGATAATCCCCTACAGGTGAATATGCAAGTGTGTGCGGGTATATATTAAATAAAGCCTGCATGCGAGCCAAATTTACTACAACAGACCCAGATACAGGTTTCGACTGCTTGACCACATTTAAACAAGGACTAACTGAAGTACGAGCTAGATACCCAAGCTTTAAAAATACACTATATGTTATACGACTTAAAAACACGTACAACCAAATATGAATTAAAAATAAATAAATTATTTGAAAAAACCTTTTGCCGCCTTATAGTCAATTAGATTTTCATAAATTTCAAAAAATATCTGCCTATTTACAACCCAAAATAGAAATTTTAAAAACGTTCAGAGATGATTTTATTTCAGTAAAATCTTTTCATTTTGAACAAAAAAACTAAGTAGTTTTAAAAATATATATTTTTTAGACACAAAATTCTTATTTGATTTCTTTTAAATTTTAAATGTGATAACTTTGCAGTACAATAAAAATAATTTTTAATCATTATTTGTATGTATAAAGGCTGTCAAGCTATTCTGAGTAGTTGTTTGATTTTTTTTGTACTGATACATTTAAATCTCACTTCTTTGATTTATTTTTGTATTATTGTGATTTCAAACCATTTATTTGCAATTTCACCAAGAATTGTTTTCTTTTGTTTCCCTTCTTTAGACATTGATAGTGATATTTATTTTACTAAACTTTACATTTAATCACTTTTTTTTTATACGACATATTTATAAAAAAATCATTTTTTTCTCCTGTGACGACAATTAAGAACTAGATACTTGTCATGAAACATACTTAAAAAATATAATACAATTCATGATATGTAATTTTTTCATTTAGATCATGGATACTACACCTCAGATAAATTTTCACATAAAACAAACATATTTAATGTAGTTTAGAATAGCTATTTAATGAATTCCAAATTACAAACAATCTCTTGTTTGATTAGAAGAAAACATATTGAAATCAACATATATATATATATATATATATATATATATATATATATATATATATATATGAGGCATGGGTTTTTCATTACAGTCTGAAAAATAAAGAAAAATCAATGACCTGAAAGCAAATTTGTTTAATTTTAATTTGACACCATTAAGCTTTCATCTGTTTCCCAAATTGAAAAACCACCAACACTTTTTTATTTTGTTAGCAATGGTTGCTTTCTATTTTTTTGATTCAAAGATCTAAAATAAAAACAACTAAATAAAATACAATCTAAACTGAGTTTTTAAAAAAAAAACAATAAGCATCATTTTAAAAAAAAATGATTCAATTAAAAAAATCTCATCTTCCCAATTGAAAATGGTCTCTAACAAAAATTAAATCATAGCAAACATTTATGATAATGAATAAAAGCAATTTAAATATCTAAATTAAGAAACATTTTCACCAAAATCACTGATATTTATACACACAAAATAAATATGTAAACTTATTTGTAAATATTTAAAATATTTTTCTTCATAATAATAAGTAACAATATAATACAAACACAAATATACACATTCCTGATAAATCATAAATTATATAGTAGATTAGTTATTAATACACAATACTAAGAAAAAAATAAAAATACATTGAAATGTAGAAGTATAAATAATAATATTATACTCATACATTCATATGCATATCTGCTAAATATCAGTACAATTAAAGTTATTTTAATTTCTTTAATAGAAAAATGCAAAGTAATATTTTATAAATTTGGTAAGTTTAAATACTCAATGAAATTTGGAAAATCTTATTTCTAAATAACAACCAAAAAAAACTTACCCAGAAAATTTCTCATATTTAACCTTTACTGTTATGACCTGAACTATGCTAATAATTTTCATAAAATTTGAATTACAATCAATTCACAGAAAAATTGATTTTTCATGAACATAAGTATACTTAATTTATCAATAACTAATTTTTCATAATGATTATTTTCAATGTTTATGAGGAAAAATAAAAACGTTCCACTTAAAAATATAATTAAATGACAATGAAAATCAACTTTCAATACTACTAACCATCAACATATTACTTTTCTCTTCATTCTTTTTCTCAAATATAAAAATAGATATTTTCTACCATCTGTTATAGTTCATATGAATTTTATCACATAAATAAAAAGATTTTTTTATTGTAAAATAGTCAATTGAAACTAAACTTTTTTTAATCACATAACTACAATTATATTACAAAACTATATAATTATGCCCATTTTTATCACACACACTGTGAAAAAATATATAGATATTAAAACTAATACATATATTATATTACAAACCCAATAAATTTTGTAATTTTATGAAATTCAAACAATAAATAAAAATAGCAATGGAGTGTGATAATATGAAAAATAAATTAAAACTGATCAATAAACATAAAAGAATTCTTAATATGACTAATTTTTAAAATAAATGAAGAAGTTAAAATTTCCATGTAAATAAAATATAGAATATTTAATATTTTAATGTGAATAAGAACTAATGGTAAGAAAAACAATCAGTTATTTGGCTTTATTCCAATTTATAAAATGTTTACTTTGTATTATGGTTGTGTGTGTGTCTATATATATATATATATATATATATATATATATATATATATATATATATATATATATATATATATATGTGTGTGTGTGTGTGTATGTGTGTGTGAGAGAGAGAGTACTATATACACATGTATACATTTATATAAAGTGATTTATAAATATGTATATACAACAATCCAAGTATCAAAACTGATCTTAATAAAAATATATTACCACAATTTTAATACAATTCAAGTTTTTTCAAAATTAGCCTTCAATTTTTTATAATATGCTAACATTTCATCAGTAACTGATGGTTTCAATTGTTTAATAGCATATAAAAAATCATCAAGTGTAACTTCAACTTTACTTGTTGATTCATCTTTTGTACCTAAAACAATTTATATATAATTTTTCACAATGAAGACATTTAAAAAAAAAATCATCTTAAAAATAATATTTTCAATTACATAAAAAAAATAATGTACATAACAATAAGTAAAAATTCACAAAATTATTATTTCGAGTACAAATAAAATATAAATATATTTTTAACCTTCTTCAATACTACGAATTTCATTTCTAGCAGCATGCAACCAAGCATTAGAGCAAACTGCCTGTATATCTGCACCAGTAACTGCTTTCGGTAACTTATCAACAATACTAGTGAAAATATTTTCATCCAAATCGAATCTAGAATTGATGATAAATTTTTACAGAGATAAATACATGCATATTATGTATATGTATGTGTGTGTGTATGTATATATATATATATATATATATATATATATATATATACATATGTATACACACAAACACATACATATAAATATACATACATACATACATACACATTATCAAATAAAAATTTTTATTCATTTAATTTGAAAAGTATTGAAATAAAATAAATAAAAAATTGTATTTAATAATCATTTCCTTTTCAATAAAGTAAACAAATTGCATTTTCAAGAAAAATACTATGCTAAACACCATAATTTTCTTAATTTTCAATACCGTCATCCTATGAGCATTAGAATAGACAATATGAATTATTATTACTTAATTGATTCATTAATTATATTTCTATTTAAAGATATATTAAACAAATATAGTCAAGATTAAATATGTACAGAGAGAAGCAATGATTTAATTAAAAAAGTCAATTAATTAGTTGGAGTTTAAGAATGCATCATAAATGGTCAGTATTTCTGTATTTACACTATAAGGGATGATCGGATTACCATCAAAATAGATATAAGAAATTGAATTATGCACAATTGTTGAAAATTTTAATTGAAATAAAATTGTGATGTTTGGGGTAGCAATTTATTTATTAATATGAGTTTATCCACAATACCAAATTATAATTGTAAACAAACTTCATTTAATTTTTTTTACAAAAAACAGATTTGTGCTATAAAGTAAAAATGTTATAAAAATTACAAATATCTATTGATAATGACAAGAAAAATTTTTAAAATTATTTTGCCAATATCACTTATATTCTTGATGTGTTAGACAATTTATATGCTAACACTTGGTTAATTTATATTTAAGTGTAATGAGAATAGCACTTTATTGTCAATGTAATTGTAATCAGATATAAAGAGAAATTAACAAGTGTTTTATGACAAGACAATAAATTTTCTTAATTACTGTTATACATTACATAATTTAACAATTTTTTCTTCATAAGAAATTGTCGAAAATTTTATTACTTGAAAAAAAAGACGATCTTAAAAAAAGAACTAAAATATTTCATCATTAAAATTTAAAAAAAGTTTACTTTCAAAAAAATTATTTAAAATGGAAATAAAATACTATTATAATATAAAAGGAGTATACTATATGATAATGATGATTAAAATTAAATTTATTATATACTTTACTGAAATTTGTTTTTTCCATAATTTATATTTGCACATAATAATTACTAATATAACAATATTTATATTATAATAAGTTGAAACTTACTTCTTGGTTAAGGCTTTTAAAATTTTAAGCTTAGAAGAACGAATTGTGGAAACACCAACATATAAAAGTTTATCAAATCTTCCAGGTCTTAATAAGCCAGGATCAATTAAATCAGGTCTATTTGTTGCTCCTAAAAAATAAATGTATGTGTATGTATGTATATATATATATATATATATATATATATATACATACTTAACTAAAATAATGAAAATAGTACGATAGATTTAGTACTATGGATCATATTTAAATAATGTAAAAACATATTTAAGTTCTGCAACAGTCTCTGACTCATTCAGCATATTACCATTTATATCATATACGATATACTACAAAACAGAAATTCTTGGCATTTACCATAGAAATGAAAGGAGATATACTTTCAGTGCCATCTATTAGCTTGAGTTGATGTTTGTATGAAACTTATAATTTTGGATTGGCTACTTCATTGAATAAATGATATTGACTATGTCTATATGTTTTGTAATAAAGTAATAATTGACAAAAAACACATATTTTATAACATTTTTTTCAAAAAAAGGTTTCATATAATGATATGCATTTAACTGCATATCTTTTTATTTAGCATTACATTTTATACTTTTAATTATATCTTTGTATTAAAATATAAAGTATATTATTAAAAATTATTGTTTTCTATTTTATATTATTTATGTGATATAAAATTATCATCATTTATATTATTTTTTCTTTATATATTTCTATGATAATTGTTGTGTTAAAAGTATTTTTTTAGTTTTTACTTTTCTTACTAGTCTCAAATTATCATGATTAATTAAAAAATCTTCATTAAACTAAATACTATCATTGATAGGTTGTGATTTTGTAAGAACAGTGTAAAAAAGAACATGTATTTAATAATATTATTAAATCAACTTAGGCCAATAGATAAACTAATGTAATATGTCACCAATTTTATCTAAGAAATTCCAGTATTGTAATATAAAATATTGAATTATATCTACACTGGAAAACCAAGGTACAGGTCTGTTTATTGAATTTTTAAATAATAGTTACATAAATTCATCACCAAAAGCTTCATACCGAAATATGAATTAAAATCTTAAAAAGAAACGAAACCAGAAAATACAATTTTAATAAAACTGTTGATAAGATATTAGAAGACACATCTGAATCAACTGGGGAAAAAATATATACAAATGAAAGAAACGCTAAAACATTTTCTTTTACAGATGACATTGTTCTTTTCTAAATTCTTTGGAAAAGTTGCATGAAATAATTAAAAAATTAAATAAAGCTAATCAAAAAATAAATGAAGAAAATTTAAAAACCGTAAGTTAAACAAATTATGAAATAGATCAGTTTATTGATAAGATCGAATTATTCATTGAAGTTTATAAAAAAATACTGAATAAAGTTCACTTGATAAATGTCAATATTAAAATTGGATATTTCCTTTTATTTAGAATGAAAAGTATTTAATCAATATATTCTGTCTGCTTTTATGTATGAATATGAAATATTAATTCTAATTACCAAAACAATACAGAGAAACATATAAAGCTGCATATTATAAATAAGTAGAAATAAACAAATAATAAAACTAATATAAAAAGAAAAAGAAATTACAAATATAAAAATAAGAGTAAAAAATTTAAATAAAAATAAGAAAAACAATTATAAAAACAACAGCAGCAAATGGGCAACTTAAAAAGGCTAGAAAATTTGCAAAGAGCTTTTATCATTCGAGACTAATGTATGAATAAGTACATGTATGTATGTATATATGTATGTATGTGTATACATATATATATGTATATATATGAACTACTACATAAAACACCCAAATTCATAAAAATTGTATAAAATAACTAGAATTTATTAGTTAACAGTTTATAATAAACAAAAAATATATTTTCTACCGATAATAAATATTGTTGATGTATCCTCAATTCCATCCATTTCAGCCAATAACTGAGAAACAACTCTATCCATTACACCTCCAGAATCGCCAGATCGCCCACGATTAGGTACTAATGAGTCAAGTTCATCAAAAAATATTATACAAGGAGCAGCTTGACGAGCTCTTGCAAAAACTAAAATTTATTTAATTGAATTTTTAATGAAACAATAATATTCATTGTATTCATTTATTTGATCAAAAAAATAAATTCAATAATTTGTTTATTTTCATAAATTATAATATTTTTAAAACTGTTCTTAAACAACTTAACAGAAAATATATCTCTCACCTTCTCTAACATTCGATTCAGATTGTCCTACATACATGTTTAATAATTCAGGTCCTTTTACAGATAAAAAATTTAAATTACATTCAGTAGCAACTGCCTTTGCAATTAAAGTTTTGCCAGTACCTGGAGGACCATATAATAATATACCTATAATTAAGAAAACTCTCATAATTTTAAAATAACATATCCATTTCTGAAAATCTATATACTGAATCTATATAAATTAAACTCTTTGCAGACTTTAGTAACAATAAAATAATTATTTAACTATTAATTGCATTTACTTAGCTGCAAGTTTAAGAAAATATATAATTACTTTTCCATTTAATTTGTTTACAATTTCTTTACCTGATCTTTTTAAAGTTTTATCTTTTAAAAAATGGCGGTAATGCATAATAAATCTTATTGTTTTTAAAATTTCTGCCTTTATTTCTGTTAAACCCCCTATATCAGACCAGTACACTTTTGGTACTTTTGGTGCACCAATGCTATCTGAATACATATTTTTCATAACACCTACAATAAAATTAAATGACTTAAAATTCTGATTGTCTCATTTAATTATCTAACAATATAAAACATACCCAAAATATCATCAAACTCTATCTCTGAAATTACTGTACTATTTTTGATAGAATTCTTTTCTACTTCCGAAATAAGATAATTTAAATCACCAAATGTAAAACCATGCATTTTAAGTACAATTTTATCCAAACTAAAACTACTTTTAGTTTCTAAACCTCTTTCTTTAATAAACCAATTTAGTGTATTTTTGCATTCTATCTGTGACATAGCTTCAATTGTAAATGTTTCAAGAAACATTTTATCACATCTTGGATGATTTTGTGTTGTATTTGATGCACATATTAAAATAATTGCATGTGTATTGTTTGAAAGTAAAGATTGTATTTCTGATTCGAAAAATGCTACAAGTCTATCATCATCTCGACCCTCCTCATCTTTCAAAAAATTCTAGAATATAAAAATTAACTCAAAACAAGCAAATATAATTTAATGAAACATTATATACAAACAATAGAAAAATATCCCTGATATGCTTTAATTTAACATAACTAATAACTGAAACCTTTTGGTAATAAAAAAACAGTAAATAAATGCAAATTTTAAATAGTTAAATATTATATCTGAAATAAAAAATATTTTTATTTCAAAAGTTCATTTTTTCCATTATAATACAATTATTTAAAATTTGAATATCTAATATTTTGAAATGAACTGTTAGTCAATGATTTTTACATGTAAATACAAATAATTATTTTATTTTTAATCATCTATAATCATATATAATTAAATACTTTTACTTTATATAAATATTTTATTTTTACCTCAAATCTATTTAAAAGTAATAAGCAGGGAGAACATAACTTCACTTTAAGAAATAAATTTCTTAATTTTGCTTCTATGTGCGCAGTCATTGGTGAATATAAATCAGGACATTCAATTTGTAGTAAATGTATACCTAAATATTTAGATAATGTTTTAACTAAAGTACTTTTTCCTGATCCTCTAATACCCTGTATTAGAAATGCAGGTTTCAGTATATCAGGCATTATGACTGATGCTAAAAAGAATTATAAATAATTATTTTATAAATACAATATAACGAAATAAAATTTTACTTACAAGTTTTCAGAAATGGAATGATGGCTTTCTTTATATCGTTCAATATGTTTAAAATGCCTATTGGCCAATGACACAATAAATAATCTTGAAAATTATCTGAATGGCTATGAATCAATTTATAAAAACTTTGTGGTGCTAAACTTTGTACATGATGAGTTTGACTTAATTCTGTTTCTCCTTTTACACAAAATCCATATTTCATTGGTTCATTTCTCATATCACTCAATTTTATACATTTAAAATAAAATTTTCTATCTTCATTTTTTAACATACAATCAATAAATAATATTCCTGGATTATACTTTTCTACAGGAATCTCAAAAATTCCATTTTCATATAAAAGCTTTGGTGTTAAAAAATAATTTGAAAGCAATGATTCAATAAGAGAATTTTCATACTCAATTTGATTGCTTATAAATGAAACTACAACTTTAGATGCAAAATTTGGATTATCGTCAATTTTTCTTAAAATAATTTCACTTCTTATGGTCATATCATAATTGCGTTTCGTTATGTTAAAAAATAAAGTTTCAGAAACTAGTAAAACGTTTTTGTCTATTTCTTCACAGGGTAAAATTTGAATTATTTTGGTTTCTGATATAAGTTTCTTATTATTTACTATTTGTACAGCAGTTGCTTTCACCAGATCTAAACCACCTTTAATTTTTTTATACTGACTTTCTGATACAACGCCTACATTTTGGTAATCGTTAACTAAATACTCATTTTCAATGATATTTAAGTTATCGAATAACTTTAAGGGAACTGAATATAATTTTAAACGAGGTATAAAGAATTTTATTTGAAGTCTGTATATATAAAACATAAATAAAGGAAATACACACGAAAGGTATTTGGGATATAAGAATTTCGAAATAAATAATAACAACTTGGTATACTTAATTTGATAATCATCTTTTTTATCCATTTCTAATAAACCAAAACGAATTTAAACTTGAAAAATTCTACTTCAAACTTAACCTAAAATTAACAAAAATCATAACCAATTAAAAATAGAATTCTTGGATAAAGTTACATTAAATGTATACATTTGCATAATTTAAGTATATTTAATAAAGTAACAATTTTTCTTATATACTTTCAACAGATAGTTAAAATTTAATATTTTTATGACATAATGTCAAAATACAAATAGGCTTATCTCTGTTATATCATGCCACATTGAAAATGATTCATATTACCAAAAGCAAGAAAAAAGAAATTTAAAAATATACCATATACATTTTATTATTTCAAATCACAAATTATAATGAAATACCATTTTCTAAAAATTATTTTTTTAATATATATACATACATACATATATATATATATATATATATATATATATATATATATATATATATATATATATATATATATATATACATGCACGTGCCTTGCTTTAGAATGCAATTATTTCATGCTAATTAAATATGATCATCTGAAATATTAATCTTGATACAATGCAGTTCTTACACTATGCTTAATTCAGAATTCACTATTACAGATTAATTCTTTTTTCATCTCACAATCACAAAAAAAACTTTCTCAGCAAAAATATTTTATGAATTATTAATAATTTTTGATATTTACTTTTGAGCATTACAATGGTAACATCATTGTCCTTAGAGCATGAACGTACAAAAAACTAGTTTTCTAACATCTTGCTGCTCTAAAAATGATAACATCACCATTGAAATGTGACTAAACAACAATCAAAAATGATCAATAATAATTTATTGAACATTTTTAACTAGAATTTTTTTGTGCTTTGTAGGATAAAAAATGAATTCAGACATGAAAATATAAATATATATATATATACGTTCATAATAAACAATGAATGATAACTGGTGTAGGTAGTCATAATGAAGTGTTAAAAGAATTAATTAAAGCATGTCAAATAATTACCATGTCATAAAACATAGGCATTTGTTTAGTACCAGTAATTCTCCATTAAGTTCATTAATTACCTTACTATCATTATTGACATTTATACCCTAATAAAAAAGCAGCTTACAAAGTTTGATATGTACTTCATCTGTTTTAAACTTCGACATTTTATCACTAACAATGAAATAAAAAGCATTACTCAAAAATAAAATTTAACCAACAGTACTCTTATATATATAGATATTAATAATGAAAAAAATAGAAAGTAATACCCTCAAAAAGATTTAATCAAGAAGAGAATTCACAAATTAAGACCACTTTTAATTCTGTAAATTCAACAAATAGTTTTATGTGGAGATGTACAGTGATCTTTTGATGATATCGTATGCACTATGCTCATAATTGGTTTATTTTATAGGTAATATATACACATACTAAACACACACATATGTATGCATAAATATACTTTAATTTATAATACAAAATTTGCTAACACTATCTATTTTTATGAACAAGTCTTTTATGCGTTTTTAAAGATGCAGACTGAGTAAATTTTCTTTGACATAGATCACACTCATATGGCCGTTCTCCTGTGTGTGTTCGTCTATGTTTCACAACTTCTTGGCTCGTATTAAAATGTCTCGAACATAAATCACATGCATAAGGTCTTTCTCCAGTATGAGTTCTTCGATGTGCAACTAAATGAGATCCTTGTGTATAAGCTCTTCCACAAACATCACATTGATAAGGTCTTTCTCCAGTATGAGATCTTCTATGTTCTATAACACCTGACCACCTAATAAATTTCTTCCCACAAAACTCACATTCATAAGGTGTTTCTCCAGTATGTACACGTCTATGAACTGTTAACGATGAAGCACAAACAAAACAACGGCCACAAAAATCACAAACAAAAGGACGTTCACCTGTGTGAACTCTACGATGAACGGCTAGATTGCTTAATTTGCTACATTCTTTCCCGCATACTTCACAACTAAAAGGTCCTTTACCTTTTGTTATACTAATTTTTGTCCGTATATTTTTTTTACCTTTTTCATTTTTTATTTTTAAAGATCGTTTTTTAGAAGATATTTTTTTATCCTTGTAACCTTTCAACAAATTAATACAATAGTATTCTCATAAATTAAAATGTTTACTATTCTTACCTTTTTCTATTTCAGCTATTGATTTATTCAAAGATAAAAAACTTTTTTTTTCATTTTCTTCATCAAAAGTGATTTTACTAACATTTTTATCATTTTTTTCAATACTACTCTTAGCATCCGAAAATATCAAAAAATTGGAATGTGAATCATCATTAATGGAAGTTTCAGTGGTAACTTTTAATCTTAAAGACTTGTCAGAATTTATAACCATAGTACGAAACTGATACACTTCTCTTAATTTCTCAAAACATTTTAAACAAATTTTATCAGGTAAACCATCCTCTTCAGAAATCTGCACATTAAAAACATTTTTTTTGATTAGTTAACTATAAACAAATTAAACACCGAAAACATAATCATAAATCATTTTATACAAATAATGGAATAATTTAAAACAAAAAAACTTTATATCGTGGTGTCAATGGTACTATTTTACGTATATGTTAATAACAAAAAACTAAAACCTTATAAGTAACTTTATTAAAAAAATTATAAAAAAATATGCTATTACATTTATATTATTCTCTATCACAACTACAGTTTTGACACTGACTAAATTCAGGTAAGAAATAATTTTTGCTTTCTTTACACCACAGTTTTTCAAATCATTATTATGTTAATCATTATGTTCAATTGGTTTTAATTATTTTGATTTAATTGTTTTGTGATGTAGAGAGTAAAAATTAATTTATGAAAGTATTACTTTACATTCGACAATACCTTATACACTAACAATTAATAACTTTTACAGAAAATTACAAATACATCATGAAATTAAAAATATAACACACTATCTAAATGACAATATTATAAAGAAAAAGTCATGTGATATTTTTCACAATTACCTACTGAATTTACTACTACATAATAGTAACTAAAATAACAAACTTTATATTTTATAAAATAGACCTCTTTAAAAATCACTTCAAATTTTTTTTTGATTTTCAGAATATTGTCATTCCATTTTTTCTTACTCTTTTATCATCGAAAATACGGTGATCATATCGCAACTAAATTTTCAATAATTTAGGAACCAATTCACTTAAACTAATGCATCAAAAACATTCACCGCTTTCATCTACATTTATTTATAGTAATATTTATTTTCTTAAAATACTCTATCAAACATATTAAACACAGATAAACAACTATAATGTAATCTATTTGTTTACTAAAATCAGGTAGTTTCGTTATAAATAAAGTTGAATTTCAACAATGAATTTACCTAATAGTTTAGCAAGAGCAAAATTTTGCTTGACAAGGTTCTAATTTTCAAGTCTTAAAATAAACTTAGTTAATAATAGTTATTCAATATGTATTTATTAATCATTTTTTTAGTATTAGATTATAAAAATATATTTTACATTTTCAAATGACCAAAATATACAGGCGTAATATAGACTGATATTCTGATATTTAACACTGAACGCTATAAATATTTCAAAATATGGCAATTATTGTTAATGTATATTTTATCAAAATGAACCTCAAATCACAATAATCTAATTTTAATAATATCAATAAGTTAGTATTTTGTTTTATTGTATCAACTAAAAACAAAATGAGTTAATAATAAAACTATGAAACTCTATATTTATATCTGAACAATTTAGGTAACTAGTACAAGTGGTAACGTACACAATAATCAGATTTTTTATCCAAGTGCTCTGATGATGATAGCAAAGCCACCAAAATGTACAGAAGCAAGAGTCAAAATGATCAATAATTAAGTATTGAACTTATTTGATTACAAAGTTGTGTGGTGTATGGAGAAGTAAAGAATTGTTTGTAAAGAAAATTTAACCACAGTACTAAAAACTATTATATTTACTGACCCAATTATTAGTCTTTAGTTGATATATTAATATACAATAATATTCAGTTTTATCTTTTGAATTTTATTAACAACAACTAAAAATATTATTATCACATATCGTTTTTATATTACTTTTCTTTGTAAGGATCTAAACATACTAGTATGTAATTTAAAGCTTGTACATAATTCAAGGAACCATTATATTTATTTATATATATATATATATATATATATATAAAAATTATATTAATAATTATATTAGAAACTAAATGTTATACTTATTTTTCATTGCTTTCACCGTTCTTATTTTACATACACAGAAAATCATATTTTACTTTACTTACTTGAACAGGAGCACATTCCATTATATTTTCTGCAATAGTACTTTCAGCGCATCCAATGGAAAAAATATTTTTATAATCATTTCTTATTAACATACATATTCTACATATTATTCTTTTTGCTATATTCATTTTAAAATTTATTATAAAACTTTATTTACTTCCATTTCCAATCAAATCATTTTGTAATACTCAATCTACATTTCTACTAATTAAAGATTGACACTAGTCTTTCAAAAAGAATATCTTCTTTGTAATGATATTTTATATATTCTTTAACTTATGTTTTATGTATTTTTCTACAAAATATTAATAAATAATTAAATATTTATACAAAGTCTTTATTAATACTTATATATTTTTACAATAAATTTAACATATTAATAATTAACAGAATATCTATAAGGAAAACAATAATTGTGATATATTTTTTTAACAAAGAAATACTTTTACATATATATTATATATTACACTTCATATTTACAGTACAAGTTATATTTATACAGGGGTTGGCATCCAGGAAACTATGCAGCTCAAAAAATTGAGCCAATGATTTCATACCACACATAAAAAAAATTTAAAGTATGTATGAATTATTAAATCTTAAAGTACAATAGAATTGTCATCAACCAACCGATGCTTTTTTTACGATTTACACAAACATACTCTTTCTATGGATATATTATTAGAAGGTATATGTACATATATATATATATATATATATATATATATATATATATATATATATATATATATATATATATATATATATATATATATATATATATATATCACACATCAAGAAATTTTTATTACACTAATGTAATTGTGGCAAATAAGTATGAATGTTATATCATGTAAAATAATTTATTCATTTTTTTATTTATCATTCTATGTATTCTTCATTGTCATATTTCTTCTGTTTTTAATAATACAGTTATTACAGTTATGTAAATAAATATTATAAAACTGGATACCAACACAAGGTTAGACAAAGTAATAGATAGAATTTTGAATACATATATATTCAAGAGAAATTATCAAGATCTTTAGGCCATTGTTTTTTTTTTCATTACAATCCAATATATAATATCGATTGTACAGTTATTTTAATATAAATTTAGAATTAGTAGTTGAATATTCATAATATATTCAAAATATTTACCTTCAGTTTTAAATGATTTATGTTACATAATACATTCTTCTCACAATATTGTACTTTTTTCATTCAAGGAGTAGAAATTCAATATTTTCTTGATTTTTATCTGGTTATATTAAAAAGTTAAGTTCGTATTTTTTATAGATATATGTTCATTCTGTTTAATATATCTTGTTCATGTTCATTTAGTTTATTAATTTTCTCTTCTTTAAAAAAAATGTAACAAATATTATTTCACATTTTTAAATTCTATTTTTCAGATCTTTTATAAATTCTATTCAGAGAATATTCTATCATAACACAATTGTTACAATTAGATATTTTTCATAAAGAAAAAAAATATAGAACTAAATTAAATAAATAGTATAATGTAATGATAAATATCTTAAAATTAATTTTTTTATTACAAACATTATTTCCGTGAAAAATTTCCATTTTTGAAATTATTTTTTTATAAATTTTCATAGTAAATTTGTATGATAATATATTAATAATAAATGTTCTAGATAACATTTCAATTGAACTATTTTATATATAATTACTTAAAAACCGCAATAATTTATATTACAATTAATAATAAATAAAAAAAGTATATTAAACAGCAAAGAATAAAGTTTTCAGAAAAAGTTATATTATTGTACTTAAAATTATTTCTAAAATATACATACATTTTATATTATATCAGAAAATTATTGTTATTTAGAACACTTAAATATTTTTGATTTACAAAATATTGGTTAAATATACATAAAATATTTTAAAAATTTAAAATTAATGATTATCGAAAACCAGAATGACATCAAAAAAATGTTTCCATATTAGTTAATCATTTATAAAATACAGAATAAATACTGTAACAGAATTCATTAAATAAAAATCAACAACTGTAAAAGTACAATGTTTCTATGAAAATAAATAAAAGAAATTTAAAAAAATGTCTGCATTGATATTTCAAATTAACTTATTATAAAACATGTTGAATTCAATGCTTATCTTTTAAAATTAATCTGATTGCAATTTAAATGTATTTATATTTTATTATTTTAATTTTTTATATATTTTAATAAAAATATTATGGCATTAGAATCATTATTTTTTTTATATACATAAGCATTAAAGATGGAAATATAATTTATTTTAAAATAAACATTTCTTCTCTGTTGTAAGTATTTTAATAAACAGATGTTTTTTTAGTACACTAAATAAATTTATAAATTCTTTTTTTAAATAGAGCAGTAAAAAGATAAATACATTAATTTAGTAATGTTTGAACACTTTCATGCTTGTTTATAATAAATCTGTTTATAGTGTTATACAATTATGCCTGTTAAGTTATATAACAAATTACATGTAAAAATAGTTTTTAATTTCAGAATTAAAATGCCTTTCATACAAAATCGAAAATATTTTGATTACAATATATATATATATATATATATATATATATATATATATATATATATATATATATATATATATATATGTACACACATACATACATACATACACACATCCAAAAATGTTTTAGATACTTTTTTAATACACATATAACATTAAACTTATTATAATTGTAAAAATATTGTTTTTTAAATTAAATCATAAAATTTATATTGTTGGTTGAATATATATTTTTTAAGAAATATAATTCATGTAAAATTAATTGTGTACCTGAAAATAACCTTTACCATATTTTCCTAAAAATTCAGGCCAGCTTTGATCTGCTATATTTAACATGGATACACACTTTTCACCTTTTTGTAAAGTACCACAAGAACACTTTATACTAACTCTGTTTACCATCATTTGTCCAAAACTCAGTCTGGACATATCATGTAAGTATAAGCTGTTATCTATTTTATCATTACCAGTTTTTGGTAAACTCTGTTCTTGTAATGATATTCCCCTTTGTTCCAAACACATCTTTGTAAACAGATCTTCCAGAACTGTTTTCTCTAAATTATGATATCTGTCTAAAGAAGCAAATATAATTAGCAGAGTCTTAAAAAATGTGTATTTTGCCAATACATAGTATTGGAACTATTGAAAGTTATTTATACAACAAATTGCATTTCTAACATATAAAGTGTGAATGTATATTACTAATTTATATAATTTTGAAAGTTACACTTAAATACACTAGCACATTAAAAATATGAAAATTGTTTGAGTTACACATTTACAGTATTTGAAAGGTTGAGTTACACATTTACAGTAATTTGAAAAAGGAAGATATTAAATTGTATTTACTCTTTTATTATTAGAAAACATAGTTGCAATAAAATTATGCCACACATTATCAAATGCATATATAAATAATGAAAATAGAATTTTTATTCAGTAATATTACCAGAATATATAAAAAAGCAAACTCAAAAAAAGGAATTACATACTCACTAATACTGTACAATACAAATATTAAATATTTTTCTATTTACCTGTAGGAGATTTTGCTTGTTCCATTTTTTGATCTATACATTTCTTATCTACAGGAAGAACAACTTGAGCACCAATATGTACAGGTAACCAATATGTAACAAATACAATATCAATACTGTTATTTTCACCATTTAATGGTTTAAGTAGAATGCCTGTACTTCCTACTTTTGGTATATTATAAGGATTAATATTAGCCATTTCTCTTTTTCCTCTCCAATAACCATGTTCTCTGTCATATTGCTCTTTCTCACTTTCTAAGTCCCAAAGGCTTTCTCGTCGTCTTTCATCATACATACTTTCTAATTCCTTTTTAACACTTGTTCTATCATACTGTTTAAATCTTAAATCCCGTTGTTCTAATTTGTTAGTACGTAAATCATTGTCTTGATATTTATTATTTTTTATATGATTCACAAATTTTGCCCTTAATTCTTTTTCAGCATTTTGCAAATAAGTTTCTCTTAAAATATCACTAGGTACATTACTTAAATCATGGAGCAATCGTGTTCTTGCATTCTGAATATTTTGATAATCATTGAAAGAGCTTAGTTCATTCAAAAGTTCTTTTTCAGTCAAAGATTTTAGATTTTTGGGCACAGAAGTTAATAAATCCTCAGATTCAACTTTTACATTTTTTTTTTCAATATTCAAATCTTTAAAATTATCTTTACTTCTAGGATCCCTGTTTTGAAAATTATTCTCAGGATTTTCATCTTCATAAAGATCATCATCAGCTAATGAATTATTTGGATCAATTGGAAGCACAGCGTCTTGTATTGAGTATGAATCTGGAATGTATGTTTCTGGATTTTGTGGCCATAATTCATCTCCCTTTAAGAAAAAATAGAACTATGAAAAGAGATGTACATATATTAATGAACATACATATTATATATATATATATATATACACAAACACACACACACACACACACATATATATATATATATATATATATATATATATATATATATATATATACACAAACACACACACACACACACATATATATATATATATATATATATATATATATATATATATATATATATATATATATATATATATTATACTGAGATTATAAAAATTTAATTACCTCTGCATGTTTATGTTGACTAGAACCATGGGGATATTTTGGAAACTCATCTTTTGTAAAATCTCTGATTAAACCTCCTCTGTCACTTTTATGTCTAAAACTAGATCCACTATTTTGAAATTTTGGATCTTTAAACAAATTAGCACTAGTATCCCTATCTATATTAGATCCCAAACTACTTTGAGTATTTGTAGCTGTTATCTGTGCTACATCAAAATCAAACTTTGGATGTCCATCGAAATACTTTTTGACTTCCGTGATTGGATCAAAATGACTTTCTGATTTTTCAGTATAATTTTCTAAAAATAAAAAGATTAAATTATACAAATTCACATGATAAATACAAATTAAAATTTAGAAAATTAAAGATATGAATTAATAATCTGTTCTTTAAAAATAAAAAAAAAAAACATTTTCAACACAAAAAATGTAGTTACATTACGATAACTGTAATTGCACTATACTGTTTAATTACAATAATTTTAACTAAATGCTATACCTGAAGTATAAATCAAAATTCCAGGAGGTTGAATATGTTGATTTAATGCATACAATTTCAAAATTAATGTAGTATTGAATCTCAATTTACAATTATCAGCACGACTTTGTTCCCAAATACTGCTACCTGTAATAAATTAAGAAATTGGTTTTAACATATCATATCATCTGTATCAAAAAGAATAGAAAACTGAACAATAGCATTCATCCCTCAGCAAGTTTATAACTTGCAACTTTAAAGCATTTACAACAGTATTTTATAATACTTACTACTTTATAGGCAATTAACTTCAATATAGATATATCACAAGATATTCTATTATCGATACATTGCATGCCAAATTAATTTATTTAACATATTAGTTAAAAATTTCAAAAATATTTATCTTACTAATATAAGCTTTTTAGTGTTTTATTAATTTTGAACAAATATTAAACTGTCAATGTTATTCATACATCAAAATTATTATACCATATTATATTTTTTAATAATTTTACTATTGAACTTTTATTATTCAGTATGTAAAATCCATTTTTGGTTTCACTAAATTTGATATTTGTTTAATATATGCGAGCATAAATCATGGTTTAGTCCTAATTTCAATCTTACACAATTTAATTTTAGTATAACTAGAGTCTAGTAATTAATATTATATATATATATATATATATATATATATATATATATATAAACAAAATAAGATACAAATATTGAATATTATATACAATTACTACATATTTACCTAAAACGTAGTTATATTCACTATAAGTAGTATCTATATCTTCATATCCTTTACACTGTGCCATCCAGTATAAAAACATATCGAATCCTCTTCCATTAAATGATAAACTTAAACCAGCTAATTGTGATGTACTGCTTTCAATAATTGGTCTTTCAAAAATTGGTTTTCCTGTTTTACCATCGAGGATAACTGTCTAAAATACAGATGTGTCTATGCGTGTATATGTATGTGCAAGTATTAATTAAATTAACATAAATTTATTACCTCAGAATAGTAATATGTTGGAAAACCACTGCCAACATTGAATTTTATCATAAAATCTGTAATATTATCATCATTAAAATAACCAGGAATCAATAAATCACTTATTTCAGCATTAGGTCTTGTAAAATTCCATATTTGTTTGTAATTAAGTCCATCAAATGCCAAAACTGTTGAATTGAATGTAGAAACTATAATATCGTCAATATTATCTTCATTTACATCAACTAAAACAGCTGGTTGTAAAAATCCTTTATTATGATCTTGATATATTAGAGTTGGCTTCTAAAATATTTTAAATTTTCATTATATCATTTATCAAAATATAAAATAACAATCAAAATTATCTACCATTATATTATGTTTTCCTGTACTAAATCCACTTAATGGCACCACAAATAGAGCACCAGGTGTTTCTTGACCTCCTGTTCCAAAAAGAACACTAACACTTACACCTAATTGTTCTTCTGTCGAATTTGCAGCAGTATTATTTATTTTACGTATTAGTAATTGTGGAATATAATATGTTTCTAAATTTTTAGGAGTTGGAATTGAAATTATTTCTGATCCAGTTTTTCCAGATATTAGAATTATGTGGCCTGTGCGAGTTTGATCTGTTTACAAATTTTAAAAATGAATATATTAATAATTGATAGTAATAACAAAAAGTAAAGTAATTAAATTGTTTAAAATTCTAAGATTCATAATCTATTTGATTTTTATTCAAAAATTCATTATTTTCATACCTTTTTGTACTGTATGAGATGCTATTACATCCACAATTTCATCACCGTCTTGATCTGGAATTATTTGCCCTGCATAGATATTTAACTGAAAACTTACTCTATTTTCTGGAGAAAATTGCCAAATTTCACTTCCATCTTTACCATTAATTGCACACAGAATCTAAAAATGTACAATATAAATAAAAAACATTTTTTAACGCTGCAAGATATTTTTATACAAACAAAAAATATTGTAGCTTTATAAATTATTAAGAAAAGAAAAGTATTTATAAACTAATAATACTATATTTACCCCACTACCACCCATTGCAACACAGTCAACAATTTTATCTCCAGATATGTCAGCTGAACAATCTAATGAATAAATTGTATGTTTCATCCAATGTTTCCATAATAAAGAACCAGTTTTTCCATCAAGAGCTATTAAACCTCCTTGACATGGTGATTGATCAGAAAAATACAATGTGCATAATAGGGAAAAAGGATGAGGCCCGTTTTCTAAAAAAATACACACACACACACATATATATATATATATATATATATATACATATACGTTTCTATTAAATAATTTTTTTATAACCAACCTGTGCCGTAACCTAATACAATATCATCAATACCATCTTGATTAAAATCAGCAGATCTTATTGGTGATTCAGATGTGAATTTTGGAAACGTAACATTCCATACACTAACCACTTCAATATTCATACAAGGTCTGTTAACATCTATAAACTCTTGCGTTGGTGTAAACCACATTCGAAATTTATCAACAGGTAAAGGATATATTGACACAAGAAGTACTGTCAGCATTATTAAACCTAAATAGTTAATTATTATTTTATTAAATATTCATATAAACATAATTTTGATATTTAATCATGCATATACACACAAGTACAACCATTATACATTATATATACATATATATATATATATACACACACATATATATATATATATATATATATATATATATATATATATATATATATAAATCTAATGATGTATTTAATGGACATATATGATAAATATACATTATATAATCAAATTTAAATTAGAAAAAATCAATTTACAAATTTGTTTATTTCAGAAAATCTTTGTTAATATTAAATTAAATGTAAATTAATTTACATGCAAAATTTAAAAAAAAAATTTAAATTTACTTACCTAATAACACCATAAGGGCAATAATAGCGTAACAATAAAAAGCGCAACGAATTCTACATGTTGGTTTTCGAACTCTCATACCTTCTTTACAAATTTTTCTACGTGGTGCCATAAGGGGTTGCTTAACACCTCTATCTTCATTAAGCTTTAGATAAACATTAGAAAAATAAATATTGTTCATTAAATGCCTACATACATTAGCAACTAATTTTAATCAAATTAATTATGTTTTTTAATTACTTACATTAACATTAAAATAGTTTTCAAAAGTGTATTTTTTTCATCAGTTTGAAAAGATTCAAATTATTTAAAGACAATCATTATTTTAGAATTTATTTAATTAAAATACTAATGAAAATTAATTTAATAAATTTTTATACAAATGAAAATTACTTATCTAAAATTTAATACTCACTTTGCATCCATTTTTACCATCTCGAATAAAAACTTCATCATCAACATCACTTAAATCATCATCATCCAAACTATCTCTTACAGCTAATTTATCTGATGAACAATATGTTGCCATTTTCTTAAATTTGTTTCGATTCTCCTTGAAAAACTGTTTTTAACTGAAATGTATAACATTATTATTATATTATTTTTAAACTTTTTTTACATATGTATAGACCAAATAAACATACTTATGCATGACAGCATGTATGTATGTGTTTATATATATATATATATATATATATATATATATATATATATATATATATATACAATTTATACATACACACACATACATACATAAAGATTTACAGATAGTTGCTTCATTTAAAAAATATATTCTTTTTAATTTTATTTACTGATATACATTTATTCAAGTATAATAAACTAAAAAAAAAACAATAGTTTATAGCACACTTTGGATATACTTTATAAAAGAAATACATTTTAGCAACAGAACATTTCAATTGGATATAAATAAAAATTCTTTTTAAATTAAGTAAACCAAATATTAAACAAAAATGTGGTTTTTGAATTACATGTAAAATTTTTATTTATTTCCTAAATTTTAGGAAACATTATGTTGAAATGAGTTACACTTAATATTAAAATAATTAATAAGCATAAATAAGAAATGATATAATAGTGATATTATTTATAACAATTATTTTGGCTTTTCTTTATAAATAAATCATTTAATACTTACATCAAAACTTGCTTCTCTTGATAATTTTTTTGCTGTCATAACAGCTGGTTTCAAACTAATACTGCACAAGTACTAAAATATTGATTTTTATCTTCAGGCTATTTTTAAAAATATTTTTTAATATTATCATTTACCAATTATTTACATTGTTTTAAAGAATATAAAATGTTTATTAATTTAAAAGTAAATACTAAATTACCAACTTTAATCCTATTATTTTTTCATTTTCATATTTTATTTCTAATGAATTACTACTAAAATTAAGTTACTTAATGCCATAAATTGACATTCAGTTTGTATTTTAAGTGATTTTAAAATTATATGAGAAATTAAAAACTATTTTACTGACAACTTTTAAATAATAAATTTAATCTTTGATTACTTTTATAAATGATTTTAAATGTTATTTCATACAATACATACATACATATATATATATATATATATATATATATATATATATATAAAATCTGTAATTATTTTTTTTTAAATCTAACTAGAAATGATTAATATTAATATAAAAATTATTTGTTATTAAATTATACTAATGTAGTTATAAGAAAATTAAACATAATTTTGTACTTACAATGACGATTGAAGTAAAATAACATTTTCAAATTAACTTTCTTTTCAAATTCATGATATTTTATCCAAATTGTAATTAAATAAAAAATACATCCAATAGCATATATTATTTCAATTACATCCAACTGTAGAATAGAAATTTTAACATAACTTTTCATTTAAAATATAATCAAGACAATTTGATTTAAATTACAAAAATAAATGTTGAATTAAAAACATGTGGAAATAGGCATTTATCATGCTGCGATTATCCATTAATAAATTTACAATCTTCCTCTTGAGAAAAACAACTGTGAATTATTTTAAAATGTTTTCTAATAAACAAGTTGATTGGATTTATTAAAAAAATAATAAAATTTTCTGTTATACACTCATAAGTGTTTTTAAGTCGATGAATACATCTCAGTTTCGTTTAATATGATAATGTTCACTCAATAATTAAAAATTCAAAAAATTTATTTAAAATAATCAAAATTATTATATTTGGGGTCACTGATGAAAATCATAAGATTGCATGTAACTATTTTAGATACCATGATGTATGGTTCAAAATAAAACATTGTTTTATTAATAACATTAAAACTAATACATTTGCATTTTATTTTTTACAATACTGTCTGATAAAAAACATATTACATTTGAATAAAAATTATTAAACAAAAAGAATTTCAGATTTTTATAAACATTACTATATAAAAATTAATTTTTGTCATAATACAAAAATATATTGTTTAATTAAATAAGTTATCTATATATAAAATATAACCATTTACACATATAACACACAATATATATATATATATATATATATATATATAACATTTAGAGCTAAAATTCTTCTTTTTATTAATTTACATAAAAACTTTCAAACATTTTTCTAATGAAAATTATCGTAGTAGATATGTAACATTGAATCCATCATATGTTTTAGTTCCATTCTGTATGAATTTTGATTGATTTTTCATATATACTAAACCTTGTTGTAGCATTGGATAAGCAATATTCAAATTTATGACATTTAAATCTGAATGCCACATTTTCACTATATCTGAATATGTTGCTTCATACCGATATATTAACTGCATAGCTTTAACTTTATTTAAACTTATAGTTAAAGAATCTGTAATTTTGGATGTCCCTGCACATTCTAGATTCAAAGTTTCTTCATTCTCAAACATAAGTAAATCTAATCTTTTATCAAGAACAGTAATTAGTATATATTCCTTACTTCCTTTTCTTACAAGACATTCTAACATCACCTTACAAATCAAACCTATAGAATTATCTACAATACTAAATATTAAGTGTCTAAAATCATCTACTTTTGTATTTGGTATATTAAATACTCTTGGTCTTTCTATTTGATTTCTTTTTGAAGAAATACTTTTCCCACTGGAATCATTTACCACACTATTGCAAATAAAAAGTTTGTCTTTATTTTCTACATTTTCAATTTCGATTTTGCAGATATCTGAATTATTTTCATATGAAACAATATTTCTTGGTTCTTTTAATATATCAGTTATATTCATTTGCGAATAGGCAACATTTATATTTGACAATGAACTTTCGTCCACATTTGGAAATGTTTCTAATTCAATTTTTGATTGTAAATTCAAATATGTATCTATATTATTACTAGAACTCTCATTTAGCTTTCTTAAGTAATTGGATTGGTCATTTTCAATCACAGTATTATTTAGTGTATTTTCCATGGCTACACTTAAAGTTTTAGATTTTATCAAAGAAAATGAATTATTTGAATTATTATGGTTTTCTAATTTAACTAATTTATTACCATTAAATTCATCACATTTTGTTTTAATTGTACATAAATCTGAAACATCACTTAATGTCTTTATATTAGTATGAGAATTTTTTAAAGCATTCAATTGTACATTTTTTATATTATTTGATTCTTGGTCAGTATTTAAGTTATTTTGCAATTCAAAATTAACAGTGCAAGTCCAAAAATTGAAGATATTATTTTTATCTTTAGTTCCAATCCAAGCTAAACATCTACGACAATATATAACATCATCTGTAATAATATTATCTTTTAAAAGTAATGAACCTTGAACAGAAAAACTACAAAAAGTATAAAAACAATCAGACAATGAAGGCTTCAATAAAGTACACAGTTCTTTTGATTCAGGTTTATGACAAAACCAATCACTAGGATTACAATTTTCTGAAGGTAATGGCAATACACGATCAAATTTTAAAATTTCACTAATGTAGTTAGTACATGCTGCACAGGAGAATTTTATTTCACTATATAATGACTGAAATTTATTTATAGAATCTTGATAACATTGTTTAAAATTACAAGGTATATTTAAAATTTCTGAATGAAAACTACCATGATTTTTTGACATTGGTTGAGTTGAAACTCTAAACGAAATATATTTATTTTCAACTTTCAGGTTTGACACTGTTTTTGGTAAAAAACAATAATCAGTAATTGTAAAATATTCTGACACTACGTCTGAAGTATCGTCACAAATCAAATAAATACATTCTGATTTGACACGTATTTTATAAGATACACTTTCACTCACTGCTTTTTTTGTAATGATAAATACATTACAAGATTGAAGTTTTGATCGTACTTCAATTAACATAGATTCTATTATTTCTGACATTTCCTAATTAAAAATTAATCACTACGATTCTTAAAAATGCATCAATATAATAAATGCAATATTTGAAACTTATTTAAATATTATAAAAATAATACAAATTCCTACTAATAAAACTTTTATTTCAAAAATAGACTATTTCTATTACCTAATTCTAATAAAACTAAGCATTTGTCAGTTTTTTTAATACACCTTTTTCAAGATACTTCTTAAATAAGTTATCTTGTTCATTTATTACAAATGGTAACGTAACTCTTTGGTAATAATCAGGCATTAATTCAATGTTACTAATAACACTTGATAACATATGAGATTTTTCAGAAAATATTCCCGGTGCTTCATATCTCAAGTATGTAAAATGAACATGAAGATGATAAAAAGATGGTTGATAATGAAGATAAATACGTAATTGCGATGGAGGTAAACGATAAATATCTTCAATTGTTTTCTAAAAAAAATAATTTTATGAAATATTTACTAAATCTTTGCAAGTAAAAATGAAAATAGTTTATAAACAAATAATTACATTATATTAATTTGTAAATAGTAGCAATAGAAAATATATATATATATATATATATTAATTACTTCACGTTAATATGTACTAAAAACTCATTTCTCAACAATAAATATTTTAAAATAAAAGATACTTACTGTTCCTTTATCATTAATGTTTTTTAACAATGATAAATGTGATTTATTCAAATCTCGCAATGATTTAATTCCTGGTTGACGAACTATTGCAAGTAAATAAAGTGTTTCTAGAGTTTTCCCATCCCATTTTAAATCTGGCAACAAAATAAATCCATTTTTTTCATCCGAATCTTCAAATACTATTCTTTCAGCTTCAGTTTTATGTTCTAATATATTATGCACCCATTTTAAATCAAATTGTTCTTCTTCTATGTGAGGTAATGTTAATGTTTTATACAAATCTGGTGTTTCATTTACAATATAAAGATTTTTTAATGAGTACTTCTGAATATGTTTTTCTGTTGCTGGATGGATAACTGTTGCTTTTAAACCTAAAAATACAAAACACATTTTCACTGAAGAATTTAGTTTCATATATGAATAAATAAAAATATAGACCATTTTACGATCACAT